>JARHVA010001835.1:495000-690000 GCA_037957365.1 Torreya grandis | reverse complement strand
GTCTACATCAACTCTAATTTTTACATGTTCCATATCCAAACCTATATTTGTATTAAAACTATCTAAGTATCTTGTGTTCATTATCATTGTAATATATAACACATTTTTACTTTATATCCTTAGAATATCAACATAATTAGTATATGTTTTATCTTAATTTCAAAAATAATTGGCCTACTTTAAAGATAGTCTACCATCCTTGTTCTCTAGGATATCTCTTACCCCTTGAATCCTAGATTCACCATAAATAGATTTTACGGTTAAATAATTTTATAAAATGTTCAAGATTTAGTTTTTTCTAAAAATTTCATGTTTATGTTTATTGATTCAGGCCTCTTTCTAATGTCAATATGTTTATGTGTGATTCAAGTACGTAATCTATTAGGAGAAATGTAAACGATGGCCACAAGACCAAAAACATATGATAAGTTAACAAAATCCATTTAGGCCCTCCTCACACTAATCTATTTATGGGTTGTTTATCACACAAAATTAGGAGGATGAGGACCATCCAAACTCTCCTGAAAATATATTCAAAATATCTCTCCAATGTCTATATATACTAGGTCTTGTAAGACTAGAAGTCACATAGTTGGTCATTTTAAACTGTTTCATATAAGGGGCCTATTGTTGGTTCTAAAATTCTAAAAAAAATTTAATAATTATATGAATTAGAGGAAAATATTATTTTATTATTTATTTTGTGGGTTTTGAATAATTTGGGAATTATAACATATGAATTCATTTACCAATAATTTGGTTGATATCATACAACATACAAAAATAATTTTGGATTTTTAACTTGTCCATATGAATAAAAATTAATTTTTGAGGGTTTCAAATTGAAATGAAAATAGATGATTTAAGTGGGTTCATTTCATTGAATTTAAAGATTAAAAAATGTCATAATAATAATGGATAAATTGCTTTCAATAAAAATTGGAATTAAAATAGATTGCATTTAAGATTTACCTATGGGATGAAAATCAACTTGTGAAGGGTTTTAAAATTACAAGAATATAACTAATTTTTATGCTTATTCATGCCATTATATTTACATTCAACAATGCATTTGAAATAATGGAAAATATCTTATGATCAATATAAAATAACTATAACATATTGCATTCAAACCCTATATTTAACATTTTTTTTTAAAATAACAAAAAAGAGTGTAAGAGGAAAGAAAAAGCCTCTGATACTAGATATAAATTTGATCCACTTGATGTAAAAAATTCATAAAACCAATCCTTGGCTTAGCCAACATTCACACAACCGAGTACAAATAATGTTCAAGAGTCTGAGGAGAATAAAAATTGAAATAAAAACACAAATCCACCATATTGCATGCATGGGAAATGATAATCTTATTCTAAAAATTCAATTAAAATCCATAGATCTAGTTGAGTAGCAAAATAATAGAACTGTTTACAATCTAAATGATCCCAAATGTTTCTATCATAAAAATAGGGTATAATAATATGAGAGATAACTTATACTAAAATTACATAAAATAAGGATGACTTTAAGTGTCTTGGAACAAAAAATATATAAACCTTGGAATGACTCCAATGGGCCAATATATAGAACATAAGAGTTCCATGAAGAAATGTTTTCCTCACAAAATTTATTTGGGCACCATTGATGCAACCACCAACCACTATCTCACTATATGCCATGCCACTTTCCGTTAATGCACATTTCCAACCTACAAAAAGACAAAAAATAAAATAAATTTTGGCAACTTAAGGATCCTAAATAAAATAGTCTAAATGTAAAAAATATTTTATGGTAGAGTCATATTTCTAATGGTTCAAATTATTTAAAAAAATGACACTTGATACAAACATTATGATTAAAAAACTAACTTGGGCTTCAAAAATATTTGCCGAACCTATTTAAGCTTCGGAAAATGTGCAAAAAAATCATTAAATGTAGTTTTTAAAGTTTAAAATTCCTAGATATAATCTAATTAAAATTTATGGTTAGGTATATAATCATCCAAAATACTTCCCTAGACCTAATCTCATAAAATGTTTTAGTTAGGTCTATAAAATTAGAATTTTCAATCCTAGACCTAATCTCATAAAAAGTTATAGTTAGGTATAGCAAATTAGAATTTTAAATCCTAGACCTTATCTCATTAAATTTTATATTTGGGTATATAGAATTAGAATTTTCAATCCTAGACCTTATCTCATAAAAAGATCTAGTTAGATATAAAAAGTAAAATTTTCAATCATAAACCTAAACTCACAAAAAGTTCTAGTTAGGTCTAGAAAATTCAAATTTTCAATCCTAGAAGCAATCTCACAAAAAAAAATTGGTTAGGTATAGAATGTACCAAGTTTACCCAAAAATTAAAAAATAGATAAAAACATGAATTTATCACTAAAATATGAAAATTTTGTTTTGATAGACCAGTTTGGGAAATGAGGCAAGTTTAGCTAAGGAAGATAATATAAAGCAAGATCTTGCAAGTGCCATAAGTGTATCCAAAATTCATCTAGGGACTAAGTGTAAACTACAAACATTACTAACACAATATTTTAATTATAAATATGATAGGTTTCAAAATCCCAACTATCATGCAACTTGATATGATCTTGTGGAGAGGACAATGGGAGTTAAGTAAGCCGAACCTCACATGTAGATTGGGAGATCAAGACTCTACCTAAGCACTAAGTGTCTTAAATGAAATTTTCCCACATAGAAATGGTATAACCAATTGTGATGGTTTTGGGACTTATTTTGACATGAAATCTGAGATGAGATACTAATGTGTTGGAGAGTTTTGAGACCAAAAAGTTGTGAGTGCAAACAGGAGCGGCTATAAAAGTAAGAGGAGGTACCCTTATTATTAGGGGAATGAGGGCATGTTGTGAAAGAAGTAAAAAATAATTTTCCATGTATATATGATATCAATATCTTAAAATACCTACTTAGAACATAAGGTTATTTTTGTATGTCAATAATTCCCATACCTCATTTATCTTGATGAAGATAGTAGATGTCCCAAGGAATAATGTGGAATTTTTTAGTATATTTTGTGTAAGCCCATATAAATTATTGAATCATCTTGGAAATATTTTAATATATTACCTTAGATGGATCTAAACATGATTAATAATATATATATGAGTTATCTTAAATATCTTTGTTCAAATATGAAACTTACTAGCCAAAGATAAGGTCTTAGTAATAAAATTTAATTTTTTCTGCTCAACCCATTACAAAATATATTTCCAAACGGAAGATAAAAATATTTCAAGAGAAAAAAGGAATGTTAAGGAATTTAAACATTTCTCCTTTGTCAATCCAATTCCAATTAAAACTACCACGATAATCATGTATAAAATTTCATAATCTATCAATAACATTAAGTTTTTTTTCATTGTAGATTCAAATAGGTGAGGCTTTAAAAAAGGTGTCAATACACATCGATGCTTCATATAATGAATCTTCATTCTCTACCATAGTGAGAAAAGAGTCATAATTGAAATGACCATTACAAATTTGATTCATATTATTAGGGAGTGAAATGTCCCTAATAAAACCTTTCTTGTTTTTTCAAGCTATAATTTAGCCAAAGGATTCCACAACTAAAACATATAGAGAAGGAGAAAGAGGGTAATCATACCTGATTAGGTAAATGAGGACAAACCTCTCAGGCCTATGATTATTTATTTTTAAATAGACCAAATCTTGTGCAAAAAGGGTTTCATTAGTGGATATAAATAATTTTCAAATCCCTAATTTCTTAAGGCTAAGATGAATGTCATTCTATTTGTTTATATGAATTCTCAAAATCAAGTTTGATAAACAAAACATGATATATAGTGGCCCGAGCCCACTCTATGTATTCCCCAAAAAAAATGTTATAAATAATGTATCTAAATTTAATAGAACCCATTTCTTATGGTCTAACAAATACATTTGATAAGATGATTGGTCTTCAACTAATAATAATATTTAGATCCATTTATTTAGGAATAAAGAATATATTTCATTGGTTAATAATAATTCCTATGGAATTAAAATGTAAACCCTCTCTATAAATATAAAATAACTATATCTCAAAAAAGTGTGAAGTGGACTTTAAAAAATCACAATAAAATCCATCAAGTCCTAAATATTTAATTTTGGTCATTTTCAAAAATACCAAATGAAGCTTTTCAAGGGAGATAAATGCATGTTGTGTGGAATTTGCTTATGAATACAATATTCCTACACCATATGCACATTCCCCATCACATATAAAAACATTGAAATATCATGAAATTTATCCTTGTGCACTCACTTGAGGCATATAGAGAGATACTAGGATGGGTCAAGGTTAGTTGGCAATGGCGACACAGTTCATTTATCTTTCACATGTACTTGTATGGGAATACTTGAAAATATATTATCACTTAATGAAAAATGGAAATAATTATTCTTTACATACATAATGAAATTAAAAAAAACACAACATATAAATAATATCAAAAACATTACAAAAGGAAGGGTCAACCAAAAAAAACGGTGACAGTAATAGCATAATAATTTAGTATCAACTCATGGTTAAAAATTACACCATGACACTATTTTTCAAAACTATCTTTCCCACTATTTTAATAAATTTTTATCTCTAACTAAGATATCTCTATAAACAATATGGTGGTATTTTACTAATGGCAAGCCAACAATCTTCTAATAGACTACTCATCCACCTTTTATAGCCTTCTAAAGGTCCTACATGTCATAAAGTTTCTCAATTGATACCAATTATTAGTCAATATAAATTTGTAATCGACATGAGATACTCATATGATGTGTACTCATATCTCATCTACCAATTAGAGAATATATGTAGGTAATTAGTTTTATCTTTTGATTCTTTCCAATCATGTTTACTTTTTATGGAATTTTTGTCATTATCCCTAATTTTCCCTATCAGTTTTGTTCTATATGCATTTGTGGAATTGGGGATTTAGGCATGTTGGTGTGAAAATGTATGTAACTAGAACTATTAGAGCCCATCTAAATCTAAGTTTAACATCACCCAAAATGAAATTATTTGGACAACGTAGGACAACCCACCAATAGTTCAAATATTAATAAGAAAATTTGGAGCCTCCTTAGTCAACTCAACTTAAAAATTAGTTCAGTGCATAAGTGTAACTCAAGATTATTATATGATGATAGAAACATGTGCAGTTAGGCCAATGAACTCAAGAGGTTATGTTTGGGACCCCTAAGCTCCCTATTTTATTTTCATGACCTTTTTGGTGATTTCATTTAGGGCATCCTCCAATGCACTCTCCTCATCAAATTTATAGTGTTAAAATCTCTTAAAACTTTATTAAATATCATTTTGGCTTGCATTAATTCCTCTATTGATGTCATATACATTTTATATAAGTTAGGTTCTCTTGACCTTCTCTCTATTCAATTAAACCTATGAAGTTAGGGCTTTTTTATTATTATGATCTTCAAGTAAATGTGTTGTGATCACCAAACTCTATTAGGAATTTTTTAAAAAAAATACACTCAGCTATGACAATATTATCAATGAGATTACTTATGATGTATTCCAACCATTTGAGTTGCCTTGAAAACATGACTTTAGATTGATCCTGCACTTCTTGGTTTCCATTCCTTGTACACTTTGTCATTTTGAGCAAGTGGTCCACCAATATACCCACCTTGTCCACTGGCTATATTCCTTCTAGGTCTACCCCATCTAAGAGAATAAACTCTTCTTTTATGATGAATTAACATAACCTTAACATATTTATCTTTAGGTTTTATATCTTATTTTATTAATGAGTGCATTTTTTATCCAAATCTACCAAATTTACCTTTTAACCACTGATTATGGTGTTATTCATAATGTTCTAGTGGATTACATCTATTATCAGTATGAATAATACATTCCCAACCTCAACCTTAGTGAAACTGGATAGGTATACATATATAATTTTGTTCTCACCTTGGTTGGTTTCAGGTTCCTAATCTTTGAGGGTGATGATTGGTACTTCAAAAATTGGCTCATCCATATGTGTGTTGAAGGTACACATTTAACTTTGCATATACATTGTTGTATCTACTACCTTCATGGTGTGCCACATGTAGAGGTTTATATCTATGATTATTTTTAACCATCTCCCTAAAATTCATCTTATCAATATCTTCTTTGGATTCTATTAGCATAAATTATTATACACCTGAGGCTTTTCATGCTCTTTGACAACATTTCCATTTTATATATCTAAACTCACCTCTTTTGATGTTTTGATTTCAAATACCACAGGCCTAAGGCTACTAATTTATTTATATTTATTGTTGGCCATGCTAGGCTTGCCGTTCTTCTCTTGTTTTGATTTTATTTTGTTATTGAGCTCTTATTTATCCTTGGTTTCTTCAGTGGAATTGGTATTCCTTTTTACTACCTCAATCTCACTCCAACATCTTAAAATGGATTCCATTGATACCTGAGCCTTTGATGTAATCATGACTCCTATTTAGATAGTTTTTTGAAATATTGTGTTCTCAAGGTGTCCTTCTTACCCTCCCCTTATGTTCTTTGAGTTTGGTTATGTGGTTTATTTTATGCATCAACACCATCCCTTGATCATACATTTTATTGAGGTACTTGGGTGTCCTTGGGTGGGGATTTTTCAACCAATGGGTTTCTTCTAGGAGGTGATGGCCTATGAGTGGGTTGTTTTTCAAGTGGTAGAGTGAAAATATGAAACTATAATTATATTAAAGAATGATATTTTCTTCAAATTTGGTGTGTTCATATTCCTTAGGTATAAATTCTAACACATCATACTTCATTTTATTGGGATCCTTCTTCATGGAGGTGGTTGGCCTAACTATGAATTATAGTTTTTTCATTGCATAATTCCACTCTTTACAACTTAGTTTGAGTTCATAATATAAATTATGTAGCTATTCCTTTATCATAACCTCTTATCGAGGGTCAAAAATATTATTTTCATCTAAGTCCTCATATTTTGTAGTATCCTTACCTGGTTAGGCTAGCATTTTCCACAAGGTGTGTTGGTTACTCCCTATACCTACCACATCTATTGGAACATGATGTGCATTAGATACCCTTGAAATGGAGTTTCAAAATTGGCTCACATTGAAGTAAAATTACACCTTGAATAACCCATCTATATCTCCATACAAGTTAGATTATGGTAGGGTTGTAGTGCTACCTGATGAAAAAATATACCCATCCTATGCATGAACTATAAAATGTCTTGGGATGCACCACTCATTCTTGAAATATATAACCATGTTATCAAACCATAATTACATTTTGGATTTATACAGCTTGCCATAGATACTATTACACATGTGGTCATGTTATTTATTAACCAAAAATTTATCCTCTAGAGGGAAGGATTAGACCTAATCACCATAGCCAATAGGGATCATAATTTCATCATCTAATAATAATATCATAATGATTCCCCACCTAAGGGCTTCACCTGATTAGTGTGACCTATTTATGCCCTCAATGATTGAGTTGGAAATAAGCTTTGAGATGTTGAAAAGGGTACCATGAGCCATTTGGAGAAAAATATATATGAACTTTTAGTTTTTCTTACATAATATATTTTATCCTATTAGATTTGAGATTAAAAATAATGTATCTACACTTAAAAACTAATCAATAATGTTTCTAATAAGAAAATTAAAATTTTACTTCTTGTAGTTTAAAAGTTATGCAACCATCTCTATTTCAGCTATATTGTTTAGTGCTTATTTAATTTCATCACATGATAAAGGAAGCCCAGTATATACTAATGCATGTTGAAAATAGCTTAATTTTGTACCTATAAAATTTGAGTGAGTCCTCATTGATGCATGATAATAAGAAATGCACCAAATTATCTAGTTTTCCAAAATAGGGAAGTTTAAATAAATAGAGCACTCTCATTTCAAGTGATTTATTGACTATTATATCAAAAATGTGGTGTCATATATAGTACTTTCTTTATGTACTCCATGCATTCATTTTATACATATTTTTTAGTATTAACCCTCATAGTTTAAAGTCCTTGAATTCAAATTGTGCAACTTAGGACTCCCACTCTTCCCTGTGTGACACTAAGGTTGGGTATTGAATTTCTACTAACTATAACAACTCTGCCACTGCTAATTTATCCATATACTCAAAAAAAACCTCCTTAATATATATATTTTTATGTTCTCAACACCTCCTTTATGTTAGAACATTTAATATCTAAGTGGGATAATTTATACCCTTAGCATACTTTAGTTTATTAATAAATAATAATAATTTATTATTTATTAAACATAAGGTGAAAACTTCATGTAAATAAATAATAAAATATTATGATTTATTGTTAACTAATTAATTTCAATGATTCTCAGGCTAGATGGACCTGTTGGTTACAATGATCACCAGCCCTCACATTTTATTATAAATAGGGTCTTACCCCTATTGTATTATTCACATAAAATACACTCAGTGAATTTAATATTTATATGTGGAAAATATTAAATTCAATACAGGGGTGCCATAATTTATCTTGAGAAATTCAAAATATTGAATTCTTCATTAAAAAAAATTCCATTTTGATGGTCCAATTGTGTTTATCCAACAAAAATAGGAGGGTTGCTAAATTTTTAAGAAAATTTGAGACCTGTACAAGGAGATCTGAACTCTTTAAATTCTATAAGGGAGCCATTGTGAAGCTACAAGTATGATTTTAAATTTATATAGTTTTTTAAAACTAGTTTAAAAATAAACTATTTATTAATTTCTTTTTTTCAAACCCCAGATCCCACCTTGAAAAAAGAAAGAATTACTAAAAAGTTAAAAAAAAAAATCACTTATGTTATTCACATGCACATAATATATATATATATATATATATATATATATATATATATATATATATATATATATATATATATATATATATATATATATATATATATATATATATATATATATATATATATATATATATAATTTTAAAACAATCTAATTAAAAAAGGGGTCAAGATATAGATTAGTGCATGTATTATTTTCAAAAGCTTCCTAAAAGAGTTGGTGATCTATCTTTTTGCTAAATCTTACAACTAAGGAGGTCCCAAGTTGAAACCCCCCTAAACCAATATTTTTTGACTTGGTAAAAACATTTTTTCAAATTTAGTTTAAATTGAAATCATTTTTTTAGTTCACATGCTAAATTTTCTCACATGTTAAACCCCTGACCTATCATCTAGTTATTCAACTTTTGACCTAGTGAATAATATTTTGACAATCATAGTTGTGTAACCAATCAATCTATAGGTTTTAGCACAATCCAGACATAGTGGAGTGGTCTATTATTTTTATGCCTCTTATTGAATTTGTTATGCATTTTTTAATAATGGTGTTTAAATGATCATTTTGAGTGTGACTCTTTTGACACCTAGATTAGTAAAATTTTAATTCAATTTTTTTAATTATTTGGTAAATAAATTGTGTAGTTAAGTATAGTAGCATGAATAATTCACTTTATTTTGAAACTATTTCAAAAATTTATTTAAAATAATTTCTTTTTAATCATTTTTTTTATTTTCTTGTTTAAAAAGAAATTATGGCTTCACCTCATTTTTCCTTAGATAAATCTCAAATGCTTAATGGAAATAACTATAATATATAAATAATTCATGTTAAAGATGAATTTATAGCACAAAAGTTTTTTAATATTTTCATTGGAACCAAATCCCTTTCTGGATGGCATGTGACCCCTGAACTTAACAAAGCATTTCAACAAAAATCATAGAAATCTATGTCCATTATCTTGCAGAGTCTTAAGGATGAATTGCTTCTCCACATTGGTAATCAAGAGTCTCCAGTCATGTTTGGAAACTCTTTTAATACATGTATGAGTAAACTTATCTCTCAAATATTATTAAGATAATCCTTGAATTACTAACTACACCAATGAATGGTGATGAGAAAGTTGTGAATTTTCTTGCTAAAATTAAAAATATTAAATCTTAATTAGATAGAAGTAATTTTAATTTGATGTAGGATCAATTGATTTATTTTATAATTCACTTAAATATTCATAAAAATTTTAAAATTTTATTTCAATTTTGAATTTTAAGTATCAAACTGAGCAAGATATCCCTAATCTTACTACTTTATTTTCTCTCCTAATTTAAGAAGATCAAGTTATGAAAAATTTTGATTGTAAAGAGAATGTCACTCAGGCACCTTTCACTTTAAATAATATTTTATATAACACTAAAATCTAGAAATCTAACCCTAATTTTGCTAAAGGCAAATATGGGTATAATAAATCTGGTAATAAGAATCATACACCTAAGTTTAATGAAAATTATAATTTGTGTTGTATATTTGGTCATATAAGAGAAACATGTTATAAAAACAAGGATATAATTAAAAATCAATCTTATAAAAATAATAAAGGGAAGAAATATAATCAAGACAAATAGAAGAATCAAAACTCTAATCAAAATAACAATCAGGATTCAAATGGTATTGCTTCATATGCTACTTTATTTGCTTTAAATGAAAATAAGTGGATTCTAGATAGCAGTACATCACACCATATGACTTGCTTATCTAATATTTTTTGTGATTCTATAGATATATCTTAAATAATTTACTTAGGAAATAATTATGTTTAGATACAACTAAACAAATAAGAGCAATGTTTTTAAATATTACTATAAATGATGTTTTCTATGTACCTAAGCTTAGAAAAAATTTGCTATCTTGTTTTCAAATTATAATTGATAATTTCATTGTAACATTACTTAAAGATAATTATTCCATTATAAATTAATCTAGTTCCTTGATTATTTAAGGTGTTAAAAAGAATGGTTTATATATCTTTTCTCCTTACTTTGCATGTTTTCTTTCATTACATTGTAAGAATGAATCTCAATTACAGTATGCAAGATTAGGAAATGTTAATTTTAGTATTTTACATGATATGTATACAAATAATATTTTTATTTTACTTCCTTTAACCCCTTTCATCATGAAACTTGTGAGGGTTGCTTACGTGGTAACCAACATACTAACCCCTTTTACAAGAATCATGATGTGAATTCTTCACATCCTTTAAAATTGATTCATAGTGATGTTTTAGGACATCTTGAAGTTGTATCTCTTAATGGTTATTTGTATATTGTTACTTTTATTGATGATTACACTATAATGATCTGGTCTTTTTTCATTAAAAAAATATGATGTGTTGTCTAAATTCAATAAATTTAAAGTTTGTGTTGAAAATACATCAGATTTTTCTATTAACAATTAAGAATTAATAATGGTAGTGAATATGTTAGTAAATAGTTTTATAATTTTTTGAATTAGTTTTTATATTTAAAGGTAACTAAAAAATCCCTATTCTCCTCAGTAAAATGGTATTGCTAAAAGGAAAAACCAAACCATCATAGAAATGGTTGGAAAAATGTTACAATCTTTAAATGTTCCAAAGTTTTTATGGGCTAAATCCATGAATAATATTGTACATATTCTAAATAAAATCCCTATTAAAGCCTTTCATCTTTCAACCCATTTATAAATGAGGACTAAAAATAAATCTAATATGACTCATCTCAGGATCTTTGGTAGTCTTGCTTATATCTTTATTCTTAAAGTTAAAATAAAGAATCTTGATCCCACTTCCTATTCTTACATTTTTGTAAGTTATGGTGGTAATACAAAAGGTTTAAGAGTGTAAGATCCTTATAAACATCAGATCATTTAGAATAGGAATTTTTTTATTCTTGAAAAATCTTTTTGTGAGCCCCTTATGGAGCCTACTCAGTGTTCTTATATTGATGAACATGAATCTCATGTTTCTCTTAGTGATGAAATAGATTCCCTTGAGGAAGTTGATCCATTTTTGGATAACTTAGAGTCTGAAAAACTCCTCAAGTTTCATGTTAAATATAAAATACCTAAATGGGTCAAATTCCTAATTCAATATTTAAATGTTGATAACCTTAGTAAATTAACTATAATTCAACATTCTTATCATGCATTAATGACTATGTATGAATATTAACATCAATCACTTGAGGAAGCCAATCAAGATGATAGATGAAATGTTATTGTACAAGCTGAATATAATGTTTTAATTAAAAATAAAACTTGGGGTCTTGTCCCTCCTCTACCTAAAATACATATTGTCATTTGTAGGTGGCTTTATAAGATCAAATATAATTCAATTTTTAAAATTGACAAGTTTAAAACTAGATTAGTTGATTGCAGGTTTACTCAAAAACCTAGAATTGACTATGTTGAAACCTTTGATCTTATAAAAAAATGAGTACTATTATACTTCTTATTGCTCTTTTAGCTCAAAATGGTTGGGTTATCCACTAAATGGATGTCAATAATTCAATTATAAATGATTATTTAAAAGATTAAATATACATGACTTAGCTTAAAGGTTTCATTAATTTTAATAGAGAACATTATGTATGTAAGTTAAAAAAATCTTTGTATTGTTTAAAACAAGTTCCTCGAACTTGGTAATTTAAAATTACCTTTTTTTTCAAAGAATTAGGTTTTATCAACTAATATTCAGATAATGATCTCTTTGTTAAAGTTGAAAATGGTAATTTGATTCTAATTGTATTATGTGTTGATGATTTGTTGATTAATGGAGATCTATCTAGTTTAAATCATAATTATTAGGATAAACTAATTTAAATATTTGAAATGATTAATTTAGGAATTTTACATCATTTTTTAAGAATGGCTATATTTTAGGATAAAAATTCAATTATTGTATAACAATCTCAATATGCACATAATCTTCTTATTAATTTTAACATGCTTGATTATAAATCTACTTCTGCTCCTATTTAAGTTTGTATTAAACTTGATCTAAAACCTGCATGTGAAAAATCTAACCTTACTTTATATAGATGACTTGTTGATAGTTTGATTTAGCTAGCCATTACTAGGCTAGATATTTCATATGCTATTGGTGTTTCTTCTATATTTATGCAGGATACATATTTGGATCATTTTAAATTAGCTAAACTAATTCTTCATTATAGAAAAAGAATAATTAATTTTGGTTTATTTTATTCTTCTATTGATAATGTTAAATTATATGGTTATTTTTATGTTTACCATGTTGGTGATACTATAAATCATAAATCTACTTCTGAATATGTGTTTAAGTTTGGTGTAAGTGCTATCACTTGAAGTAGCAAGAAGCAACCTATTGTCTCTATCTATTATAATGAAGTAGAGTACTGAAGTGATATGAAAGCTACCAAATAATCCATGTGGATATGAAGGTTTTTGGGATAATTTCATTTGGATCTTTCTCATAGTACCGTATTTCATTTTTATAACCAAAGTTATATATATCTATCAAAAAATATAGTGCAACAACAAATAACTAAACATACTGAAGTTCATGTACATTTTTTGTGAGAAAATTTTCTCAACGGTGATATTAATTTGTAATTTTATCCTACGATTGAACAAGTGGTTGATATGTTCACAAAACCACTTGATGTTACTAAGTTTTGTCAGTGTTGGGACTCTTAGACTTTCCATTGAGATGGAGTGTACATGACAATGCCACTTCCTAATGGCCATGTGTTACTTCTTCTTCTATATACTTCTTCTAATTATAAATCATTGTAAACTTCATGTGGAAGTTATGTGATTCAATTAAAGTTCATTTGAAAGTTTTAATTTTATACCCCAATATATGAAATCATACTTTTTAATGGAAATCCTTATGTTATAAAAGGCTCCAAATATGCTTAGATGATTATTCATAAAAAATTATGAGATGTGGTCTCATAATCATGTGCCTAGACTTTATAGTAGTTTATGGATTATAATTCCTTTTGTTTCAAAAGGTGATATTTGGCATGATGAATGTTTTTAAATTTCAATTGTGTACATAGTATAATTTACGTATTAAGGTGACTATGACATTTATCCCTACTTAGCATTAAAAGGGAGTGTTAGAACATTTTATGTCTACGTGGGATAATTTAGACCCTTAGCATACTTTGATTTATTAATAAATAATGATAATTCAGTCTTTATTAACACAAGGTGAAATACTCATGTAAATAAATAATAAAATATTATGATTTATTATTAACCAATTAATTTAAATGATTCTTGGTAAGGATAGACTTGTTAGTTATAATGGCACCTCCCCTTAAATTTTATTATAAATAGGGTCTTACCATTATTGTATTATTCATAAAAAATACACTCGGTGAATTTAGTATTTGTGTGTGACAAATATTTACAAAGGTTATGTGAAGGATTATGTGAAGAAGTGAAAAGGGAAGGATTTTTATTAGAGTGCAGAGTTTCTCAATTATTGAATATCATCTTCATGGGTTTTGTACCTCTTGGACGTTTTCCCACTTTAAATTATTGTGTAATATGTTAATTTTATGTAATATTTATCATCATTTACTCATAAATATCTAATATATATAGACACACACACACACACACACACACACACACACACACACACACACATTCTATGCACATGTGCTTATTGATTCTAGATGGTGATGTTAATTTGGATCCTACCAATTTATAATTCTTCTTTGTCATGGGTTTAAATCACCTTTTGGACACCTTTGGGCTATTTATCCTCCTCAGACCCGTAATTTTTATGCATCTTTCCTACTAGTAAAGAGAGATACCTTTGTTATGAGTTTCATATAGATCTAATCATGTAACCTATCCTCCAAACCTATAATTATCCTTATTATATTCTTAACTTACTCAAGTATGTTTTACCTAAAATCAATGCAAAATATTCTAGTGTTTCAAGATTAGTGATTTAAATATCAAATATTTGGCTCTAAATCAAAAGTATTCCACTTGGCTCTATAATTTCAAAGCACCCTTGTGGGGTCTTCAATCTTATTGAAAGTGGCATCTGATGAAAAATGGTGTGTGTTTATAGGTTTTTCTACCCAACAACATTACTTTAATATAACAAGTCATATGAATTACATTCCATTAGTGTTGATTCAACCTATCTGCATATATTTCCCTTGATTACCACCATCCTTATTTACATTTTTGGTCACTTGCATTTATTCTAGTTTCTCAACAAACATTTGTATTTACTCCAATGCATGATAACTATCACAATTATGGGATAACTAAAAAAGTTTGAATTTGGAGTTTGAAACTGGTGATATCATCTTGTGTAGATCTCATATTATTTTGATAATCACCTTCCTTATTTTTCTTAGGTTTATAGGTGGTTGTAATCATTTAAAAGTGGTATTATAGTGCTAAGAGTGCTATTTGAGACTATCTATCCCTAGATTAGCCCTAGACCTATCATATAACATATTATCACACTTATCTAGCCTTCATGTGGGCCACAAGCATCCCTAGTTAGATAAAACATAGTCGTAGATCCTCATTTCATGATCTTGACCCTTTATGCCCAATGTTCTTCAAATTAGACATTAGCACCACATTAAGGACACTAGAGCTAGGTGGCATTAGTGTCCCCAAAATGGCACCTATGTCCTTTACCCTAACTTTTTAGAATGAACATATTTTCAATATTAAAACCCTCCTAAGGTAGCCTAGACATATTTTATTATCCGCAAAAGCAATAAAACACTATAAATATATGACTTTTATCCCTCTGTCCACTAGATGGAATTCAAATGCAAAATACCTATTCAAACATGATATAAGTTGAGTAAAATCAAGGTTATCAATCCCTTTTCTTTTTTACTTTTTCATACTACAATCTGTAGAAGTTTTAAGCTCAAACTTTATATATTTCTAGTCTCAATCACACACAAGTCACTCAAGTCTACTATCATACTTACATCACTTGCACTTTCACCAGCACTTAGGTGGGGAAAACTACATCAAGATTGATCCATCCTTGGATTATTGGTATGTAGGAAACTCTCTTCACAATAGGGTGTTGAGGATGTCTAGCCTATCTTATTAATAAAAATATTTTTCATCTCATACCCTAATTATAATGAGGATTAGGGTTTGTATAACAAATCAATCATTATAACCATAATACAGAGTTTCAAACTCCGTTCACGTAAGAGTAGAACCCATAAATCTGGACACAAGTGCACCCAAAAGAGAAAGATAGATCTAGATAAAAGACACTAGTTCCAATATTAGGGCACTAGATCCACATGACACTTCTATCCAAATGTATCACTACTATCTAGGAGAGGTTCTGACATAGGGATCCAACTAATGAAACTTAGACTAGCTTCCATGTTAGTTTACAACACTTAGATCATCCCTCTCAAGTGTTTTCCAGATAATTATTTAATTTCACATATTTATTACAATTTTAAAAAAATTAATCTACTCAATTATATAACAAATCAATGGTTATTTTATGCACATTATTTCCCTAATTTACTCCAGTCTACCTTTTAATCAAACATAGGATTTACAAAAGCTAAACCCTAAAATATTAAAACATTAGTTGAACCTAACTTACTTAGAACATTGCTCAAACCCTAACCCTAGATGATCCAAAGGTTTGTATCCTTCTTTTTCCTTTTTTCAATAGCTAATTTAAATTTTTTATATGTCATATACTCTATTTTATCATATTTATTCTAATTTGTTTACTAAATGCCATCTCAAAAAGCTATCTCTCTCTTCCATTAAGAAGAATTGATAGGCTATCTTGTCATCCTATTAAGCATATTTAGATTCCTACTATTAAATCTTATAACATTGATAAATTACATATTGTAACTCTTATTGTTGATCCTTCACACACTAATTATGTGGATTTCAATGATAATGCATCCAAATATGAATAATACAATCAATGATACACAAATTGGAAATTAGAACACTCTTCCTCCACTTAACAATGATAACATAATTTCCAATAAAGATGAGGTCTTACATAGCTTCAGAAATTGAATTGAATTGGGGAACATCCCATTAATCATGCACAAATATTATAATCTATAATGGAAATTAAGAAAAAACAAATAATGGTCAATCTTCAGCTTCCCTGACTAATAACATTATCACACCTATAGAGGGGCCAACTTAGCTAGCACAACATACAATTTTAATTCAAAAAAATTTAGTGATAGCTACACCTCTTGTGTCTATTTAGAGTTCAATCCCTTATGCATGAGATTCATACTCTATAGTCTAAGGTGTTAAATCTTGAGAAAGGAGTCACTAGGTCATCACATGCCTTGGATTCTAACTTTCCTTTACATAAAACTTTGGCACATCACATAGAAAAAGCTCCCTTTTCATCCAAATTTGTGTCACCTAATATTACATTATATGATTACAAGGATGACCCAAATCACCATCTCTAAGTTTTTCACATAACATGTTTGGACTACGTGTCCATCGATTGGATTCTCATAAGGTTGTTTCCATATAGTTTAAAGGATTATACCATATAATGGTTTTATGACTTATCAAGTCAATCTATCATAGCATTTAATCCTTTGGAATACATGCTTTTAGCATACTTATCCATCAATAACAGTGAAAAGATATCATATGCCCAAGTTACACAGCTAAAATAAAAGTCAAATGAAACTATTGCAGAATATGTATTAAGATAAAAGACTATATTAGCTAATTTGACTAGCCCCATGGTAGACATAGAGCCTTAGGACATATTCAAATAGATTATTTTACTAGAATTAAATGAATCTATCTTATTTAATAATTTTCAACATTTACATATTTGTGTCGCATAGTGAAAGAAAGAGAGGTCAAGATTTTATCAATGGGAAAAATAAAATATACCAATAGATAAGAATCAACTACCAAGAATTAAAATAATACTTCATACAAGTTAAGGGCCACCAAAAACAAGAGTGATTAAAAGGACACAATTAAAAAAGCTTCAGATCCATCTCCTCGCTTGCTTTTATCATCTCCTCAACACCAACTCTTCACCAAACTTTTAGAGTCACCAACATGGGTTATACAATAGCTCTTAGAATGTAATGTCATATCTTTCCCTCCCATTAAATAGGTTGATGTGACCTGACCTATTATATAAAATTATGATTTCAATTAATTATATGAGTATGACAGGACACTAGGGCATACAATAAATAGATGCATAAGCCTAAAAAATAATATATAAGATTTGAATAAGGATAACATTATTGATGTGGAAACACCCATAAATGAACCAATTAGAAAAAATGGAAGTTAAGGAATTAAATATATTCTTAGATCCATTTATAAATAACACAAAAAATGAGGTAGGGAATACTTCAAGTGTTAACTACACATATTAGGCACATCTGCCACCAATTTTAGATTATACTATTATAGAGGAGGCATACCCATTACATAGAATCATTTTGGGTTATGAATCTTCTCAACATATTTCACCTATGTCACCTACAACTTATTCTACCATATGGGTTCCTAAAACCCCTATATTTTATATCACACCATAGTTAGTGCCACAAATTTATAGCACCACTACATAGGTAGATACAAATATAGATACAAATTACTTAATATAGTCGATTATGGGATCATAGTTACCATTTCACACAACATGTAGATTCATAATTCCCTTATTTGGCATAGGTCATAGTGATAGTGAGTCTCCAATGAAACTCATCAGTTAGTTATGGTTTATTTCTTGTTGTACATTATTTATCTCTCTCTCTTCACTCCTTGTACATAGCTCATTTTCATATTGCTTGTATATAGCTTATTTGAAAAAATAATAATAATAATAATATAACATCTCAAAAAAACACAAAACTTATAGATTGTATGCATTGATATATTTTCACTTCATATACTTTCCAGACATTACATATGCTATCTATCTTAGTATAGTCAGTTTTATCATAGTATATGCTTCACTTTTTATTTTTGAGTGCTTGTATATTTCATAGAGGACTCAATTCCATTACACTAATCCATAATTGCTATCATATACCCACTGGGTTCATATACATTGATTCATGGTTACTCACTTCACACATTTACATACTTGGGGGCATCTAATTCATAGTTTCGATCACCAAGTTCTATCCTTACATACTCTACATTATATCACTAGCATTGTTATATCTTGATATTGATCATTGCTAATCTTACTTAGATTTTTTATCAACTATTACTACTCTAGACTCATCATATGTAAATCCTAATTATTACACATATTTGTATTATGTACTCATTCATGATTTCATTTCTAGATTTTATAGTTTAGATTTAATTATATATCTATGATTATTCTATTCGAGGGAATTTGAATATACCATTGTTCTTTGGATTTACACCACTTATATTCATAATATGTATGCCTTAGACATGTTCCCATATCTATTATGTGTATTTTCCTAATTATGTATGTGGACATTTGAACATGCCATTATATGTGACTCTAATCCAACTTGATTTTTGCTTATATATGTGGACATTTGACCATGTCCTTGTATGTATTTTTTTTCTCAAATTTAGTGACATGTGTTCATGTCCCTTATATTTTGATCCCTTGGCCTATTTTGTGTGCCTCAGGTGTCTTGTATGTATGATTTTTGTATGCATCATGGCCATAACACTTGTCTCTTCTTGTTACACACACCATTTTTTTATGCCATGAGGGACCTTATGTATCTACCCTTCATACTTGGGTGCCATGATGGACTACATGCCCCATCCTCCTAGCTAACTACTCATATTTATTATTACATACATTGATTATATCTATCTTGGCACCATTGTGAAATGCTAGACATACTTATGCTCAGATCATATTAAATTTCAATTTTATGCATGCACATTATATTGTATTATCACGTAGTTATAATATATACTCTGGATAACATACATTTTGTAGATATTTTTATTTTGATGGTAGTTCTTGAACATGTTCAACAACTCCCCTCAAAAGAGGGGTCATTCATCATATAGGATAGTTCTTGAGATCAGGATTCTATATTTCAATCATATAAAAAAAATTCATCATACAAGATCAACTACATAAAATTGGACATAGGTAAATATAGAGGAAAAATAGTGACTCAAAAAGAAGTACAGTGATATAGAATTTAGACCAAAAAGACATTAGTTCCAAAATAGTGAAACTAGCACCACATGGTGCTATTGTCTAAGACATGGTGTTATTATATAGTATCCTTAGTTTTAGAATAATTTAGTTTGGCTAGAATAGTAAAGTAGGTATAGTACAATTTTACATAAATCCAATTATAGGTTTATCAGTTATACTTATTTTTTTCTCAAATTCATACTAGCTTATCTAAAATTCATATCAGTTTTTCATATTGAAGCTGTTGGTCCCCAAAAATGTCACTCATTTTTGGAACAACATATGAGGTATCTTGGTCCTACAGGACCAAAACTTCTCTCTTCCCTTCTCAAAATTTATTCTGAGCTTTCAAATTCCTCTTTTTTCAAGCTTTCCAAAAATCTACGGACTCTGTAGGCCAAGTTCTATGGGCTTCACAGGTTGATTTCTATGGACTCTATAGGAAAGAAGCAAGCTCTCAAAAGAACAAGTTTCCATAACTTGGTCATTTTTAGGATTGGTTCAATGCCTAAGTTTAATCAAAAGAGTTCAATTGGTGAATGATAGAGGACAAAGGTTGGAACCATTGAACTTTGAACCATTTTGGTTCAAAGGTTCAATGGATTTAATGACCAAGTTGGTTCAACATGCTTGGCAAAAAAGATCAAAAGGACTTATCCAAATAATGAAGAATGAGCCCTTGAACCATTGAACCATTCAACTAAAATAATGAAGAATTCTCTCACGAAGATTTTCTTGGAAAAATGTTAAGGCAAAATTCCTTCAGACCTTTTGTCCAAAGGAATTCACCTAGAGAAGAATGAATGGCCAAGTAACAAGAAACTTTCCTTCAGACATTTTGTTCGAAGGAATTCTTTCAGTCTTTTTACCTGACAAAAAAAGTCTGCTGGGGAGAAAATCTGAAGAAGCAAGCAAGGCAATTCTTGTAGACTTTTTGTCCGTGGGAAAATGTCCATGAAAAATACCGAGGAAAGGGAGAAGAAGAAAAGATGAAGAAATTTCAAGGTGTGATGGCCCTACGAACATAAAAATTTACACCAGGGAAATCAGTTCCATGGAGGGCACCAAGTAGCCAATGCGGAGGTCTCTGACATGTTTTCTCTAAAGGCAGCAGAACGTGTCGCATATCCATTGTAGAGCTCGATGGAAGATAACAAGTGTCATCATCCATGATGAATCCAAATGAGTCCCAAATGCTTCTGTATTGTTGCTAAAGAGAGTGGAAGCCGACATATGTCCCCTTCCACAAGACCTTCAGAGGATGCCTAAAGCTTCTATAAACTCAGTGGATGTTGCCATGTGTCCTACCTATTTCAGTAGCAAAATGCGCCATGTGTCACTTATTAAAATCAAAAGAAAGACCAAGTGCAAAAATGGACAAAGCATCAGAGTGGTAAAATAAGGTTTCGACTCAAGGAGTTACTCCAGTTGTGATACAGTGTCTATGAATTGATCATTAGGAGGCGCAAATGACAAATGGTGTGGCACACGATTTCTCATATGATGTTTAAGCAACGTGTTCTTCCAAATGATGGGAATGTGCATGGGTCATTTATGAAAAGGGTGCCAAAAGGCCTCATTTATTCCCCTATTTATTTTAATCTCTCATTTGTTACAAGGGAGATCTTCCCCTTACTAGAAGCGAAACTCTTCCCATTTTGAAAGAAGAAGACTGAGACTTTGAGCTCATATTGTAATTTCATTTTCATTCTTATTTGAATGAGAAAGCAAGTTGTTTATAGACTTTGTGCTATTTGGGATTGTATCATTTTAAGAGGTCATTCTTACGTCTATCTTTTGAAGATGTTCTTATTCATTTAATTTGGCAAGCAGAATTAGTGAAGGTAAAAAGGGAGGTGTCCTGAAAATGACTATGAGAAGAATTTATGCTTTCACCATTGTTTTCAGTCTGTGTTTTTCCTTTCTTTTTGTGTTGAGGATTCTGGGACAACTTTTTTCCCCCATTATCCTTTTTGTTATACTCTTTGGGCAGTTGAGGTGGAGACTTTGCGCTCTGTTTCATCCTGCTATCACTACGCCCTTTTAATCACCGATTATTTCACTATCTAAAAGAAACTCTTGCTATTTCCTATAAGGAAACTTCTGAAAGAAGAGAAGTGTCTTCAGTGTTTATAGCCAAGATTTTCTGCTTTGTTTATGTGCATCATCTCTGAAAGAAGAGAGATGGATGGTTTGTCCCACCCCTGTGTCTTACTTTCTGCTTATTTATATAGTATATAGCCTCCTGTATCTCCTGCATATTTAATAGGGAACCTACCCTTAATGAGAGGAGATATTTGTCTCTGATTTATGTATTAAAGCTACACACCAGGATGACCCATCTCCCTATGTTGTGGTGATAGGAACTATTTTGGTCACTAGTTAGTTGGCTGACAAAATATTCACCCAACAGTTTTTGGTGACTCCGCTGGGGATAGAATAATTTTGTGCAATTTGGAACCTCAAGTTTTAGATTGAAACATCACCTATGTCTTACCCATTATCATTATAACCTTATCCATGCATTCTGCTATGGATGGATGAACTGTTCCAGTGCTTTCCCATTGTTAATTTTTCCTTCCCAACCTTGAACAATAGTTTTTGGCAACTCTGCTAGGGATGAACATGCAGTCTGAAGCCTCAAGTTTTAGATTGAAGCAGTTCCTTCCCTTATCCATTATACAAACTCTGGTAACTCCATTATGTTTCCTACCCATTATTCATATAGCCTTACCATTTTCCTCCATCTCCATTACTTTATCTGGTCTACAAAACTAGAGCTATTGGGAAAGAGTGTGTAGTTTGAAGCCTCAAGCCTCAAGCTGAAGCTGAGCCAGTCCTTTCCCATTTTTTGTTCTAAAATCTAGCCACTCCACCTAGATTTTTTATCCCTATTTTTCATAATTAAATCATGGCATTTTGAGGCCCCTGGGGTAACTCTTTTAGACCACTCAACTTGACTCCACCTCTGCATGAACTTTCACGTAGTTCAAGAAATAATTTCCCCAAATTCTTTGGTGATGGGAAGGTTCATCCTGATGAACACATTACAGCTTTTAGCATAGCCTACAGTGTAATAGGGGTGGAATTTGAAGACATAGTGGTCAGGCTATTCATGGAGACACTATAAGGCACTGTTGTAAACTTGTTCTACCATCTGCAAGCTAGATCAGTGACTGATTGGGATACACTCAAAGCCAAGTTTGAAGCTAGGTTCAAGCATGTAGAGGATGCACATGATTTTCTAGCCCAACTCACTCAGATGAAGAAGGAACTTCATGAGCCTATGAGGTATTTTATTTCCAGGTTCAACAAGCTAAGGCACAGGATTCCCATGATCGCCCAGCCGAAACCTCAGAATCTCATGTGTTTCTTCATCAACTCACAACTGCTTGAAGTGAGTTTTCTATTGAGATGGGATAGATACATAGACCTTGAGGCTATTCAAGACTTGGCTATGGAGCTATAAGATGACCTTATCTTGGTAGGAAAGATAAGGAGATATCCTAATAGACCTAAACCCTCTTTATTTTTTAAAAACTCACCCACAGTCACCACTAACCCAATGGTACAAAAGATGGAAAATGAATTGTTAGCCTTGAAAAGGTAAATGGCACAAAGTATGTCTTCTGATCCTCTATATAAATATATACCAAGGAGGACATTCCCTAATCAGCCATATCAAGGCAACACTACCAGAAGTCAAGGGCAACCAAATCATCTTCCTCCCCCATAGAGGAACCTTGCCCTTGAAGCACCTCCAACCAACTTAGTAGTTGGATATCTGGAAAAAGAACATGTTTCCTATTTCCAACCTGAGTTCAAGCAAGAAAATGACACTAATCTCTTCATGAAGGATCAAGAAGAATTATCTAGTGACTCCCACATTGGTTTCTTGAATTACCAAGATGAACCCAGAAGTGAAGGTGAAGCAGTCGAAGGATCATACACAGTATTCACTAGGTCCGAGAATTAGTCAGCCCAACAGGCCAACAAAGAGAAGACAGAGGAGCGACCCCAACTAGCAATTTCAATTTTTGAGTAAAGAACCCCTCTTCCTTTCCAGTCAAAGGACCCAGTGATTGCCAAAGAGGTAAGTACATCAAACATCTCTGCACCTTCTACTTCAAATTCATAGATCAGTCCTCCCCCTCCCAAAAACCAAAAGGATGAACTCCCATCCTCTCTTCCAAGTCTATCTCAGTCATTTGACATGATTGATCATGTCAAGAAATCCAAAATTCAAAAGACTGAGTTTGAATCCTTATAAGCCAATCCTGAGAAATTAAACATTAGTGGAGAACCAGGTGCAGACCTATCTAAGGCAAAAATTGTGGTTACCCAAACGTCAGACCCTACTGCTCAAATTTTGTTTGAGCCTTTAGGTATGGGTAATTACTTCTTGACCACAGAGGATACCCATGTCCTAGCTAATGAAATTCCTATAGCTAGCAATCTAGGATTTCATCCAAACAAGGCATCAAAAAAATTGGTAGGGCGTAGTACAAATCAAGAAGGATCTTCCATCTCCCATGAAGATAAATCTGATAGAAGATCAGCTTATGATGATGCTTGGATCCTAGAATCTGATGGTAGCAATTCTTCCATAGTTGGATGTGTATCTCTGTTGCTCAGATTGAAAACTACTCAGGGTGAAGAGGTCAAAATTGTTCACACCAAAGGAGATGCTGAGCTGATGGTTTGTTAGGAGTTTGATGCTGACAATCAAAGCATGTGCTGGACTGAACTAGCAGAACAACAAGTTATGATGGTGGACCATACTTCTATATTCTGAAGTCAGCTAAAGGAACTCTTCATAGAGAGAGCAAGGAGTTATGGTTTTCAGTTTGAAGACCACATCCCACCATGTGGCAAGAAGAAGAAAGAGCCAAGAGGAAGACATAGAAAATTGGTTTCCTGGTGGAGAGCTCCATTCACCCATCACCATTTCTTGGGATAGAATCGTTTCCTACTAGTTTATCAGGATGGCATCCCCTTTTCTTTGCCTCATAAGGAGCAACGTCTGAAATAATTCTATTCTTGAAGTATCGGATAGGTTTCCCCTGTACATATGTGTATTTGTATAGTCTTTTATTTCTATTTTGTTCTTTTGTTATCATTTTTAGAGCCTTTCTTTTTGGGTATCATGACTCTGTAGCCCAATGGCATGCTTCTAAGGCACTAGAGATTCTAGATTTTACTCCCTTCAATTGATTTTTGTAATAGAAGGAAGTTCCCCAACTGGAGCCAGCTGTTGGTCCCCAAAAATGTCACTCATTTTTGGAACAACATATGAGCTATTTTGGTCCTACAAGACCAAAAATTCTCTCTTCCCTTCTAAAAATTTGTTCTGAGCTTTCAAATTCCTCTTTTTTCAAGCTTTCCAGAAATCTATGGACTCTATAGGCCAAGTTCTATGGGCTTCACAGGTTGATTTCTACGGACTCTGTAGGAAAGAATCAAGCTCTCAAAAGAACAAGTTTCTAGCACTTGGTCATTTTTAGGATTGGTTCAACACCTCGGTTCAATCAAAAGAGTTCAATCGGTGAATGATAGAGGACAAAGGTTGGAACCATTGAACTTTGAACCATTTTGGTTCAAAGGTTCAATGGGTTCAATGACCAAGTTGGTTCAATGTGCTTGGTGAAAAATATCAAAAGGACTTAGCCAAATAATGAAGAATGAGCCCTTGAACCATTGAACCAAAATAATGAAGAATTCTCTCGAGAATATTTTCTTGGAAAAATGTTAAGGCAAAATTCCTTTAGACCTTTTGTCTGAAGGAATTCACCTAGAGAAGAATGAATGGCCAAGTAACAAAAAACTTTCCTTTAGACATTTTGTCTGAAGGAATTCTTTCAAGATTTTTTCCCAACGAAAAAAGCCCGCTGAAGAAGTAAGAACCTACTGGGGAGAAAATCCGAAGAAGTAGGCAAGGCAATTCTTGTAGACTTTTTGTCTATGGGAAAATATCCATGAAAAATACCAAGGAGGAAAGGAAGTAGAAGAAAAGACAAAGCAAAGGAAAAGCTAAATAAATTTCAAGGTGTGACGGGCCCGTGAACATCAAAATTTACACCAGGGAAAGCAGTTCTGTGGAGGGCACCAAGTAGCCAATGCGAAGGTCTCTGACATGTTTTCTCTAAAGGCAGTGAAATGTGTTGCGTATCCCTTATAGAGCTCAATGGAAGCTGACAAGTGTCATTATCTGTGATGAATCTGAATGAGTCCTGAATGCTTTTGTATTGTTGCTAAAGAGAGTGGAAGCTGACATATGTCCTCTTCTGTAGGACCTTTTGAGGATGCCTAAAGATTCTATAAACTCAGTGGATGTGACCATGTGTCCTACCTATTTTAGTAGTGAAATGTGCCACGTGTCACTTATTGAAATTAAAAGAAAGACTAAGTGCAGAAATGGGCAAAGCATCCAAGTGGCAAAAGGAGGTGTCGACTCAAGGAGTTACTCCAGTAGGTGATATAATGTCTGTGAATTGATCATTAGGAGGTGCAAATGACAAATAGCACGGCCCACGATTTCTCATATGATGTTTAAGCGGCATGCTCTTCCCAATGATGGGAACGATCATGGGTCATTTGTGAAAAGGGTGATAAAAGGCCTCCTTTCTTCCCTTATTTATTGTAATCTCTCATTTATTACAAGGGAGATCTTCCCCTTACCAAAATTGAAACTCTGCCCATTTTGAAAGAAGAAGACGGAGATTTTGAGCTCAGATTGTAATTTCCTTTTCATTTTTATCTGAATGAGAAAGTAGGTTGTTTACATAATTTGTGTTATTTTGGTTTGTATCATTTTAGGAGATCATTCTTATGTCTGTCTTCTGAAGGTGTTCTTATTCATTTAATTTGGCAAGCAGAATTAGTGAAGGTAGAAAGGGAGGTGTCCTAAAAATTATTGTGAGAAGACTTTGTGCTTTCACCATTGTTTTTAGTCTGTGCTTTTCCTTTCTTTCTATGTTGAGGATTCTAGGATGACTTTGTGCCCCCATTATCCTTTTTGTTATACTCTTTGGGCAGTTGAGGTGGAGACTTTGCACTCTATTTCATCCTTCTGTCACTACTCCCTTTTGATCACCAGTTATTTCACTATCTAAAAGAAACTCTTGCTGTTTCCTATAAGGACACTTCTAAAAGAAGAGAAGTGCCTTCAGTGTTTATAGTCAGGATTTTCTCCTTTGTCTGTGTGCATCATCTCTGAAATAAGAGAGATGGATGGTTTTCCCCACCCGTGTGTCTTACTTTTTGCTTATTTATATAGTATATATCCTCTTGCATCTCCTACATATTTAATAGGGAACCTTCCCTTGATGAGAGGAGAGATTTGTCTCTGGTTGATGTAGTAAAGTTTCACACCAGGATGACCCATCTCCCTATGTTGTGGTGATAGGAACTATTTTGGTCACCAGTTAGCTGGCTGACAAAATATTCACCCAATAGAAAGCATCATGCATGACATGATAATTCCCATATTCAGTTCATATGCTCAAATATAATTATTACAACTTAGTCTAGAATCAATATACTCAGATACTATATTGGGGGTATGTGAACGACATAATTTTTTTATATGGTTAGTTACACACTGGTTGATCAGATGGAATGAAAAATTGCATGTCATTCTCTACATTATATACACTTAACATCTTATTATAGTTTATCACTAGTTTCATGCTTTAATCCATCTTTAGTCATTGGCATTCCCAAGTGGCTCGAAGTTTCCTAATGTACCTGAGTGGCTATAGAGTTGGCATACATAGTTAGATATGCATAGCTAGATAGTTTTATTACTTCACGTAATTTAGTTCTAGATACATCTATTACACATGGGTGGGAAATTATGGAGTCATAGCCTAACTGATTTCTTGAACCACCCACATGAAAGGGTTGGACACACTATCAATCTAATCCAAGCTATTCACAAGTCATGATCCACCAAGCATGGGTGTAGTAATGATGGAATCATACCCAAATTGAGTTCTTGATCCACCCACACATGAGGATTGAGAAAGTTATCACCTCAGTCCAGTCTATTCAATGATTGATCACTATGTGTTGACCAAATTTCACCCTATAGGTCAAATTAGGACCCTTATAGGTAAAAAAATGAATTTTAGGTATTTAGGGAGTTTAATATTAAGTTATAGGGTGTATTTTATGTATTTTGATGTCATTTCATGCCTTTTTAGCCTTGTTCATAGTCTAATTAGTAAATATGTCATTTTGAGTCATTTAATAGGTATTTAGCGGTCATAAATGAAAGTGGCATGGTTTTCAAGGTGTCCAAGTGTCTTATTTTCCTTCCAAACATCAAATAGTTCATATTCCATGTCAATAATGTCAGTCTCATCTAAATATTGTAGGTTATCTAACTAAAGATCAAGAAATAAAAATAAAAATGGGGATTTTGGCACTTGTATGACCCATGGGGGAGGGTGAGACATGGGAGATGGACATGTAACATCTCTTGATCTTCTTCACACTCATTTAAATTATTGACATGATTTTAAAATGATAAAAATGGCCCAAAACTATTCTACCCTTTCATTCCCTTCTAGACATGCAAAAGTGGTCAACAAGTTCATGCTTAGTATAGTCAGTACAAGAGGTTACAAGTAAAAACCCTTTGGGAGGTGGTAGTAAACTTAGAGATATTAATTTTCATAAAATTATTTCAATGATTTGTCAACCATGATTTATGAACCATCCTTTACAAATTTATTATGTTTTTTTCTTACTAATATGTGCACCCTATAGGTTTTTCTCTATTTTGGATAAGTCCATACAAACCAATTGGTGATGTTGACCCTAGATGATGTTTACACCAGATGCAATTTTTCACCTTTTTCAAGTTTCTCATGCTTTGGCACTGATTATAGTGGGTTAAAATAAATCCATTATCATGTTTTAAATGTGATATTTATCTCATTTCATTTCAATTTCATTCTCAAAAGTAGTATTACATGGGTGCATTTAATGCACTATGCATATGCAGGCAACTCCTTGAATATACAAGTATCTCAAAAGGATGCCATGATAGAAGGGGATATCTGACAAGTCTTTCAAATCTTTTGGAGTGGAAAGAGTATATTTTTTCACTTGGTGAATATTTATAATGAATATCAATCATATATCTCTTATAGACTGCCTATATCACTATCCACTACCTATGCACATAGTCTTCTGCCATTAAAATGCACCTACAGGTGCCCTCATGGAGATCTCATGTTGAAAAGGAGTGTCCAAGTTGATAAGGTTTTGATGGTGAAAATATTATATTTGATACTTTTTAAAGGATCCCAAACATAATGTAATCTCACAGATAATGTCCATTTGCCCAAACTCTACTTACTACCTAGATGCAATTTAGAATGCACTTATAGGTGATTGGAAGAGAAGATCATATTGAAATGAAGGTTTTGAAAATATTTTAAATATTTTTAAAATTAAAATAACCCATTTGGATAATTTGATAGTAGTTCAAATCTATTCATTAGGTCTAAAACTATACACATTGTCTACTTACATTCACTTCCTATATATACAACTCAAAATGCTTACCTACAGATGTTTTCATGAAGAAAATCACATTGAAAGAAGAGTAACTATGTGTACATGGTCCTAAGTAGTAATAATAATCAATTTTAAATCATTTAAATAGGTTTACAACTCATTGAGGAATTATATCTCTTGTTCACTACCTGAATTTGCACTTACTACCTGTGTATGAGGATGACCACCTACAGGTGCCTTAACAGAAAGTTAAGAAGTTATTTTGGAGTGTTGAAACATGTGTAGAAGATACCATTCAATTATTAATGGTGTATATACCGTGGAATACCCATATAAAGTTTTTAAATACTAATTAAAGTTAAAAATCACCTTCTAAGCACAAGATGATTGAACTCAAGGATCTTTTCCTTAAAACAACAAAATAGAGGTTTGAGAACTTTTATCCAAAGCATACAATAGGATTAAAAGGAGTTTTGAAGCCTCTAAATGTGTTTATATTAAAATTAACATATATTAAAATATCTCCACATGTTTTTATGGGTAGATGAAAAGTGGAGATTAGTTATTAAGAGGCCCAAAGTTACCTTTTGAACATTATTTTTCTTCATTGACATCTACAGTTTGAGCCCTAAGGGACCTATTCAACTAAGGGTTTAATAAGAGACCATGCCACCATTATATAATGTTTTTATATGATAAAAAAATAATTAATGACCTAAATTCCATCTAAATATTTGGATTCATATGTTTGGACCCTATGTACACCTATAGGGATCCCTCATTTGGAAATATTCACCTACAACTAATTATAGATGATTGTCTCAAGCAGTGAACAAAAGGGGTGATGATTATTGGTGTTGGATGAGTCCAATAATTTATAAATTACCATGTAAAAATATTTAATATGGATATCTCAATGTTTCAAGGCCTAATTCAAACATACACACCTAAAGGTACCCCTCCAACACACAAAAACATAGTTAGCTATAATGGTGGTAAGACAATGAGTAAAGGTTAGTACTCTTGAAGTTGGAATTGCATGTATATGAGGTGAATATACAAAATTAATGGTAATATTGATAATAAACCCCAAAAAAAATTGTAATAATTGTCTTTGAGCTTGAGTTATGTAGAGTGACCTATACACAATAGCCTAAGGCAAAACACAGTCAAAAGGGACATTTAGTCTTGACCAGTCAAGGTTTGGGAATAGTATGTGGAAGGATAGATTGATGAATAAGATATAGTAACTGTTTCTATTCAAATTTTGCTTTCAGATTTAAGGGAGAATTAAGAAATTAAGAAATGGTCAAGGCTTGATGTGTACCTAGATGTAGTCTACGCACCGTAATCCAAACGCTGTGAGTACTCCTCTTTGGCTGTGGAGGAATGACACCTGCAAAGAAAGAGACTAGGACAAAAGAAAGCGTTAGATGGATAGATGGTGGGTTTCCAAGAAAAATCTTGATCCCAGAAGTATGAAAACTTCCTTAAGGGAGGTCAACCCACTAGTCAATAAAAAGAAGTGTCTGATAAATAGCAGAATGTTAAAAGACTAAAAGTGATAATAAACTGAAAAGAAACGGAAGCAAAAGCTTACCTGAATGATGTTGTCAAACTGATTATAGTCACCGGCGTCGGTGGTCCTATCAGCGTTGGTTGGTCAAGGTGCCGACGTCGGTTATACTGCCGACATCGGTGGGGGAAGTGATCGGCGTTGGTCGGGGCAGTAGGCTTGAACAGGGTCTGGTCAAGTCTGTGGTCCATGGACAGGGTATGGTCAGGGTCTGGGTTTGCTTAAGTGGTCTGAGACAAAGTTTGGGCCTGGTTGAATGATCTGGGGTTTGGGTCTGATAGTCTGGTTGAATGGGCAGAGTGTATGGTCCAAAAGAGGATAGAGGCAACAAGGAGATGGGATTCGGGTCTGGTCCAGGTAACAATCTGGTCTAGGGAGAGGGAGTGTTGAAGGGGGCAGATATTACCTGAAAGCTATAATTCCAAAGACAATGAAAACACAGACAGTATACATACCTATGCCTACCGGAAGAGTGTTGTTGATGTCGTACCTGTTGTTGGTGTTGCTGGTGATGAAAGTCCCGTCGCTGGTGAAGTTGCTGAAACCAGAATACCTGTTGCTACACCTGAGAGAGAGTGTGAGAGGCTTGGCTGAGAGATTAGCAGACTGGAGAATGGTCGAAGACTGAAGATTGAAGGATTCGTGATTAGACGCGTGATTTTGTGATTTAGGCGAGAAATTGTGATTCGGTGAGAAATTGTGATTCGCTGATTATGATTTTTTTGATTAGCCAGGATAGGGGTTAGACATCGGTTTGAGTAAACCGATGTCGGCGATCCCACCAGCATCGGCCGACAGTTAACTGACGTCGGTGGGTGCAGAACGTGAAAAAGGCCCAGCAAGCCTGTTCTACATCCGCCAAGTGCATAGTCAGTGGAAGAAATGTCGAAGGTTAGGCTAAAGATGCACGAGAGTTTGTTAGGCAGTTAGAGAGGAGTGAGAATAGGTCTTGGGTGAGTCATAGGATGGGAATTAGTCCAAGGTGAGGTGTCCTAGGTGAGGTGTCATGGGTGATGTGTCAAAGGAGGGGGGGTTAATTCAAAATAAGTTTATTATTTTAAATTAGTAATTGAATGGGTTAAGAATGGTTTAGGAATGGACCAAGGGGGGGGGAAGACCAAAGTTAGACATGATTTAGGTGTCTACATTTGCCCCTTTTTGTCTTGTTGGTTGTTTTAGATGAACTGCAAGACAAAAATAGGAGGTGGTTACCCCAAGTGTGGGATGATGTGGATTGCCCCGAGGTATGGATGAGGTATTCCCCTCAAAGTAGGAGTCGAGGGAAGGGAACCTGATGTCGGGTGCCGATTTGACAAAAGGTGTATGAGAAGGAGAGTGAGGGTGAACGCTGCAAAAGTTGTGATTGCATGCATACCACTTCACGGGACAAGTAGGTCAAATGGTCGCAGTCAAAAGGTCAAGGAGTGCCAAAATTGAAATAACCGAGCCCCAGCATTAGTCGTAGCTGATCGGGTTATTCAATCGAAGCTGTAGCTCCAAATGGTCATCGTGTTCTAGGTATCCCAGGCTCAGGAAGTGCTCCTAGAAACACAAAAAAGGTCACAAGTAATGCGGATCAACCGGATTGCGATCCTATATTTGTGAGGGTCCAAAAATAAGGTCTGCAAATAATTTTGCTATCTATTCGTGAGGTAGCATGTGTGCAAACAAAACCAAGACAGAGTTGTCTCGGAAGTGGTCAAGGTCTATGGAGATAGGCATGATCTCCATGGTCATTGGTCGGGTTGAGATATAAGTGATCTCAAATGGGCCCCATGAAGAGTCAGAAATGACTTTGACATTGGCAGGGCTGGTTGATTGGTCATAATGAAAGATGAAAGGTTGACATTTTGAGAGAGACAAATGAGCAGATGGATGGACAAAGGAATGGCCAAGCTAACCTCAGAAGACTGAGTGCTGCCTACATAGCCCTTGTGTGAAGGGCCTTAGACCAATGTAGTTCGGACGGAGGGTCAAAGAGGTCGATAGGCTGGTTTTGGTTGAGATGAATGATGAGGGTAAAAAGAGATGTTGCAGCCTTTTCCAAATGGTGTATTCTGCAACATTGGTTGAGGGGTCTTTCATCCCTAGCAATTTTCCATATTCGTGATGGATGTATGCTAAAAATGAAGTGAGGTCTATTTATGAATCATCAAGTATTGGTTTATGCTTAACATAAATTGGGTCAGGTCGAAAGGTTCCATGTGTATTGGTGTCCACAGAAACTATGTGAATGGTCTAGGTCATGTCAATGGTCTGAAAATGTTTGATTTGGTGTAGTTTGAGTTTGGTTGGATAGATAATGATTGGGTTGGAGGCGTGACCAAGATGTGTCAAAAGTGAAAGGCGAATTGCTCTTTCATTGACAAGGACCAGAATGAGAACATGGATAGGGGTTGTTTAGAAACAAAAGACCCGTTCATGCATTGCGTCATTGACCAGTGGTTGTGGTAGAGCGGTAATCGAATCACTTGACGTTAAGTGAGCTCGAAATCCCTTGAGTTTGCAGGGGTGATAGGATTGATAATGAGAGATGGAAGAGGGAACCCTTTAGGCAGGAACAACTTTGCCCCTTTTATAGGTGACCCCGAGAACGACTATAGACAAGTCCATGACTCTAAAGTTTTGTCAGTCAGTTTTTTTTTTTTTTTTTTCTTTTTTTTGAAGGACAGATTGATCAATGTGGGAAGCCTGCGATGGGATATTGTCTTACTTTTGTGGTCATGTCGTGAAGCTTATTGATGCAGGAAGTTTTGAAGATAATGCTGTGTATGTGGCAAAATTTATGCATAGCCATCCTTCAAGGGAGTGGTCTATATTCTGCTTTTTATGTTTTGTTTGATATGACTTCAGCCTAGCTGTCTTTCAAGGGAGCAGTCTAGTAAATATAGCAATGATGAGGATGCAGCTGTCCTTCAAGGGAGCAGTCTACATTTATAATTTTATGACCGTGGAATATGCATCCCATTTTTTATATATATTTGATGGATTTGCTGACTGGACTTTTGGTCATGGACTTGACTATAGAGGTTTAGAGGGTTTCCCTTTTATTAGGATGAAGCGTTCATGCTTGCCAAAAGGGTTAGGATTGAGGGTTGAAGGAGATAGGAATGACAATGACAGGGATTGCTCAAGGGATGAGCTCAAGTTAAACGTCAAATGAATAATTACTTGACTAATAGTGGACTGGTCAAAGAGGCAAGACATAAAAAGGGCTCAGGTTCTGACAAAATCCTGACCCATGATGGTGTTATGATGTAAGGTCCGAGTCAATTGGGAGCAAACTTGCCCCATTTGCTTCATTCCAAATTGGTCACAATGATTGATGACGGTTTGAAGAAGTGATAGGTGCTTGGTTGGGTGGTGTTTGATAATTGAAGTTTGGTCGAGGTTTGGTTGATGCTGGTTGGGGTCATGATAAGAAGGTTGATTGATGGTTGGTCGAGACTTGGTCGAAGTTTAGTCGAATGTCTGGTCAAAGTTGGTCGAATGTTTGGTTGACTGTTTGGTCAGGGTCATGATAAGGTTGGATTCCCCCAGTCGCTTAGGGAGAATGTTGGATAAATTGGTCAAGGTCGGTTGAGGCTTAGTGGTCAAATGGACTGTGTTGATGTCGAATAAGGGAGTCAAAGGCGGTAAAGGGACCATAGTCGGGTGTGGAGATCCTGATTTAGGCGATGAGGTTTGAGAGGTATGGGTCGGTGTTGATAATTTGCCAAAGAGGTGGTCAAGAGGGTCCTTGATTAGAGGGGAATCCTTTCTCTGTTGTTGACGAATGACAGCTTTGAGAGTGCAACAACGCTTAGTGTCATGTCCTGGAGTGTGATGATAATGACAAAATTTAGAGTTGTCGAACCATGATGGCCTTGATCCAAGAGTTGATGAGTGGGGTGGTGTTGAAGGTTTGCTGATAACGTGGTCGAAAAGAAGGGTGTCATTCCCTAGACATTGGCGAACGACAACCTTAAGGGCACAACAATGCTCAGTGTCATGCCCAGGCATACGATGATACGCACAAATGCAAGTATCATCGAACCAGGGTGGTTTTGGTCTGAGAGAGTGATATGGTCTAAGCGGCGGGAGATTGATGCAAGAGGACTGCAACAATTGCTATAACAGCAAAGCATAAAAACCTGCTAATGGGTTTTGGATGTTTTGTCACAGTGGGGATTGATGACTTTAGTTTGAGAGGCGTAAGAGGCATTGGTTGATGGTTTGGAAGAGATATATGTCTAAGGGGTTGAGGGAGTAATGAAGGCAACTTGCCTCTATGAAGTATGGGAGTAGGAAGCACTTTTATTAAAGTGGATGGATACGGGCCCAAGATTGAAGGTAATAAAGAAGGTGGGGGAGGAGTCCTCCGGCGTGGTTTAGTGGCTTTCTTTGATATGATTTGAGGGCCATTATTGCGAGAGGCAAGGTTAGATGCGGGCTTGGGTTTGGATGTGGATGGAGGCGAGTGAGATGTAGCAATCTCAGGCAAAGGGCAAGAGGAAACCGTAACTGGGTCTTCTTCGATCAAAATGGGCGGAGAGACTGGGTCTTCTCTTGGTGGAGAAGAAATAGGAGAGTGCGGCTCCTCAAGAGAGAAGAAGGTAGGGATGATCGTGCCTTCTGTTTGTGCTTGAGGAGTAGGCAAGGTAAGGTCTTCGGATGAAGGTAAGGCTAATGGCATAGGCATGGTCGAGGTGTCCTCCAGTATAAGAGAGGTAGATGAAGGACTAATAGGAGAAGAAATTTCTTCATCCTGTGAGGGAGGAGGTTGGTCAAGGACAAGAGGCAAAATAGTTTTGATTGTGTGAATATTATGGTCATGAGAGTCATTAGTCGTGGTTTGGATGTTGTTTTGAGTAGGTGGATGGTTTGGAAATGGTTGTTTGAATATGTCGATGTTTTGATTTGGCGGGGCATTCGGGTTATCTAAAATAAGATCCCCCTTGTCGATCATGTCTTGGATGATGTTCTTGAAGGTTTGGCAATTGTCGATGTCATGGCCGTGGATGCGATGAAAGTGACAGAAGTCGGCCTCCCTATACCATGTAGGGAGGGCTTGTGAAGGGTCGAATTGAGGTGGTCAGATTGGAGGGAGATTGAGGACCCCCTGCTTGAGTAGTTTTTCCAAAATGGAAGCGTATGATTCTCCAAGTGGAGTGTATGAACGCTGGATGTACCGTTGTTGGAATTGTTTGGTAATGCTTGAAGATGTAGAAGGTTGAGAGTAATTAGTTATCGTCGAAGATGGTGATCTAATGACCACAGTGTTGGCCACTCCTTTGGGTTTGGAGTTGGCAGAAGAAGAAGGTCTGGAAGAAGAATGGTCATTGGTTTTTGAGTTGGTATTACGCAATTTGATCTTATCTTCTTCAATGGCGCAGAGTTTAAGCTTTCGAGCCATGGTGAAAGCTTCGTCAAAAGTGTAGAATGTCTGAATCTGCAAGGTAGAAGAGATGTGCCTGGCACATGCTTGAGAAAAGAGCTCAATGAGCTCAGGTTGAGGTAAGGAGAAAGAGAGCTGGTTAATCAAGCCTCTCCAACGGGCGACAAAATCGACTATTGATTCGTCATCAAATTGCCTGATGGAGTAAAGGTCTGTGATTGAGACTTGTTTGGTGATGTTGATAGAAAAATGGTCGAAAAATAATTGGGCAAGTTGAATGAATGAAAAGATAGAATGTTTGGCAAGAGAGCTATATCAGTCAAGGGCAGAGCCAGAAAGGGACATAGGGAACGTGCGTAAAAGTAACGCATCATCGTGGGCAATAAGATAGCAGGCATGTCTGAATGCCCATAGATGTTGTTGTGGGTCCTCCTTACTCTGGAAGTGAGTGAATTTAGGAAGCTCCCATTGGTTGGGGTATGGTCGGGTAGGGACAGAAGGATGAATGGGCTCGTTGCAAATTTGCTCATACGAGAGAGCATTGCGTGAACCAGAGATGGAGGTCTCGAGACTGGACATTTTATCCATCAGCATTTTAATGACGTCTGCTGATGGATTGACAGGTGGGGCACCCCCTAGGTTGTAGGGTGCCTGAAAGGTGGTCGAAGAGGTGTATGACGTACTAGGTTGCGCTTGTGTAGGCACAACATATGGATAGTATGTCATAGGGATAGGTGTCGTGGTCAAAGGGACTTGTGTCATGAAGTTGGAGGACACAAGTTGACTAGATACCACCATAGGTGGTTGAGTGACGGCATTGGTAAAAGGATAGGTTGGCACTCCTACATTCATGGGCGCAAGAGTGTGAGGGGTCGAGACAATCAAGTTCTGGTATGATGTAGAACTTGGTTGAATTGTAGGTGGTTGAGGGGGTAATGGAACCCCGATGAAAGTTGGTCTAAAAATGGATGGGGAGGCCAAACTTTGCATATTGGCCATGGTCAGGTTAACGGTTGAGGCAAAAGGCTGGGTAGCGGATGGTGTTAATGTCATCACCGCTTCACCCGAAAGGTCTCGCGTTGGGTTTCTTGCGAGATAATTTTGGAGGGCTGTGACATTGAGGTCCAAGAATCTTTCAAAATCTTGGTCCCCTTCAGAGATGATGGGAGTCTGAGTTGAGGTCGGTCTTGTAGGAGTTCTTTCAATCTCTGAGTGGAACTCCATGATTGGATTGGTTAGAGATGAGAGAGCGTGGTCAAGAAGAGGGTCAGGTTCCAGAAACTGTGTGTTTTCAGTTTTAGAAACTCAGAATAGATGTTCTGGTAGAAAAAGGGGTCAGGTTTTAAGTTGCTATTTTGAAGAAAAGGACAGTGATAGAGACCGACATCAGTTGAAAAACTGATGTTGGTAAGAAATATGGCTGACATCGGTCAGATAACCGATGTCGACAAGAAAATGAAACCAACGTCGGTGGTAAAACCGATGCCGGTGACTGTGTTTTCCAGAAACTCAAAAAAATTGGAAGATTCTTGGAAAAACAATGAAGAAAGCATCCTCACACACTCAAACAAGCAGATGAGAATAGAAAATAGAGAGAGACAGACAGGCCCTAAGCGTGAAATCCTAAGAATCAACTTTAGAATCTTGTGGCTTATGCCTTAGAATGATGTTTGGGAAGGTTGGCTGTAAGAAGGGTCCTAGAAAAGGTAGTCTATGGATGGGTTCAGGTCTTGTTTAGGCACTCAAGAAGTCTGTATTAGGTTCGGTACGTGGCCTGGTGCTAAGGAGCAAGCTCCCCTCACTTCACGATTCCAGTGGTTAGCTGGTCTCGCTTAGCCAAAATATACCTTGCCTAGAGATTATCCTCTGCCAAAGCATGGAGTGGGCTTTCCCCTTGGTGATGAAATCTAAGTGAGATTGCCAGGTAGGGGGAAGGTATCCGCTGGGGGATGAAATCCCAGTCGGGCCTTATCTCAAGTGTTTGATGTTTGTTTTAATGCATGTGGTTCGGTTGTGTAACATCAAGTGATCTACGATTTATTCAATATGCGGTTTAATTACTATGTGTGGTCTAAGAGATGCAAGCACAAGTAGAAATGCAATGCAGAGTGTTTTTAATGCCCAAGTCGAAATGTGAAGTTGGAATGAATACAAGTTGGAGAAAGGGTTTGAAGGATATGATTGTTGACTAGTCTAGAAATGCAAGAAAAGAAAGAAAATTCTTTTTATTCCTGCTTATAGTGTCGTTTGGAAAAGAAGAATGAGGTGAAAAGGGAGAAGCCTAATGCACCCTATATGAACAAAGAAGAAAGGGAACCCAAGGAAGGCCCTTAAGGGTCCCACCGGGCGTGCCAGAATGTTTCTATTCAAATTTTGCTTTCAGATTTAAGGGATAATTAAGAAACTAAGAAATGGTCAAGGCTTGATGTGTACCTGGATGTAGTCTGCGCACCGTAATCCAGACGCTGTGAGTACTCCTCTTTGGCTGTGGAGGAATGACACCTGTAAAGAAAGAGACTTGGACAAAAGAAGGCGTTAGATGGATAGATGGTGGGTTGCCAAGCAAAAGCTTGATCCCAGAAGTATGAAAACTTCCTTAAGGGAGGTCAACCCACTAGTCAATAAAAAGAAGTGTCTGATAAATAGCAGAATGTTAAAAGACTGAAAGTGATAATAAACTGAAAAGAAACAGAAGCAAAAGCTTACCTGAATGATGCTGTCGGATTGATTACAGTCACCGGCGTCGGTGGTCCTACCGGCGTCGATTGGTCAAGGTGTCGACGTCGGTTATACTGCCGACGTCGATGGGGGAAGTGACCGGCGTCGGTCGGGGCAGTAGGCTTGAACAGGGTCTAGTCGAGTCTATGGTTCATGGACAGGGTCTGGTTAGGGTTTGGGTTTGCTTGAGTGGTCTGAGACAAATTTTGGGCCTGGTTGAATGATTTGGGGTCTGGGTCTGATAGTCTGGTTGAATGGGCAGAGTGTATGGTCTGAAAGAGGATAGAGGCAACAAGGAGATGGGATTCGGGTCTGGTTCGGGTAACAGTCTGGTCTAGGGAGAGGGAGTGTTGAAGGAGGGAGATATTACCTGAAAGCTATAATTCTAAATACAATGAAAACACAGACAGTATACATACCTGTGCCTGCCAGAAGAGTGTTGTTGATGTCGTACCTATTGTTGGTGTTGCTGGTGATGAAAGTCCCATCGCTGGTGAAGTTCCTGAAACCAGAATACCTGTTGCTACACTTGAGAGAGAGTGTGAGAGGCTTGGCTAAGAGATTAGCAGACTGGTGGATGGTCAAAGACTGAAGATTGAAGGATTTGTGATTAGACGCATGATTTTGTGATTCAGGCGAGAAATTGTGATTCGGCGAGAAATTGTGATTCATTGATTATGATTTTTCTGATTAGCCAGGATAGGGGTTAGACGTCAGTTTGAGTAAACCGACGTCGGCAATCCCGCTGGCGTCGGCCGATAGTTGACCGACGTCGGCGGGTGCAGAACATGAAAAAGGCCCAGCAAGCCCGTTCTACATCCACCAAGTGCATAGTCAGTGGAAGAAATTTCGAAGGTTAGGCTAAAGATGCACGAGAGTTTGTTAGGCGGTTAGAGAGGAGTAAGAATAGGTCTTGGGTGAGTCATAGGATGGGAATTAGTCCAAGGTGAGGTGTCCTAGGTGAGGTGTCATGGGTGATGTGTCAAAGGAGGGGGGGTTAATTCAAAATAAGTTTATTATTTTAAATTAGTAATTAAATGGGTTAGGAATGGGTTAGGAATGGACCAAGGGGGGGGAAAAGACCAAAGTTAGACATGATTTAGGTGTCTACAGTAACATATCCATAAGAATCATGATATTATTCATAGTCTTTTTACAATAGAAAACAAGCTACGAGAGGGAGCTCTAATATTACAACATACACCCTAAACATTGCACACAGTTTATCCTCTAATAGTCTTCCTTTGAGATTTAAGGAATTTAAGGGCCAAATGATGTTATAAAGGAATAAAATTTGGAGTAAATAATCCTTAAAACTTTATTAAATATATAAAATATCCAAATGGTATAACTAAATAATGAAATTACCCTCTATTCACTAATCTTGTGTAATTTTACAGGGGTCCTATACACTAATCTTGTGTAATTTTTTTGCAAATTCAATGTGAAACCCTTATGAAAAAAGCTTAAGAGGGTAAACAAGCCTAAACCCTTAAAAAACCCTTTCTAGTGACTTTATTATAGAAATGAGGTTGAAGGGATATTAAAATCAGATATTTTGACCATGAAAGTTATTTAAAATTACATAAGAGTTTTCAAGATCCTTCCCATCCTTTTGAGTTGTATAGAACTGTATGGATGGAGTAAAAAATAGGGTATTTTTTACTATTTTATTTGTTTTATAGGTTATAGGAGGTTCCAAGAGATTAAATCACATTTAAGGTAATATCATGACTTAATATAACTCCCCATTTAAATTTAATTCCTTTTAAAAATTCCTAAGTACACCAACTAGCTACTTCATCTCAGCTAGTCAAAATTGGCATAGTGACCAAGCTAGTGAGAAGGGTGGAAAACTTCAAGTGAGATGATTTTAAGGTGATTTTCATGCCTATAATGACATGGAGGGTATTTAAAAATTTCATTCACTTTATCCCATAAATTTTCATGAAAATTGATGCCAAATTTATAGGGTGTGTTAAAGAGGAGTTTTCTTGACAGCAGGTTGTGATAGCTCATTTCTAAATGATTCTATATGAGTAGTTTTGAAACCAATGCATGGAGAGGTATGTATAAAATACTTCTCTATAATTCCAATAATAATACATATCCATATCAATTTTTAGTATGTTCAAATAGGTGTAGATGATGAAAGAAATTTTTTGAGCCAACAAAAGGAGTTTCATACCACTTTTCATGAGTTTAACGACTTGGATTGACACTATTACTTCCTAACCTTGCATGGTTCATTTAAAATATTATTTTCATGCATATATAACTCCTTATTTTATATTTACAACTGTCCTTGTAACCTTTGGACTTCTCTCTTCTCCTCTATCTTAAGTTTTATAACAACTAGCCATTTTGGACTTTGTAAACTATGCTTCACCTGAGTATGGTGAAGCCCTGCTCATTTGCATACCATGGATAAATAATAATACTTATTTTTACCTATTCCATGATTTTTTTTATTTTTTTCATTTGGAATGTTTTATTTTTTAAAAGTGATGACTCTTGTTTTCTTAGCATGATTGTCTCATTCTCTCACCTATTTGTAGTTGGAAAGCATCTTCTTGCAGGGCATGTGAAGTGCTTTATGATGTGTCAAGGCTGAGTGAGTCATTATATTCAAATAGTCCCATTTTATGCCTCATTTTTATTCCTCATATCATAAACATTCATCACAATCTCATAATGTAACATTTATGTGAGAAGATGTAGATTATAGAAGTGTATGTTTGGTTAATCCTTTTTTCTCATGTGTAACATGCAGCTAGTTGGAAGTCATCAAATTATTTGGTGTATCACCTTCCTTAGGATAGTTTTCTTTCAATTTTATCTCTCCATTGTCCCTCACAAATTTTATGTGTAGTAGTGATCCAAAGTGGTACATCAAGGGAGCTAGCCCTATCTAGAGATTCACCTCATTCTTAGGCTCAACCATAGCCTAGAGGTGTTTCAATTGTGACACTTGGATGAGAATAGATTATACATCTCCTCAAAGGGTGAAAATATAAGTGAAAATAGTTTTTGGCATGCTCAATGGGACTCTTAGTCCAAGAAGATGAAATATTTTTAGTGTTGTCTTTCAATGCATCAGCCTTTGGAGGAATCTATCTAAGCATCAATGGTGACTCTGATATTACATCAACTATTCAAGTATCCAATGTATTCCCTTTATATATTTGTGATATTCACTCCTTTTTTTCTTTATTCCTAATGAAGCTCCATTACTGACCTTGGTGTTGAGTATTTTTTTACACAAGTTAGTGAGACATTTCAATCTTATGGCATTCCCTATCAGCCTTTGTGTGAAAATTAACAACCTTGTCATGATCCCTAATAACTAAAACATGAATATTATCAGCCTTGTCATGAAGTGTATCAGCCCTATAATTATCCTTCTCAATATCTCGCTCCTCCTAGTCAACCTAGTCACTTCTCAAGTCAATACATTTTCACTTTCAAGCAAAGTCTCTTGGGCTGTGAGAAGTACATGATAGATCTTGACACATAAAGGGGACATGGTTTAGATATTCCTAGTCATTTCATTCATAAGGTAAGAGATGAATTAGATCTGGTAAAAAGAGAGTGGGAACCTATTGAGAGAGCCAAATGGAAAATTCTCACAAGTGAGATGTTAGATGTGTGTGGCCTAGTTTCATCCTTAGAAGATAGGCTAAACATTCATGAGAAGAATCCTCACCAAACCTATCAAAATTTATATCCACTTCCCAAAGATTGATATTAGTCCTATTTGACCCCTATTCATGAGCCCAGTCAAGCTTATCAAAGCCATATTTTTCCCAATCAGCGTGAAGAGAGAGTTGGGAAGACAAACCTCTTTTTTGAAGCAAATCTTGATAGAAAGATTGAGTGCACCAATAGGAAAATGAAATAGTCCATATCATTAAGAAAATAAATGGAATTCAATCCCTCATTTCCCTCTCTAATTACATTCTCACCTCAATAAATGACCTATAGATATGAGATTCTAAGTTGGAGACAAGATGAAGATTCTAAGCCTAAGGATATCCCAAGTTTCTTGAGCACTTCATCCACTCCTCAAATAAAATCACCACTCCAAGAAAAGAATCCTAATCCTAACATCCTAATCTAGAATAAAATAGTTGATTCATGGGGAAAGAAAGAGGATAAAGTCCTTGATAAAGAGTGTGAAGTTGAGATATAACTTGATCTTATGAAAGCCCCTTCCACCCTTCCTCAAGAGACCTCTTGTATTCCATGTCATCCCTCTTGTACTCCTAAAATTCATCAATATTACTATGAGCTTCAATAAATACTTTTCCAAGTGAACCTATCCAAGCAAATTGAAGAGTTAGAGTTAAGGATGAAATTGCTAAGTCAAGGTGTGATGAAAGGTTTATACCAAAAATAAGATCCTATGCCTAAACACACCCCATATACCCTTCCTCAAGAGATTCCTCAAGCTAAATCAGATGTCAATGTATTAATTTTCAAATGGAAGGAATAAAACCATGCTATTTTATCCCAAAGTCTTCCTCCCCTTCCTCAAGAGCCTCCAAAAAATCCCCTATAATTCATTTTCAATCTGATTTTGAGACCTATGTTCCACTTCCACCAATTATTTCATATTTTCCTCACCTCATCACCCTTTGCCTTGATGTACTTGTGGTATGGGAACCTAAACAAGAGCATTTGGTTGAGGAAAATTCAAAACTTTTTCTTGAAGAAAGTGTAGCTCCTTATTAGCCTCATTGGGCTAGGTCACATGATCTCAAGATGCCTAGTCTTGACATCACCAAGAAGGAGAAGGAGATTGAATATATTTAATCCCTTAAGAAGCAAGATTATATTATGATATCTAAGACACAATTTGAGAACCCTCAATAGGTCCTAAGTGTTGAAGAATAGGAGAGTCCTTATGTTGAGTCTTTTTGTTTGGTTGATAATGAAGAATGCCTTCCTTGTGGTAAAGAAGAAACCTTGGATGAAGTCCTTATAGATTCTAAATAAGATGATAAAGAAGCTTATCTTGTTTTTCCCCTTAATGATGATAATCAAAGAGAAGATGAGGACTTGTGGTAGTGGTTTGAAAACATTTACAATGAGTTTGAGTCTCTCAATGGGTTTATAACTTCTTTGGAGCTCATTACAAGTGATAATAAGCGAGATGCCATTTTTCAAAATTTCATATATGAGAATGAGAAAATTTCACCTCAGCCTTTGGGGGTCAAAATAAGATTCTATTGGACTTAATCTTCTAAGGAACAAGAAACCATTTCTCTTGAGACCATACCTACAAAGAAGATTAAAGTTGATCATAAGATGAAGAGTTGGAAGCAATATGAGGTATATGTACAAGGCTAAGAGGAATAATTTTACATTGGAGGCCTATTTGAGGATGATCTAATTGAGATAAAATCAATTGAAGTGCCAAAGAATAGGTCTGATTGATCAAGTTTTCAATCTAAATAAAAACATGCTTGGCACCATGATTCATCTCATGAAGAAGGAGATGCAGGAAACTTTTATTTTAATCCTAGAAAGGGAGGTATGCTTAATTTTTAGTTGTATATATTTTTTTCTTCCTTTATTTCCTAATTTATTTGATCACATGTGTGTCTTGTTAGTTTATTTGCTTTATTTTGTGTGTGTCCTTTATTTTATGTGGTTGAGGTAGTCAAGTGGTCTTGTCTTGATCAAAGCTTATGGTCTATGTTCAAGGTTATCCTTGTTTTGTTTTAGACTTCAGATGACTCCCTAATCCCAATGGACTGATAAGGCTACTGGTCTAGTTGGTATAGCAAGCATACTACCCCTATGAGTCACCAATTTGTTGACCAAATTTCACCTTAAAGGTCAAATTAAGACCCATATAGTTGAAAAATTGATTTTTAGGTTTTTATGGGGTTTAATATTATTTCATAGGGTGTATTTTATGTTTTTTGATGTCATTTCATGCCTTTTTAGCCTTGGTTATAATATAATTAGTAAATTTGTTATTTCAAATCATTTAATAGGCATTTAGGGGTCATAAATGTAAATGGCACAATTTTCAAGGTATATAAGTGTCTTATTTTCATTTAAAATGTCTAAGATGTCAGATTCCATATCAATAATGTCATTACCATTTGAATATTTTAGGTTATCTAACTTCAGATCAAGAAATCAAAGGAAAAAGGGGGAGTTTAGCACTTGTACAGCCCATGGGGGAGGGTGACATGTAGGATAAGGTCATGGAATGTCTCTTCATCTTCCTGAAACTCATTTTAGTGCTTAAAAATCTTTGTAAATTCTAAAAATCTCCCAAAACTATTATGCTCCTTTTTTGCCCTTTTAGACATGCAAAAGTGGTCAATAGGTTCATGCTTAGTACAATCAGTAGAAGAGGTTTTAGGTCAAAAAAAATTGGGAGGTGGTAGTAAACTCAGAGAGATTAATTTCCATAAAAATATTTCAAGGATTTGTCAACCATGGTTTATGAACCATCCTTTACAAATTTACTATGTTTTTATGCTTGCTAATATGTGTACCTTATAGTCTTTTCTCCAATTCATACTTGGTTTCATGTTTCATTATGTTTTTATGTTCAAAGTAACTTAGATTTTAGGTGAATGAACCATTCTATGTTACATGTAGTTTTTCATCTTTTTCAAGTTTCTCATGCTTTGGAAGTGATTATAGTGGATGAAAATAAGTCAATTATCATTTTTTAAATGTTTTATTTTTCTCATTTCATTTAAATTTCATTTTCCAAAGTAGTATTTCATGGGTGCAGTTAATGCACTATGCATATGTAGGCAACTCCTTGAATATACAAGTATCTCCAAAGGATGCCATGATTGAAGGGGAGATCTGATATGTGTTTTAAATATTTTGGAGTGTAAATAGTGTCTTTTATCACTTGGTGAATATTTATAATGAATCTCAAGCATATATCTCTTATACACTACTTATATCACTATACACTACCTATGCACACAGTCTTCTGCCATTAAAGTGCACGTACATGTGACCTTATGGAGATCTCATGTCGAAAAGGAGTGTCTAATTTGATAAAGGTTTTTATGGTGAAAAGGGTCGATTTTATACTTTTTAAAGTATCCCAAACATCATTGAATCTCATAGACCATGTCCATTTGACCAAATTATGCCTATTACCTAGATGTAATTCAGAATGCACCTACAGGGGCATGGAAGAGAATATCATGTTGAAAGGAAGGTTTTGAAATTATTTTAAATACCTTAATAATGACAATAACCCATTTTTATAATTGGAGAGGATTTTAATTCTATTCATGAGGTCTAAAACTATACACATTATCCACTTACATTCACTGCCTATATATACAACTCAGAATGCTTACCTATAGGTGTTCTCATGAAGAAAATCACATTAGAAGAAGAGTACCTATTGTAAATGGTCCTAATGAGTAATAATATTACATTTTAAATCATTTAAACTATTTTACAACTCATTAAGGTATTGTATCTCTTGATCACTACCTAAATTTGCACTTGCTACCTGTGTATGAGGATGACCACCTACACGTGGCTTAACAAAAAGCTAAGAAGTTATTTTGGAGTGTTGAAACATGTGGAGAAGATCCCCTTGAATTAATAATGGTGTATATACCATTTCATACCCATATAAAGTGTTAAAATTCTATGTAAAGTTTAAAATCACCTTCTAAGCACAAGATGACTGAACTCGATGATCTTTCCCCTAAAACAACAAAATAGAGGTCTAAGCACTTTTATCAGAATAATACAATAGGGTTATAATGAGTTTTGAAGGATATAAATGTTGTTTTATTTTATTTCCCATATATTACAAGATTTTCAAAAGGTTTGAGGGGAAGATGACAAGTGGATATTAGTTATTAAGAGGCCCAAAGTTACCATTTGAACATTATTTTTCTTCATTGACATCTACAATTTGAGCCCTAAGGGACCTATTCAACCAAGGGTTTAATAAGAGACCATGCCACCATGATATAATGTTTTTGGATTATAAAAAGAATCATTAATGACCTAAATTCCATCTAGAGAGTTGTATTTTTGTGTTTGGACCCTATGTACACCTACAAGGGTCCCTCATTTGGAAATGTTCATCTACAACTAACTGTACATGACTATCTCAGGCAGTGAACAAAAGGGGTGATGATTATTGGTGTTGGATTATTCCAATAATTTATAAATTACCATGGAAAGATATTAAATATGTATATCTCAATGTTTCAAGTCCTAATTTAAACATACACACCTAAAGGTTCCCCTCCAACACACAAAAACATAGTTAACTATAATGGTGGTAAGATAGTGAGCAAAGGTTGGTACTCTTAAAGTTGGAATTGTAGTTGTATGACATGAATATAAAAAATTAATGGTAATATTTAAAATAACACCAAAATAATTTATTTTAATCATTATCTTCTAGGCTAAATTATGTAGAGTGACCTATAGGTATAGCACCTTAAGGCAGAACATAGTCAAAATGCACATTTAGTCTTGACCAGTCAAGGTATGGGAAGAGTATTTGGAAGGATGGATTTATTAATAAGAGATAATAAAATATATATTATAATAATTATAGTCTCCATAGGCTTTGGATAGTAGAAAATAAGCTAAGAGAGGGAGCTCTAATGTTGTAACATACAACTTACACCTTGAACATTGCACACAGTCTATCCTCTAATGTATTCCTTAGATATTTAAGAAATTTAAGGGAAAAATGATGTTATAAAGGGGAAAAAATTGGTTTATATCATACTTACCACTTTATTAATCCTCTTAAATATCCAAATGGTTTGTGTAAATAAGGGAAGTACCCTCAGTTTTGTCTTAGACAGAGGGTACTTCCCCTTGTGTATAAACTTGTAGTTTTGGAAAATGAGATGAGAAGGATTAATTGGAATGTTGTAATGTGAATTTTTAATTTTAAAAAAATATAATAAAACATAAGTTACCTTTCTAATGATTATGAAACCCAATATGATATTCTAGGTGGCTAAGTTTGCAAGCAGGTTTGTTAAGCATGGTGAGGCCTAAAAGCCAAATAAGAGGTCACTTTAATATATATCCTTAGATAATATTTATAAAATATTTTATAATTTTTATTGGATCACTAAATATGTGTATGATCCATTGATATGTAGGAGAAGCATAAATAAATCCACTTTTGGGCTTAAGATAACCTTAGGCCTATGTAAATGGAAAAAAAGCAAGCTTGAATAAGCACTTTGATTGCTTATATCTCTCTTGATGAATTGCATGGGTAACTAAGACTATTTTGGAATTTTATAAGGGTATTATACACTAATCTTGTGGAATTTTATTTCAAATTCAATGTGAAACCTTTATGAACAAAGCTTAAGAGGGTAAGCAGGCCTAAACCCTTGTAAAACCCTTGTCAATGACCTGAATGGAGAAATGAGGTTTGAGGGATACTAAAATAAGATATTTTGACCATTAAAGTGATTTAAAATTACATATTAATCTTTTAGGATCCTTCCCATCCTTTTGAGTTGTATGAAACTATATGGATGGAGTATAAAACAAGGTATTTTTTATTTTTTTATGTGTTTTGTAGGTCCCAAGAGGTTTCAAGAGATACCAATCACATGTAAAGGAATATTATGATTTAATATAACTCTCCATTTCAATTAAATACATTTTAAAAACTTCTATGTGTCTCAACCAACTTCTTCATCTTAGCCAGTCAAAATTGGCATAGTGACCAAACTAGTGAGAAGGGTGGAAAACTTCAAGTGAGCTGATTTTAGGGTGTACCTAATGGATATAATTCCATGGAGGGTATTTAAAAATTTAATTAAATCCCTCAAAAATACTTTTATGTAAAATTTAATCCAAATTTGAGGCTAAGTGTGCAGGGTGTGTGAAAGAGGAGGTTTTTTACAATAAGCAGTGATAACTCCTTTCTAGATGATTCCAGATGACCAAGACTATAACCAATGCATGGAGAGGCATGTATGAAAGTATTAAATATCATTAAAATAATCATACCTATCCATATTTAGTTTTTTGATGTTCAAATAGGTGTATATGATGAAGGCAATTTTCTGAACCAACACAAGCAGTTTCATGCCACTTTTCATGAGTTTCATGACTTGGATGGACACTTGTACTTCCTGACCTTACATTTTTCATTTAAAATATTATTTTAATGAATATTTAACTCTTTTTATTATCTTGACATTTGTCTTTGTGACATTTTTACTTCTCTCTTCTCCCCTCTCTCTCAAGTTCTATAAGATCTAGCCATTTTGGCCTTTATAAACTATGTTCCACTTGAGTATGGCAAAGCCATACTCATTTGCATACCATGGATCAATAATAATAATTATTATTACCTCTTCCATAAATATTATGAGTGTGTTCATTTTTAATTTTTTATTTTTCATAAGTGATTACTCTTGTTTCCTTAGCATGATTATATCATTCTTTCACATATTTGCAATTGGAAAGCTTATTCTTATAGGGCATGTGAAGTTTTTTATGATGTGTCAAGGTTGAGTGAGTTATTCTATTAAAATATTTAAATTATAGGCCTATTTTTTAGTCCTCCTATATTAAAAATTCATCATAACCTCATAATGTAACATTGATGTGAGAAGATGTAGATTAGAGAAGTGTATGTTTGGATAGTCATTTATTCTCATGTGCAACATGCAGTTGGTTAGAAGTCATCAACTTATTTGGTGTATCACCTCCCTTAGGATAGTTTTATTTAAATTTTCTCTCTCCTTTTTACCTCAAAAATTTTATTTGTAGTAGTGATCCAAAGTGGTACATCAAGGGAGTTATCCCTATCTAGAGATTCACCTCATTCTTAGGCTCACCCAAAGCCTAGAGGTGTTTCAATTGTGCCACATAGATGAGAAGAGATTATACATCTCCTCAAAAGGTGCAAGTCCAAGTGAAAACACTATGTATATTCATACACATAGGTTATCATTAGGTTTATGAATTAGTTCATGTACCCAATGAGGTGTATTCATTCCTTTCCTTTTTCCCATCTCTTTAATCAATTTTACTCAGTTATTTATTTAATCAGCATAGTCTTTTGATTTTTACATCTCTTAAGTAATGATTGATTTATGCACATTTAATTTTTAGTTCATGCATTAGATCATGATTCACATACGCATACCCAACTTAACATACTCAAATTTAGATTCATGGGATTCACTTCTAAGGTAAGTCTAGGTACACTAATTTTTAATTTATACTAGTCACTTTGCTTTGCTACATTTCTAACACAAAGGGGGGAAATTTAATTACCTAAAAGTAGTATTTAAGTGACACTAGTGATACCTAAGAATACTTATCCCTAAATTTTAGTAAACCTATCCTAGATCCTATTATCACACCTATCCAACCTTTGTGCAGGTCATAGGCATCTCTAGTCAGCTCAATCATAGTCCTAAAGCCTCATTTTGTGCCTAGTGTTCTACTAACTAGACATCAACACCACATTAAGGACACTAGAGCCACATGGCACTAGTGTCCCAATAATGGTGTCTATGTCCTTTACCCTAAATTTATTGAATTAATATATTTTCAAAATTAAAACCCTCATAAGATCGGCCTAGACATCTTTTATTATTCACACAAGTAACAAAACACTATAAATACATGACTTTTAGCCCTTTATCCACTAGATGGAAATCATATACAAAATAACTATTCAAACACAAAATAATTTGAGAAAAATCAATGTTATCAATCACTATTCTACCCTAATTATGCATATTACCATCTACAACATCCCTAAGCTCAGATTTTCTAGATTTCCAATCTCAAACACACTCAAGACACTCAAGGAAAATATAATACTAGCATCACTTGCACTTGAAACAACACTTATGTGGGTAGAACTACATCAGTCTTGATCCATCCTTAGAGTATTGGTATGTAGTAAACTCTATTCATATTAGGGTGTTAAGGATGTCCAACCTATCCTACTAATGAACACACTTTTAGCTCATACCATACTTATAACAAGTATTAGGGTTTACATCATAAATCAGTCATTATAGGCACAATATATAGTTTTAGACTTTATGCACATAGGAATAGAACCCTAAAATTGAGACATATGTGCACCCAAAATTTTGGGACATTCCTACACAAAGGAAACTATCATTAAAATTAGGACACTAGAGACACATGGCACTACTATCCAAATGTGGAACTACTGTCCAAGAGGGGTTATGAAAGAGGGATATAGATGATGACACTTAGACTAGATTTCATCTTGATTTACAACACTCAGATCATCCATATCAAGTGTTTTCTAGATAAGTCTTTATTTGTAAATATTTATTACTATTTTTATAAATTCAAAGTTAGTCATATATGTAAAAAATTAGTGGTTATTTTATGCATATTATTTTCGTAATTTATTCTATGAATCCCTTTAGTCAAACATAGGATATACATAAGGTAAACCCTAAAAGGTTAAAATAGTGGTACACTCTTCTAGCATGCTTCTTTATCCCACAAATCTCCTTTATGTGTTCTTGGGAATTACACCCCACTCCTAGCATGATTCCTTGGCATACCTCCTTCATGTATCTAAAATACTTGGTTGATTTCTCTTGTGTGTCTCTAATATTATTATTTCAATAACTAGATACCCCCAACCCACATAAATTATGCTCCTAGTCCTTGAACATAGTGAGTACCTTTCTTTTGATAGGTTTTGAATATGTTGTATAAATAGAGATAGATGTTTTGTTGAAGAGTAAGTATAGGTGTGACATAATTTTCAGCAAATCCAAATCAAAATCAAAAAGATATTTAGATCTAATGTTGCAGTGGTTACTAGGGTGTAAATAAATGTATATATTTCCTATCATTGTGAACCCTTTAATTTTTCTTCTTTAGTGAATTTTTTCTTAGAGAGAGAGAGAGAGAGAGAGAGAGAGAGAGAGAGAGAGAGAGAGAGAGAGAGAGAGAGAGAGAGAGAGAGAGAGAGAGAGAGAGAGAGAGAGAGAGAGAGAGAGAGAGAGAGAGAGAGAGATTTCAACAAAAAAGGCACAATATCACTTGACCAAAAAATACAACTTGATCAGATGAGGTTTCACATTTTTTTTATAAATAAAGTGCATAACTATTTATCTCAAGGCCTAAAATAAACTAAAATAGAATACCAAACACAAAATAAAAATAAAAATGGAATAAACCTTATTAAAACATGGCTCAAATATAATAATCATGGTACATATAGAGTGAGCCAACTTCCATTAAAATGTCTAGGGACAATTTCACCATCCAAGGTGCACAACTAGCACACACCTATCTCCACAATGTCATGGATTATGTAAGGGACCATAGAATGGATATTAATATTACATGGGTGATTCAAATACTTGAACTCATAGAGTATAACATGAGATATTTCAACTAATATATTTCCCTTGATGTGTCGTTATGCTAAGCCTTCTCGCGAGCCTTATCCATGGTTTAGATCCATTAAGGTACGATATGCTTTACATCCAACTATATGAAGTCCTCTAGGCGTGAATAAATGAATTATTTATCCTAAAATCATCCCATTAATGTTATTTTTAGGGATATAACTAAAAATTCCATTAGAAGGCCTACCATTATTTGAAACACAAGTTAGGAAGGAGTAGATTTATTGAGGTGCTTATAGCTTATTTTATAGGCCTAAAATATCGTTGAAACCAACCCATCCTAATATTTTAATCTAAAATCACAAATATTGGTTAATTTATTACAAATAATATTTTTAAAATCCTTTGTTATCCTATTTTCCTAAGGGTTGTATGGGGTACTCTTGTGATTCATAATAATGAAATTAGACAATAGGATGCACAATGTCTCATTTATGAAATAGGAACCTAAGTTATTTATTAAGATAAAAGGTCACCTATAAATACTAATTATATTCTTCCATAATAAAATAAATGTTGTTTCTATTGTGCATTTTTTTGGTGCTACCTCAGCCCATCAAGAGAAATAGTTGGATGTGGTAATAATGTAGCACATGTTGATCTTATGTGTAGCTAGATAGATTGGGACAAAAAAATCAATAGCCCATTTTTAAAAGGGTTTCTAAGCTAGGATGGGAATAATATTCAAATCACACATGTGTTTTATTTTATCCTTCTATTATTAGACAACATATTTTTGCATAAAATCTTTGGCATCCTAAAATAAGGTAAGCCACCGTGTGCCAAAGAAAAGGATCTTGCATATAGTAGCTTCTCCATAAAAGTGAACTCTTGAAATTAATTCATGTCCTTAATGTAACAACATTATGATATCATTTCCTAGGATATACTTATGCAAGATAGTCATAAAGGATCTCCCCCAATGAGTTAGTATAGTACATCACATACATCCAATAGTTTCTTTTCCTTAGAGGACAAGTTTTTGGGAGTAGTACCAGATGTGATAAAAGTATAAATATCATCAATATACTTAGGTAAATTCCATATTGCATATAAAAAATTATCTTTTAGGCCATCTTCAATGTTTTACACATCCTCACTTGTATTGATGTGTGATAGGTAGTCAGGACCCAAGTTTTGTTTATTAGGATTTAAAACCATAGAAAATTGGAATTAATAAAATAACATGATTAATTATAAAATACTTTAATGGATTATGGTTTATTTATGAGGTAATTTAAGCCCTTATTATTATTAAAAAAGACAAACTACTTGGCCAACAAATACTAGTGAAACTTATACAGTGTATACACCATTATAAGTGCCTCATGCTTAGTGGTTGTATAATTTTGCTCAATTATCGTAAGCTTCCTATTAACAAAGTAACCTATATGGTCCATATTTTTATCACCTATCTAAGAGATGATGGTGCCTATTATTTTTCCTTGTATTTTCACCTTTGAAGAGATGTATCATATCTCCTCATCCAAGTGGAAGAATTGAAACACCTTTAGGCTTGTGGGTAGCCTAAGGATGAGGTGAATCTCTAGATGGGGCTAGCTCCCTTGATGTACTGCTTTGGATTAATACTACACATAAACTTTGGCGGGGGGGGGGAGGGATAAGGGAGAGATAAAATTGAAATCAAACTATCCTAAGGGAGGTGATACACCAAATAAGTTAATGATTTCCAACCAATTTCATGTTACACATGAAACCACGAGACTAACCAAACATATACTTCTCCAATCTATATCTTCTCACATCAGTATTACATTATGAGGTTATGGATGAATGTTTAGGCTAGGAGGATTAGACAAGAGGCCTTTAATGTAACTAGTGAATATACTAACTCACTTAACCTTGACACTTCATAGAAGACTTCACATGCTATACAAGAAGAAGATTTCCAACTACAAATAAGACGAAAGAATGAGACAACATGCTAAGTAAATCATAGTTATCACTAAGAAAGATCAATCATCCAAGTAAAAAAACAATATTAATATTCATGAAGAGGTAAAAATAAGTAATATTATTGATCAAATGGTATGAAAATGATTAGGGCTTTGCCATACTCAGGTGGAGCATAAGTTGCAATGGCCAAAATGGCTAATTCTTATAAAACATGAGAGAGAGAGAGAGAGAGAGAGAGAGAGAAGAAGAGATAAGTAAAAGAGTCAAAACAAAAATTTTAAATATAATAAAAAGAGTTAATTATGAATTATAAGAGGATTTGGGATGAAATATGCAAGGTTAGAAGGAACAAGTGGCTCTCCAAGTCAAGAAACTTTTTCCAAGTGGTATGAAAGTTCTCATTCTGGCTCAAAAACCTACCTTCATGATTGAACCCTATATGAATGTCACAAAACTAAATAGGGATATTTATTATTATTTTAATTAATGTTAATTTTTTCATACATTCATCTCCATGCATTTTTTATAGTCCTAGTCATCTAGAACCTTCACAAAATGAGCTATCATCATCTGTAGTCTAAGAAACTCCTCTTTCGTGCACCCTACACACTTGGCCTCTAAAGAGACATTATTTTTACATGAAAATATGTGGGATTTATTGTATGAAACATTTAAATAATATCCATGGCCTTATATTCATTAGGCACACCTTAAAATTAGCTCACTTAAAATTTTCCACTCTTCTCACTAGCTTGGTCACTATGCCAGTTTTGACTGGCTAAGATGAAGCAGCTAGTTGAGGTACTTAGGAGTTGTTTCAGGGAATTAAATTTATATTTTTAGTTATATTAAGTCCTAATATTCCATTCCATGTGATTTTAATCTCTTGAGACCTCTTGGAACCTACACAACACATAAAAAGGTCAAGAAAACCCTATTTTTCACCCCATCTGTATAGTTTCGTACAACTCAAAAGTATGGGGATTATATTTAATAAGTCTCATAAAATTTTAAATCATCATCCTAGGAAAAATATTCCATTATAATATCTCCCCAATGTCATTTCCTCAAACTAGTCATTATCAAGGGTTTGTAAGGGTTTTAGTCTATGTTGACCTCTTAAGATTTGTTCATAAAATTGGGACATTAAAATTGAAAAAAACATTAAAAAATTAGGTTTATTATGATCTCTTATAACTCCTATAAACTTATTTTTCACCCATGAAAATCACCTAGAGAGATATGAACTTCCAAAGTTGTTCTATCGAGCTCTTCCTTCCACTTGCACAGGCCTAATACTACCTTTGAGCCAAAATTGGATTCCCCTACAACTTATATACCTTAAAAAATATTTATAACCTATGTTAATACCCTATAATCATTAAAAAAAAATTCATTTTAATTATTTTCCAAGGTTGGAAAGGAAGTTGGCCCCTCATTTGGATTCCAAGCGTAGTCATGTTTAATAGGCCTGTTTGCACCTTAAAGCACAAAATGGGTTTTTTTTATGGTTATAAATAAATAAAATAGATTATAAAAATATTTTATTCCCAAAAAATGTGTCTTTTTACATTTTAATCCACTCTTAGAGTTGGAATTGGCATTGGTCTCTTATTTGTTCTTTAGGCCTAACCTAGCCCAAGTAGACTTGACTGAAACCTTAAGAGTATAGAAAACCCTATTGAAAATAATCCTTATTTACTTAATTTAAAATGTTTTCATAGTTTTATTAAAAATTATCACACTTTATTAAAAATTATATATAGGTCCTAACTCATCCTTTTATCTCCTTCAAAACTACCATGGTTTGTGCATGAGGTGAGTGCCCTCTGTCCAAGACAAAATAGAGGGCACTCCCCTATTTACTCAGACAATGGTGGTTATTTTATGAGGTCATACAGGTATTAAAAAAAAAAAACAATTTTTTATTCCTTTATAACCTCATTTTACCCATTATTTCCTTGAAAACCCAAAATAAACCTTTATAAAGTACTATGTGCAGGGTTTGTTGGTGTAGACTGTATATTGATTGGTTTTAAATATTTATTTTTCATAATTTTCATTGGTGAGATTACCTTAAAGGTATAAAAATCATGATGAATATTTTATAAACCTATTCATAATTATACCCTACAACATACCCCTCACACTCTTCTCTTATCCCAAACCGTGTTTCAACTCTTGACTATGCTTCAAGTCATGAAGGTACACTTGTAAGTATTTATGCATATTTTAGCTTGATAAAAAGTTTTTAGATCATTATATATAATATTATAATAATTTAATTTTTTTTTTTATCATTTTAGATCATCTCTATGCATTGGCAACCTTCACACCTCACTCCTCAGCCCACTGCCTGTAACAGTCAACACCTGGTTATAGGTTGCATACAGGGCCTTATATAGGCTTATTTCACATTAAAAAGGGATTATTAAGGTCATAATTATATTTATTAAAGTTTTAATAGGTTAATTTCATCATTAAAAATTAATTTTACCCTTCATACACACTTGGAATTCACTAAACTGAGTTCTCCCTATCCTGACTATGAAACCCTTCCTTCTTTGATTACTATAGGTATACTTTTCATTAATTTGAATTTTGTAATGATGTTTGAAGGTTTAGACTTGAATAATTTGGGATAAAATATCACTTTCTCATACCTTAATTCAATTTATATGGTATAAAACACCACCAAAGCACTTAGTTTGGATCATTATTTCCATACCTACCTGTAGGTGCATATTTCTCTAAGAAAGGACACCTATAGGTGTCCCTAAAACTTGAAAACTATGAATCAACATCATAATAATGGTATTCATACAATTTTTACACCATTAAATACATTATTCCATTTTATCCATCAGTTAATGCATTATTTTCAACCTTAGGATATCAAAAGTCACTCAAACCTCCAAACCTGTAGATGTTAATGTAAGATTTTAGTGTTTTTTTAGGCAACTTTGAGGCCTTCAAATTCTAACTTGCATTGAATTTATAAAATCCATTATTGGTAAAACTCCTCTCCTTGATATAATATATCATATTCACCTATTTTTATTATTTATAACTATTTGAAAAAATGTTATAGGATATCTAAAAAAAACCCCTAGACCTCTGTTTTACATTTTTGGGGATTTGATCCCAAAATTCACATTCATTGTCTTTGTAAGGTTCCTCTACTACCATTTACTCATTTAAAAATTAAATTAGATATTATATTATCAAAACACATACTCATACTTCAAGGAGTATTCCATTATATATATTTTAACACTCCATTGAGTACCTCAGTCCTCTGTCAACATCGCCTATAGGTGATCATTGTCATGTACAGGTAGATAGTATGAATTTCTTCCAAACATTATATGATGTATTATCATGATCACTCTTTTTAATTTATATACTATTCAAATTCATATTTTCACCATGGGAATATTTAAATAGGTTTAAAAACCTTTACTCCATTGTGGCATTCTCCTCCAAGCACCTGTAGGTGCACAATAATGGTAGACAGTATGGAAATTTTACATATGAATACCATAGTTTTTTCTGTATCACTTAAAAACTCACCAAAATATATCATGTTTATATAATTTATCTCACATATTTATAACCTTAAATTTATCCTTTACAATGTGGTCAGAGCTCAACCATCACGGTTGATTATACATGACAGTCATAGAGTAGACTAAAAGTATGGTAGCTTGTGACTGCACCCATGGAAAATTATTTATATAATGAGATTTATAAATAAAATATAAATTATATGAAATTTAAAACATTAAAATAAACCTATCCTAACCCTCTAAATCCATTGTGAAGCATGAAGATCTAAAAATGGTGAAAAACTACCTGTAACACAACATAGTGCATCCTCCTACAACTTAAAATGATTTGCATATAAAAACATCATGAAACATGAAAAAAATAATGTAAATTATTATATAATATGATAAACATCATTTTTAAACAATATTAGTAACTATTTTGTACGGACTTGCTTAAACCAAGGCAAAACCTATAGGGTACACAGATTGGCAAGAAAAAAAATATAGTCATCTTGTAAAGGATGGTTCATAAATCACAATTTACCAATATTATAAATTTTATTATTTAAATTAATATCTTTGAGTTTACTACCACTCTCCAAAAAAATTTGACCTAGAAGTTCTCCAATTATCTGTACCAAGTACAAACCTGAAGACTAGTTTTGTGTGCCTAGAAAGGTGAAAAAAGAGTAGAAAAATTTTATCCCAAAAATGGAAATTTAAGAGAATGTAAATAATTTATATTTACCTTATGAAGATTAAGATTAATATTACAACCTTATCCCATGTGTAAAACACTCCCATAAGTCATACAAGTGCCAAACTTCTTCTTTTTCCTTTGATAACTGCTCTTTCTTCTAAAGAACCTATCACTTTTAGTTATGATAAATTTATTAAAAAATAATAGGACACATTTAATGTTTAATAATATTACTTACACTTCACACTTCCCTATGAGGATGTATAACTCATTTAATACCATATTTTAACCCCAAAATGACTCAAAATGATTTAAGGACTAAAATTGACTAATGACCAATCTAGTATAACATGAATTCACACTAAATTAACTATAATTAACATTAATACATATATATTAGACCCATAAAACACATAAAAATCAATTTTTTACCTATAGGGGTCCTAATTTGACCTGTAAGGTTAAATTTGGTCAACACGTATCATTGTCCCTGATGATTCAACATGCACTTGAAATAGGTTTATCCAATATCAAAATTAGAGGATTGATGCCCTTAAAATATTTTATTTAAATGTTTCAAATTCATCTTCTTACACTTAACTTGACATGAATGGACCATTTTTTGTAGAAGTTCCTCTAGTGGTGATATGATCTTGGCATAATGTGGAATGATTTTCAGTAATAGTCAGTATGCCATAAAAATGTGCAGACATCCAACTGAATGGTGATTATTAAATTTGTATCTTATTCAAATTGAGATAAATTTTAATTTTGAGACAATTCTTGAACATGAGACAAAAAATCTCATGATGGTCCTTCACCATTCCATACACTATTTAGTAATCCAAATATACCTAAATAAAATGGTGCACAAAGTACTTTGAGTTAATTATGATGATGCTTGATAATAATATAGGTTCATTATTCAAATAAAATTACATAATATTGTATGTAAATGTAACCCATTCAATAGATAATGTGGTTTTTGAATTATTCTCCTCTTCAATTTGCACTTGGTGATAGCCCAAAAATCCATGAGTGAATGTGTAGATCTCACAATATGTTACTCCCTCAGGTACTACCTTAGTAAAATGGGTTGTAAATGGGTATACGATGCATGAAATGTTAATTATCAAATAACCAATACATATTTATATGTGCATGCATTTATTTATAATAATAACCATTAGGCTCACCCACTCAGATTATTCAACTAGAAAGATCATGCTAGTAGCCAACATGCTATCAATTTATTCCTTATCATTGGTGTTTAAATTAGGATTCATTTTATATGGTAAATTTTTCATGGGTCTTAAATCATCCACCACATACTCAAATAGGAATGAACAACCTTTATATTGGTGTATCTTCTTGGGAAGATGTCTTGGAACTCCCAGATTAACATCACAAATTTAGATAATTCTATAACAGGCCAATAGTTCCCAAATGTGGCCATTTTGGGCTCACCATCTAAGCTAATGTTCACCTTAGATATTTTCAATGGATATCAATAAAATTTGTGTTAATAAACCATTGTTTCCATTAATTATCACTCCCCATGATACATATCTACTTTTAAAATACTGAGAGTATCCTCTTGGGGTTTTTCATCTACCTTACAATTTTTTTCTTCTCTGCCACATACTACCAATTATACATCATAAAAAATGATTCATATTCATAAATATAATATTTATTCACCCCACATTATCCAAATAATTTGGTTAATATGAGTCCCTTATCACTATACATTTATTTGACACATTCTTCCATTCTAGCACCATCCTCTAGGAAAACATGACATATGCATTATAGAGGTTGGACCACGCCTAGGTTGGATGAGGAGAAATAAAATGTAAGGATGAAATTTTCCTTTAGGATATTACAATCATCAATTTAACTTTTTGTCTCGTTCATGATGCACCATGCATGATTTGAAGCTTTGAAAGTTCAATAGAATACATAAACCCATAGTCCTACTAGGAAACAAGGGTTGCACTTGGTCTAGATGTTTTCATACATACTAACATGCATCCATGGATATGAGTCACCATTTTATGAAGGTATTCCTTGGTGTTTCATTATTATGCTCAAATAAATAACACATGGAATCCTTACTTTTAGTCTTGGTAAGAAGACTTGGTTTTTGGGTGGCACACAAGAATGCAATAATGCTATTCATAGTGTATGTAAAACACTCAAACGATCCTTCTCCTTAGAAAAAATTACCTTGAGGTCATGCACAAAAGGATTAGCACTCATGAAACCATCATATAAATTCATCTTAGTGAGCTTTCCATTATTACGTAGGATACCCGATTCACCTTAAATGAGGTGTGTGGTAGCCAAATATTCTTAACAAGTAAGGAATTATTGACATAGGAACCCAATACTTTTTTTTTAGGTAAAAATTTAGGTTCTGAGTGTACCACACTAGACTTTTTCCTCATGACCTCATATTAATCTTATACCCATCGATCATAGTAAATTATTATGTTGTTCAAAGTGGATGTTGCCTTGTCCCATTTTAGGATGGCATCCCCACTTGGCTCTAATTTCTAAAATCCTTACACTGAGATGTCATTTAATTCATCCTCCAAATCAGCAATTTATACATATGGGGGGATTTAATCACTAGATGAGGGAATTACAACATGTTCTTTCTCATTTTCAAAGCTCATGCAGCACTTTTTTAAGTGTATATACTCATTATTGGCATAACATTAAGGTCAACAAAGTAAATCTAGGTAATTTTCTACCTTAATGAGGTCAATCAACTCCAAGTCTACTAAAATTTTACTATGCATTATCTCAATACCATAATTTTTTAGAATCCCCATGGGTTGAGCATGATTTTTTTTACCATTTTAGTTACTCAAATTTAATAATTAAGTTATTAATAATGTTTAATCTTGACATTCTTAGCTTGTTTGGCCTATTTACCATTCTGTTAACTTGAAATATATAATAAGAGTCTTCACTATTCTAAAAACTATATTGAAACTACTCATAACATTATTCAAACATCTATATTCTACTTATCAATCCTACTAGAAAATTTTCAATGTTTTCAAACCTCTTGGGACAAATTTATAATAGGAAAATAGGGTCATAGGTTGGCCTTGTCCACTAGTAAACCCTTATCCAAAGTAACCCGATGGTCACTTTTATAATTTGATATAATCCATGTTGGCCATCCCATGATATTAGCACAATCAGTTAAGGAAAATATTTTAAATTTTCTAGTATATTACAACATCAAATTCACCCAATATATCACCTAAAATGACCTTATAAAAAACATTGCACATTGAGCAAAAGAGAACTAATGTTTCCAATTCAAATTTTGAATCATTCTAACAGTTATAAGACAAGTTTGAGTTTGTCTAATTTTAAGGAAATGGTATTGATTTTTAGGTATTTAAATCAGTCTTTCTATTTTTATTCATATATAAAGGTGAAGATTCACACACTCAATATAGGTGCGATAACTACATCATCTTAAGGACCCTTTTGGCTATGTAGACAACACTAAGATTATGTGAGATAGTCTAAGGATAGCTCAGTTATTTCACTTACTTGATTCACCCCTTTGTATTTTATATCCAGCTAGTTTTTTATGAAGGAACTAGCATATTAATTTTGTAGGGCTTTCACATGTTGAATTAGTCTCTAAATATTATCAACACTACATATCTGATAGATTCACACTCCAAGATCAAGAAACTAGTTGCACAATCAACAATTATGCGGTCATAATCAATAGACACAAACATAATATGTCCTTATCCTCTTAGCGCAACCTTGTCCTAACATAGTTTAAAATTCTATTTTCAGGGGTGACATAGTTTGTAGGTCTTTTTAGGTAGTTTCTATTCATAGTTAGCCTACACAGTCAACATAAAATAAGTTTGAGGAAGGTTTGGATATCTATTTCTCAATTTACTATTTTCAAATTATTACCAAATTTTTAAACTATTTATTTTACATTCATATATTTACATTTATTTTATTTAAATTTAAATAGTTTATTTTATTTTATTTTTTGACTCATTTCAATTCAAAATAGATTTAACATTCTAGTGAACCCATTATTTATAGAACATTGCTTACTATTTTCTTAATTTTTATCATAGGATTTCATTCATATTTTTGTAAATTATTGACACTAAAAGAAAACATCTTTCAACATTGGATATAAATCTAACACAAAATAACCCAATCTTCTTTGATCTTAGATTTAATCTGACACTAAATAAATTACCTTGTTACCCCGGATAACATCTAACATAGAAGCTCTTTCTTTTAACCTTAGGTTTATTTTTTTCATATCTATACACAAAGATATTTCAATTTTATTTTATATTTGTTTTTTATTTACTTACATTGCTTATTTTTAGAAACTTTGTTTTGGTAGTTTTTAAACTTAGTGACTTTCATTATGGCATACATTATGATCTAGTTTATAGACATCTTGGTGTGAGGGGTTTAGCCCAATACTCATAGCCATTGTATATCATTACACAAAGAGTTTAGTTTGCGCATACCTCATGATATATTATAAATGCCTATTATCCCTTGTTATACCATACAAATCTTTTTTTAGTTTTGGATTTTTGGTACACCTAAGAAGAGGATATTACCCAAGGAAGTTACTATCACCATACCTTCAAAAATGGGGTTAGTGGACTACTAGAGAGGTTTTTTTCTATGTATTTAGTGCTATGAAACATTTGGATAATGCTAATAAATGAATGAAGAAGTATATTTGAGATCCTACAAAATCATTCAAACCTTTACCTATATCTTATATCTTTTTTATTAAACTATGAACGGTTACAATGGTAGTCAACTGTTATTACAATTATTTCTTAAGAGTCTAGAAGGATGTTCACTTTATTAATTTCATTCTCTCCTTAGTGGATCTTCAAATACCTATCTCAACTTAGAATATGCTTTCTTGATATAATATATCCAAAATAAGGGACCCAGGGTTAGTTATGAGTGGTTACCTTCTTTACATCAAGAAAAATCTAAACAAGTTTATGAAAAAAAATTATGGTTATACATTGATTAATTTACGAACCAACTAATTTGGAAGTATAATTTATTTTTTATAGAGGCATAATTTATCTATTAAAATAGACGCTACTATATTATACTTTTGAATCATTTATAGCTATTTGTTATGAGGCCTTATCATTAAAATAAGAATTGGGTCTTGTTCAAATATCAAAAAAATTAATGGGGACGTTGAATTCCATTCATAAAATCCACATATAAAAGTCTAGTCAAATAATGTTGATACACATATTCCCAATCAACTTCAAAAGTTAAATTACAAAGTATCTTCTCAAAATGCATGCACTAAAATATTCCCCAATAAAAAGACACACCTTGATTTTCATAATCCAATACATAATGTTGAGTATATCTTGGAACAAGTCAAAGTCCTCTATAAAGGAAAATAATCCCTTCCAAAAATTACTAATAATACATCAAAGAAAGCAAAACCACTCAAATTTTATTTAAATGATCACCCAAATGATATTTTATATACATCATTAGCTAAAAAGTTAATTAGAGTGTGCCTTAATTATTATCATCTTCCTCATTGATTGGAAAATATTAAGGACAAAGCATTTTGTACTTGTTCTGGAATTTATAGACATCATGAAATTAATTGCTATCCATTACAAAAGAAATGAAAAGAGATTGCAAATAAATGAAATGTCTCATTTCTAAAAATGGATAATAACTTAGAACAATTTTCATCTTTTTATTCAAAATATCTAAATTTTATACACAAGATAACTCAAAAATATATATTAATGAAAAATATCAATCTAAACATATCATTGATAATTTCCAACTTAACAAAATAAGTTATGAATAAGAATTAAAACAAGATTTTTATAATTCCCAAATTTAAAAAATGCCAAGTATTCCCCAAAAGTATGGATTCCTAATATACAACAATCACAAATTGAGCATTAAAAAACATATCTGCATATTGAATCAACTATTACAAGTACAAGCAATAAAAAATCAATTAATTAGTCCACATTCTTAATCCCATCAAATTGTAAATTTTATTAGGTTTTAAATTCTAAAATTATAAAGTAAAGATGTAATGAACTAGTCCTAAATCAAGAAATCAATACCAACATAACACAATTCAAGCATACACAAATGAAAATTTTCAAATATATATCAAAATACCAAAATCTATCCCTTGGATTTAATTTTTTCAACCAATTCAAACAATCCAAAACAATTATTTGACAATGTTTTCAATTATCATTATTTAAGGCAATACACTTACTACTATTGAATATCTAACTTGCTATAAATTATTTTGCACTTATCACATCTATATACCTACATTATCCATGACCACCTATATTTTCATGACCATTGGAGTAATTTTCTCTCTTATCTATATAAATCATTTGTGTTAAATTGTTAAAACTCCTTCACACATACATTGGGGGGAATATTACTTGTTTTTTACCTTTTTTCCATGTTATACTTTAGCACCTTTTTTAGATTGTTCAAATCATTATTATTTATTATATTTTTGAAGTCTCATTTATGAACAATTTTAAAATCATTCAATTTTATATATTCTAAAAATAAATAAAAAATCAAAACCCCAAACAAATTCATATATGTCAAAAATTAAAAAAATAATTAAAACATCTATAAAAATTCAAAACTAGGACCCACAACCATTTTTCAAATGTTATTATCTTAGTTATTTAAATATTTTATTTGTTTCATGATAAGTAAATAACATATTTAAATTTTCAATACACAATAGTTTTCACTAGGTATGTGAGTGTGATATAGGATATACTATTACATTGTTTTGATTTTAGGTTCCCCTTTTTACTCAACAAACCAAGTAAGTTGGGGCATCTATTCATTCTCCATGAAAACTTTAATAGGTTGTATCCATATAAAACATTGATATCATGTTGAGTTATATATTATTTAAATCTTTTGTTATTCACTCAAACTTTACAACATGTTACATGGATATACTACTTGATAACAATCACATCGATGCATGTGGTTGACATAGACTAATCTTATTTGCTTTATGTTTCCTTTCAAAATTATTACTTTGATACATGATAAGTTAAAGACTTTTCTTCTTATTATGTGTGACTATTGGCCTTATGTGTGAAACTTATACATGTTTTTACTCGTTTAACATTATTTATGTTAATTGAGTGTGGCCTTTGACCTCCTTTTTTGGTGTGGCATTCACATGTCTCTTGTATGTGGAATTTGGTCCATATGTGTAATATTTTATGCAAATTATGTGACATTTTGTTCCTAAAATTCAATATATAGCACTATATCTACCTAATTCATGTTTCATATACAATTTAATGCTATATTAAATAATATAATGCAATGCATTTCAAATGTTTCCGTGCTACTTATATTATTTAATGATATACCTATCTATTACATGCTTCATCTATAACACAATGTTATATATATCTAACATATGTTTTCATATGACATACTAAACCCTGTGATGTAATGACTACTACTAAATTATTATATACTTCACATATTATACAAGTCTTCTTTTCAGATTAGTGACTTGCAGGGTATGTCCCTCATCGGGGGCATCACAATAGGACTTGCCTTGAGAAATCAAGCCCTTGTGAGAAAAAAATCTCATTTTTATGGAATTATGAAGTTTTCAAAATTGAAGTATATTTCATATACTTGATTAAAAATTTAAATATACTTGATGCATATGCATGGGCAGGTACAAAATAGTTACAATTTTCAAATAGTTACAAGTTTAAAATGGTTACAATTTCAATTGGAATTTTATATAATTTTATACATATACATGGGGCAAGGTATTCATTCATTGTCATGTTTCTACATTATATTTATTAAATTTAAATTTTTCAAAGTTCAAAAAAATTAAAATTGAATATACATCCATCTACAGTGATGTGATTTTTAAAATGACATGTGGGCCATGTTAGAGTCTAGTGACACTCAATGTCTATGGCTTCACGTTTACAAATCTAGTGCATGGTTCCCCCCTTTTATATTTTATTTCCTATTAAAGTTAGTGACACTTGATGATTATAAGTTTGACCATCCTTAATATTTTTTTTCACAATTGAAAGTATGCCCTTGTATAATTCAAAATCTTCACTCATTGATATTTTGTCACTCTTAATTTACCCACAAGTTTCAACCCTACAAGTTGGTATGGTTACAATTTAGTTAAACCAAATGGCCCACTACTCATCCTATTACCACTTTCAAAAAAAATTATTCTCCTTAGTAAATAAACAATGTTGAAAACACCCTATATTCACTCTAAATGATCCAATAATTGGGGCCTGCACTTCTCCACTTTTAAGTTATAGGGAAATTAAATTTCATCCCCTTTCAGGTGTATACTTTCCTTACTCTCTTTTTAAATTTTAAATTTAAATTTTTATATTTTAAATCTTAAAATATAGAAAGTAACTACTTTAAATGGATTTGTTGTAGATTTATTTCATGATCATGATTCACATCAAAATAATTTGGGCAAATTAGTATTTTCTTACCTTCTAGGATAAAACTGCACTCAATGGATAGGGTCATAGGCCAACCTTATCCACTAATGTGCCCTTGTCCAAATTACCTAAATGGTCACTTTTTAAATTTGAAACACTCCATTTCATCGCTCATGATATTTTAGAAAAATTGGTTAATGGAAATATTATAAATTTACTACTATATAAGCACATCAAAGTCACACAATACACCACTTTAAGGACCTTACAAAAAACATTGAACATTGAGTTAATGAAAACTAATATATCCCATTTAAATTCTTGAGAATTCTAATATTCATACACCAATTTTGATTTTTTTATTGTATCTCAAGATCCCTCATTATCAAGAATTTAAGATAATATATCTAATTGAATTCATATATAAAGGTCAAGATATACACACTCACTCTAGGTGGAATAAATACATCATCCTAAGGTCTTTATGGGCTATGTAGGTAGAATTTAGATTACACACGAGTTTCTAAGGATAAATAATCTATTCCCCTTACTTGAATCCCCCCTTTGTATTTGATATCCATTTGGTTTATTGTGCATGAACTAGGGTTTTAATTTTTTAGTACTTTTGTGCACTAAAACAATCCCCACAAATTATCAACAATGCATCTATGATATTTACACATAACTAAATAAAAAAATCTCTTGTACAATCAACCTAGACATGACCACAATCAAAATACAGGGTCATAGGCTAGGTTTAACTTCTTAATGTGCCCTTATCTTGATAAAGTATAAAATTATGATTTCAAGTGTGACTTAACTCACAAATCATACTTATAAATTTACCACCTATTTTTAGCTTACACATTTACAAATAAATAAAATCCAAGTGAAGTTTGAATATATTGTGTTAATTTAATATTTTTATCTCAATTTTAAGTCTATATTTTACATTTAGATATTTATATTTCATGTATTTTAATTTCAATAGCGTATATCTATTTATTTGAGTCATTTAAATTCAAAATAGATTAAACAACCATGGAAAAAATGTGTGGTGAGGGTCACAAAGTGGGGTTGCCAATATTGTGCCCGATATCTACTATGAGGATATTAACTTTGGCATTTGTGTCCCATAGTATGTCACACATTGACCATCCATTAATATTTGAATCTATGAGAAGCTCTCGATCATATCCCACATTGTAAGATAATTTTAACTCACACCCTCACACAAGGTGTGTCATATATAATTTAGTTGTTTGGTTTCATGTATATTAGGCCAAAATATGCTTTATAATAGGGATCATTCCTTTGGAATGTAGAAGAGATAGTACATTTTTTAGATCATCCCCTACTTATCAACTTGTACTTGTCATTAGAACTCCTTGTATTTTACTCCATGTCTCAAACATATTGAAGTTCATGTTGTATATTTTGTATGACATATATGGACTTGTATATTACCTCATTTTGGCATGAGACATATATATGGGGTGATATGTAGAAATTGAGGTGTTACACCTTATCTTTTAATCCTCTCAGATCAAACCCTAATTAGGCCTTCTATTTTGGAGGCATTGTTGGTTTCATAGTTATGCCATTTTGGGTTGTTACATGCACTTTGGGGTAAACATATTTTTAGGTTTGTGCCTTTACCACTTCTCTAATTTATGCACAAGTCTGAACATGTTGGTACCCTTATTGGTCCTTTACTTGTGTGTGATTTTAGCATACATAATTGGGGACTCCTCAACCCTATGCTCACCTCAATAATACCCATAAGTGGGATACTTGGGTCAGTCTCACTAGTAATGGTCTGATGATTTTCACTTATAAAAAGTACATGGTGGAAACATTTCACTTTAGCATCCCCCACCATGGATTTTCTATCCATTTTATTTCCTATAATCACCATATTTTAGGCTAGCTATACTTGTAATGACCCCTCGTGTAGCATGTTATATCCTCTCATTAATCTCATCAATCACCTAATAGTCTTTGGTGTTATTAGTGGAGACATCACAAATTTTATAGTAGATAAATACCTTAGTTTAGGTTTCAAATAGAAGGAGAGGATAATTTCTCACATTACGCCCTAACATATCTCACATGAAATAATGATGGATCTCACATATCTCCTAGATAAATTATTATTATTATTATTATTATTATTATTATTATTATTATGTCCTTACACCTTGAAATTAGTACACCATAACACAATTTGAGAACCTTAGACACTATTGGTCATAAGCTTATATAGTTGTGATGAAATTGAAGAAATATATGCCTCCATGAATGGGTTGATTCCCATATCTACAATTCTAATGGCTTTATTTATTACTGTTGTCTCAAGCGATTTCTTAGATTAAAAATACATTCATAGATAGGTAATGATTAAAATACACAATCAACCCTCTAAAAAACCATTGTGTTTGTTTTATTGGGTGATTATCAAAGGAAAACTTGGATACTAGAATCTTAAACCTAGCATCATACAATAGAAATTTGATCTCATTCAATGTAGTGATGCTTTGTTACTCAAACTTAGGGATATACAACTCCTTCAAGAAGGCTTCCTTTAGAATATCTTAGTCCAAAGTGGTATTCTTTGTATTAAACTTTTGATATAAGGTATGAGTGTGATATGGTAAATTCATGGAAAACTAACTTACTTTTCACTCATTTAATGTGATTTCCTTCATGTGATACATAATTTCACATTTGTGAACATGCTTGGTGGTGTGTTACTCTTTTTGATATTCCAGAAAACTCAAAGACATTTCATAAAATATTTGGGGAACTATTATAGGCATAATTGGTTCTTCTATTACTAGTGTGCTTCTTAAAGGTCTACCCAAACCCTTATTTCCTCCAAGGTTTCCCCTACACCTTCACCACCTCTCCTACTATGGGCATGACTTAACCAAATCATATAATAGGCTGGACTACCACTTCTCCATCTTCTTTTTTTTTATCCTATTACCACTTTAACAACTCCTATCATTCCACCTTAGACTATGCTACTTGTTTAAGGGGATGAACCCCCTCTAGTTAATGACATACCATACATCATTAGACCCAAATATTTTTTAGGATTGAATGGTTGGGAAGGAATTTGATCTAAAACACACTTTATTATCCTTCCATTACTATAAACTATCTTATACATGAAAAATTCATAGAATCTCAATTACTTTATTATATTTGTGGACAAAATGTACATGTAAGAACTTTAGGTAGAAGGGAAATGGGCATTTCCATAATAGTCTTTCCTCACGTATCTTTTTTTTCCTTAGGAACCTCAAATTAACTTTTCATAATTTATCCTAACCTGATAACAGACATTTTCATCAACAAATCACATATCCTCTTATGCAAGAGTCATACTCATGCCATCCCCATGCTACAATGATCCTTATTACATCTCTTGAGTCAGCCTCTCCCATCTAACTAGGGCCATTTTTGGCCATCATCTTATGCTTAATTTCATCATACTTTCACCTTTGGAGTTCATTCTCATTTTTTCCTCCATGCCAAAGGGTTTCTTTCTTATCTCATGAAAACCATGCCTCTTTCACCTTCTACCTTTTGTGTTGCTCATGAGCATAGAAACTTAGTTGACCATTGGTAAGTTTTATATGCCACTATCTACCATCCACTTATTAATCTCCAAAGAGAGTTGCTTAAACCATTGGTTCATGGAAAAACTAGTATTTGACTTACTCTTGACAAGAATATGTGGATACAGTAAAATCCATCACATATTTGTTTAACTCCCTATACCACCAAACATCAATAAATATGGTCTAAAATACATCTATGTCCTTCAATTATTCCATAAATTATTTTATCTATTTAACCCTAAATTTTATAAGGGGTTGTCATATCCTTTTGTAGTATAAGGGTTAATAATATAGAAATGATAATGCACAAGGGTGATAATTAGATCTATAGCAGGATAATTGGGTGTTAAACTTAGATATAAGCATACACTAGATTTATTAGGCTAAGTATAGTCTAAATATATAAAGTACAACTAATCTATGCATAGAAATGTCAATGAAGTAAATATTCGTAGTGGGTTCTGATGATAACATAGTGTTGGACTTGGAAGAGGTAGGAAACATGTTGGGAGATAGTTCTAGAATAGTTCTCATATTTTGGATATGATGTTTTTGATAATCTAGACATTAGCATCATCTTGGGATGGCTGCATTGACATGATTTTTTGGGTTCAATACAAGTGTCCTATATGGAATACCCACTAAAAATGGATGTGACCACCTAGATGATTCTAGGTTTGACTTCACCTTCACTCTGGTGCATTCATATCTGTGTCATGGAATGTTGCTCCTCATAAATTTCAAAAACCCTAGTTCTTCATCTTTTTGGTGACCTTGAGAAAAAATGGGTTAGTGGGCATATGGTGTCACTTTGACCCCAAAGACCCCACTATCAGTGGGCACTACCTACTTATCCAATACTCTAGAATAAGGCCTCAGTCTCATGTGGTTCTCCCCTACATGCTGGATTGTGTGTAAATCATGCAATATTATGTAAAGAATAATAGTGACCTAGCCTATAACTTGGAAAATTAGGCTCTTGGGTTTCTCCTTTAGTAATTTAAACTTGTAGATGTGTTGTGCCTATGATTGGTATGGAAATAGTTAAGTTTTATTCAATTGAATTCTTGAAAGAGTTTTTTTGATAAATTGCCAAGTGAACTCTTTGGTCTTTTGTAAGGTGAGGAATGAATGAGAGTTGATCTTATATTTATATCATTCCCTTGGAGTAATAAATCACATTTAAGCACTTAGTTTGACCATTAAGATACATTTAATTTTCAAATTGGATGACTTTAAGGCACTAAATACTTGTGTTGGGTTAGGACACTAACATTAACACTAGTGTCTATCCTAGACATTAGTGTATAGGGAGCAAGAAAATAGGTATAGGCTTAGAACTTGTAAAGGTGAAAGATACATCCATTTTAAGCATTACAGAAGAGATATAAGGCTTGGGTCATCGACATAATATTGGTCAAACTAAGATATATAGTCTAAGGGGCACAAGATAAAGCAGATGCGATACTTGAAGAAGTGGAAAAGGTACAAAACTAAGAGGAACAACCAAGGTTTAATGTTTCCAAGTGTACAAGATTGAGGTGTTATTTAATCCATAAATATCATCTGCATTTTCTTACCTTTAATCTAGTAATTAAATTACTACTTTAAAGGAAAGGAATGTGTATGTGGGTGTGTATAACACACCTTAACTTTGTGTGTGCCCAACTTGAGTGATTTATTAGTGACTAACCTATAACTAAGAGCATGTTACAGTATATAATCAATGTATATAATTTGGGTTGAAAGTAATTTAAATAGACTATAATTGAAATAGTAAGGTTTAGGAGTACACCTATGTGTCGATGTAACCACCTTGTCTATCAAGTAAGTTGATTTCAAAAAGATATATCATTATAAGGATCTAAAATTGAGATTGAGACAAATATAGATAAAAATTTAAAGTGTGTATATCCAAGGAGATAGAAAGATTGAGTTGACACTTGGCAATTGAGATTGGTTGAATTGTGCTCCAAATCTTGGAGAAAAGGTGAGTTTCCACCTGGCAGTTGAGATTATTTAAATTATGCAACCCAATGATGCTTATAATCTAGTGAGGTTGGATGATAATATCAATTCCAACATAAAAATTTTGGAAAGATTGACTGATTTGATCACCTCAACCATTCCAAAATGTGAACCAACTACTGCAGTAGATTGGTTCAATAAAATATATAAAAGTCCATAGAGTATCAATATGAAAAAATTTATGATATGGTAATAGTCCAAAAAAGAGTTTTAGAATATGAAACTGATTTATATTTTACAATATTAGGCACACATTACATAACATATGCACCTTAGATATGACTCATGTTGAAACTATATATAACAATGGTACTAACATATAGAATTTTACCACATCCATGAATTTAAATCATATAATTATGTGTTTTGGCCAATTCATAAAATTGTTTAAGTGTGGAGAACATGCTTCCAAAGCATGTCCCCACTATATATGGAGAAATATTTGATATAATTATCAATGTGGAGAACATGTTTCAAAAGCAATGCCCCCACTGAATATGGAAACTATGAATGTGTGGAAGCCATGCCCATATGACATACCCCAACTGAATCTATAAACTAATATGCGTACCATATATTGAATGAGTGTTGAGAACATGCTTCTAAATCATGCCCCCATTGAATCTAAAAAGTGTTCCAAGTGTGGAGAATATACCTCTATGACATGCCCCCACTAATACCCCCCTTTGAGGAGATGAAAATATAGGAAATTTTAGTTACCTCATCTTAAAAGGATAAAATAATTGTATAATTTGTGAATGTAATCATGTAGCATATAGAAGGAACATGTCTAAGTATATGTAACTTTGAATTACATAGAACAATGTGATTGTATGCAGGCCTAAGATGAATAATAAATATCATGGTAATATTTATATAGTAATAGTACAAGCTCAACAAGTAAACAATCACACACACAAGAGCACTCAAAATCAAGTCAAAAGGCAATGATCCAAGGAGACCACAAACAAGGATCATATTCAAATGATGCACAATTAAAGGGACATGACTTAGTCAAATGTCCATAATTTAAAGTATCACATTTTAAAATTACCATAAAACAAGCAATGACATATGAAAATTTGAATGAAAGCATACATAGGAACATGGACATCAGAATCATGTAGCTATCCCCTATGTGTTGGTTTGTGTGTGAATCATACAATATTATGCAAAGCAATTACAATAATGACCTAGCTTGTAACTTATAAAATTGAAATCTTGGGTTACTCCTTTAGTACTTCAAACCTATAGATGTGTTGTACCTATGAATTATATGAAAATAAGGAAAGTTTATTCAATTGAATTCTTGATAAAGTTCTTTTGATAAGCTACCTTAGTCTCCTTGACCTTTTGCTAGGTGAGGAATGAATGGGGCTTGATCTTGTATTTTTGTCAATCCATTTGGAGTAATAACTCACATTAAATAACATAGGCTGACCATTAAGATATGTTTAATTCATAAATTGGATGACTTTAGGGCACTAAACACTTGGGTTAGCTCAGGACACGAATGTCAATGTTAGTGCCTGTCGTGGAGATTAGTGTCTAGGGAGAAATAAATTAGGTACAAGCTCAAAAATTGTAGAGGTGGAAGATAAGTACATTTTAAGCATTTTGGGTAAGATAGAAGGTTTGAGTCATTGACATAAGACTATTTAAACTAAGAGATATAGGCCAAAGGGCACAATAAAGAGCAGATGCAAGACTTGTGGAATTAATAAAGGTATAGAACTGAGAGGAAAAACCAACATACGAGTTTGCCAAGTGTATAAGATTAAGGTGATATGTAATCCATAAATATCTTCTACATTGTCCCAAGTTATTTTTTCCCAAAATTTATATTCTTATTCATCACATATGTTTCAATCCATGCATGAAAATGTGTTGGTTGTTCATAGAAAAAATATCATAGAGTGTATTATGCAAGTTATCTTCCACCCATTCCCTTGGCTCTTTATTTCTATGATTGTGATGGATTTTCATAAATCTTTCCTCTACTTTCAATAACCAACACTCGATATTTTATAGATAAATCTGGTACATCATCCCTCCTTAACATTACATTAACAAAATTTGACCAAGTTTTGGAAACAAAACCAAAATATTGGGTGGAATTTAGTCACATGCACACTAGTCATGTTCCACATGCACATTCTTTAATATTATCTAACCATGTTGATATATCAATCAATTTATCCTTGCATGCTCACCTGAGGTGTAGATAGAGATATCAGGATAGATTGGGGTTAGATGGAAATGGAGATATTTAATTTATCCTATATCCGTACTTGTGTACACATGAATACTTGGAAATGTATTATCATTTACAAACACATGGCAATAATCATGCTTAACATAAATAATGAAATAAAAATTCAACACAACATCTAAATAATAGAAAAAACATTCCTAATGAAAAGGTTAAGTAGGAAAACAACCATAATAATAATAATAATAATAATTATTATTATTATTATTATTATTATTATTATTATTATTATTATTATTATTATTATTATTATTATTATTATTATTATTATTATTATCAAATTATGGCCACAAGGTGCACCATGGCACTACTTAACTCTATTATTCTTCCCTCTATTTAACACTTTTTCCCCTTTGACCAAGAGCTCTTTGTTAACAATCATGATATGTTTTCTCTATATCCAACCAATTCTCTTTTAACATACTACTCTCTTGCCTTTTATAGCCTTACGAAGGACCTACATGTCACAAGGTTTCTCAATCACTACCAATTATCAATTAATGCCTTTTTTTCTAATTGAAACTAGTTACTCCCACCATTTGTTGTCATATCTCATCTCCTTGTCATATAATATATCCATGTAATTACTTCCACCATTTTCTTCCTACAAATCATGCTGACTTGTTCTATACTTTCTATCATTTTCCATGTTTCACCTTTTTAGCTTTGTTGTATATGTGCATGTGGACTTGTGGATTCATGCACACTAACATCAGGCTAGATGTAATTATATTTTTAAATCCCATCAAAATTTGTGTTCAAGAGTGCATCATAAAGTCTTTCAGTAAAAGGATTGAGCTTGTGAGGAACCACATCAAAACATTATTGAAAATCTTGAGCTTACTCTTGAAAATCAACTGGTGCCTAAAACACTAATTTATGGCAATCTAGAAATGCTTTATAAATATTAGGAAACTTAGAAAGCCAACTATTCAAAAATGTTAATGGATTTAATCGAATCTCTATCTTACTTAGACCCCAAGGATTTCAAAAACATTTCAAATATTTGTCATTGACCTTAAACTAGTGAAGGCATGCAAAAATTTGAACTCATTTAGCCTCATGGCACTCCATAAGTTTGAGTTTGTGTTTGAGACAAGAAATCACCAAATGTCACCTAGTATCAAAATCTCTGAGCTCGAGCTGAGAAGAGATCCAATGAATTATTTTTAGCCAAGGTATTTTTGACTCTCATGAATTCTCACCACTTGTTGGTCATATTATCTAAGAAAAGTGGAGTTTTGAATGATGACACTATTACATCACTTATTCCAAATGGAAGTATATATGAGGCATGGAATAAATTATAAATTTAATAATAATTCAAATAATTCCATCATGATAAAATAAGAAAATGTTTATGAATTTTTTTTGTAATGGACTTTATATAACTCATCTCCATAGATAAGTCTAAAATTGATGGGGTTATGATAAAAAATAATGAGCTCCAAATGGACCTTGATAGCTTGTCCATTACTAACATATAAACTAAACACATGTTCCTTGATGAGCATGACATAATCAATCTTTTTGAAAACATAATTTGGGGCTGCATGGAAATTATTGCATGTGAACCAAGATTTGTGCTATTAAACCATCACCAAAAGTTAGGTTTTGATAACCCCCAATGGTTTTTAAAATTAAACCAAATTTCATGCTCACTAACGCACCATCACATCAATAGAGAACCTTCATTATTCGTGAGAGCTCATACCAATATTAATAAGCTAGTTAGAAAAATACAAGAACTCAACAGGCCATCACCAAAACATCACTCTTTCTTGGCCATAATTAGGTGCATATAAATTTTTAAGGCCCAAAGATCAAATAGAAATATTGTGTGACCCACACAACATGATGCCCCTAAGAAAAATATAAAACATGAAATCTTGGGTGAAATCAAAATAATTGTGCCACCATGACTATCCTCATGAGAGGTGGTGTAATGCATAGTGTTAGACCAAATATTTTTAAGTAGCTTCAAAAAATATACAGACTTAAAATTCTTGTAGGAAAATAATATCGAAGGTATGAAAATGTTGACAAGCAGAACTAATAAATAGCTTCCTTGAGGACTATATAGGGCTATACACATTCCATAAAATAATATTCATATGGAAGAATCCTCCATATGTAGTTCTCATTGGTTTTCACCATATGCTAGCTCCACAAACTAATTACCCAAGGAATTTTTCTAGTTTGGATGAAAACAGTCACCAAGAAAAATGGAGCAGCATTGGCCTTGATTTTCTCTACTCAGTAATTCATCGCCACTGCAAGGTAACCTCTACAAGAACTCAGAGGGTGGAGGAACTACTAATGATGTCTGAACACTAAATATATTTCCTTGAGTAGAAGGGACCTAAGAAGTTTGGATTTTCATAATAGGTTTTGTTTGAGGAGCACTAGATGTTACTTATTAATGTATTGTTGTAGTTTTACATTTACATTTGGAAACAACTCATGCTTTAGGTTTTTTTTATACCATCAAAATTTTATCGTCTACAGTGGTCCATTAAGTAAAATTTTAAGGAACTGGGTTAAAAAAATTTATAGAATGGTTGGTGAAACTTTTTGGAATGTGATTCACAAGGGTGGTGAATCCTGTGAAAATGAAAATCATGATTATGGCAGAAATTTTAAAAATAACATAATTTTATGGTAAATGAAATGGTGAATCTTGAAAAATCTTTATAGTTTGCTTTAAAAAAAGGTCAATTTAATATCAAATTCTACAAAAGAAATAAAATATTCATAGTTTAGAAAAACCCCTACAAAATCACAAACTTAAAAAAAAATGTAGCCCTGGAAAAACATTGCATGTTTTAGAAAATCACCGCAAGTCTAAAAAAGAATCATAGGCCATAAAAAACATCACGGGCGTAGAAAATTATTGTAAGCTTAAGAAATCATCATGAGATTAGAAAAACAACACAACATAAAATCCATCATAAGTCTGGAAATGCATCACAAGCCTAGAAAAGCATCACAATCCTAAAAAAGCATTGCAAGCTTAGAAAAACATTACAAATTTGGAAAAGTATTGTGGGACTAGAAAATCATTGTGAGCCTTGAAAAAATATCACAAGCTTGAAAAAACATTGCAGGTTTTGAAAACCATCATGAACCTTTAAAAGCATTGTGGAGCTAAAAATTATCATAAGCTAGAAAAATCATATGGTAGAACTGGAAAATATTGTAGACATAAGAAAACATCAAGTACCTATAAAACTATCATGAACCTATAAATACATCACATGATTAGATAACATTTTAGTCCCTAAAAAAACATCTCAATATACTAAAGTTCATAAATGTATAAAAATGTAAAAATGATCACAAACATGTTATATAGAGTGAAATTATGAAGCTTGGTTATAAAAATGGACACTTAAAAATAGAGTTGTAAAATTATAACATGGCAAGTATAATCATTGGATTATTAGATTTACTTTAGACTTCAAACTATACTATTGTAAGTGTTTTAAATTAGATCAAAATATTTACTTATTTAAATTCACAAATTCTTGATTTATTTGTATGTTGAATCATTGATTTATTAGATTTATTTGTACTTTCTGAACAATGTCAAAGTCATAATAATGAAAAAATAATGATTATATGTGTGTGTGTGTGTGTGTGTGTGTGTGTGTGTGTGTGTGTGTGTGTGTGTGTGTGTGTGTGTGTAAAGTTTAAAAATAATTAATGAATTTAATTGAATTTCAAATTTTCTCTCTATTTTTTTTAGTAAATGTGATTCTAGACCTATATAATGTTCGATGATCTAAACATATTTTAAAATTCTAGACTGTGAAATTATTAGAGATCTAAAAAAGAAACCAACTCGGCCATAAATGATTTGGTTATTTGAAAAATAAATAATAATATATTTGATTTTTTTGGGCATAATGTTGGACAAACCTATATGCAATGAATATACAACTTAATCTAAAATAATTGATACCATGCGGTTGGACCCAATATGATTAACCCAAGAGATAAAGAATTACTAAGATAGAATGTAATTGGCATAATAATAATGAAGCTATAATTTTCATAATAATTGCAAATAAAATTAACATCTTAAATTAAGATTGCATATATAAATTAAAATTAAGAGAGATTAAATAAAATTAACATCTTGAACTAAGAGTGCATATATAAATTAAAATTAAAAGAGATTAATAATGTCATAATGTATCTTTACCCTCAATATGATTATGTTCTTAAAATGTGACTTTTCCACTCATTTTTTGTTAGGGTGTGGAGCTAAAAGCTACACCTTAAGGCAAACAGGAGGGTTTCTAGCGCATGCAGTCGCCGGCATCGGTAGGCCACACCGACAACGGTCAGGGGACGCAGAAGGGAAACCGGCATCGATAGAAGATCGGCCGGCGTCGGTCACCTCCAGAAAGGTAGGGACCGACGTCGGTCGCCTGTGGCAGTCTGAACTGCTGTTGACGAACAGTCAGTTCAGTGAACGCGGAGTTTACATTTTAAAGACTTGTTCGAAGTCTTGAGCCGCAAGTCTAATCAGTGTATGCATGAGATCTATATAATAGACTCATGGGCTGTATTGTTAAGTGGAGAATTTGGAGAAGAGCTATGTGAAGCTTGGAGAGTTCTTCCCATGGTGGAATCAAGTAGGATTCCCCATGTATGTATAAGTAAGATCGGGTTTGATATGCAGGGATGTGTGTATGCGAGGGTCAGAAAGGAGATCGGCGGGGGAGCTAGATCCAAGGTGACAGCAATACATCAGCAGGATCATGGAGAGATCTACTTGGAGTACGGTTGTGTACTCGATTGTACAGATGTGCAATGAGGTGAACAACATCTTGTGTTAGCTGTGTGTTGTGGCCTATGAGAGAAGATTACTCAGGTGGGAAGATTACTTGGAGCCCTTGAGGAGGAAGCCTCACAGAGGTGGAAGAAGAGTGTGATCTCTTTATTGTAATTTCCTTTGTAATGAGTTGAATACAATTGTGTGTTGCCTCTCATATTCTGTGTGTTTTCTCATTGATAGTTATTTGTTCTTCTGGTTATTCCGCATGTTTAATTGCTTATACAATGGTAATCATGTGTTCTCTTAAATCTGACAAGTTGTGTCAGAGCTTTGGGGAGTTTCGGTCCTATCAATTGGTATCAGAGCGAGGTTGGACGTTCTCAGAGCGAGCTTGACTAACATGGGTTCAGATCTGTTAAGTGTTGTTGATTACAGGTTACTCATAGGGGTTGTTGTTTGAGTGGGAGTATAGCAAGGCAGAAGAATGGAGAAATCAGGCACAGGTTTAACACCACAAGGAGTGTGGTGGGTTGTCTTCAAGTGGGAGCTTGAAGAGGAATACAAGCCAGGATGCAGATTGGATAGAGTACTGGTTTTGGGTACAGGTGCAGCTCTTTGTCTCCAAGTGAGAGATTGTTAGGGTGTGGAGCTAAAAGCTACACCTTAAGGCAAACAGGAGGGTTTCTAGCGCATGCAGTCGCCGGCGTCGGTAGGCCACACCGACGACGGTCAGGGGACGCAGAAGGGAAATCGGCATCGACAGAAGATCGGCCGGCGTCGGTCACCTCCAGGAAGGCAGGGACCGACGTCGGTCGCCTGTGGCGGTCTGAACTGCTGTTGACGAACAGTCAATTCAGTGAACGCGGAGTTTGCATGTTAAAGACTTGTTCGAAGTCTTGAGCCGCAAGTCTAATCAGTGTATGCATGAGATCTATATAATAGACTCATGGGCTGTATTGTTAAGTGGAGAATTTGGAGAAGAGCTATGTGAAGCTTGGAGAGTTCTTCCCATGGTGGAATCAAGTAGGATTCCCCATGTATGTATAAGTAAGATCAGGTTTGATATGCAGGGATGTGTGTATGCGAGGGTCAGAAAGGAGATCGGCGGGGGAGCTAGATCCAAGGTGACAGTAATACATCAGCAGGATCATGGAGAGATCTACTTGGAGTACGGTTGTGTACTCGATTGTACAGATGTGCAATGAGGTAAACAACAGCTTGTGTTAGCTGTGTGTTGTGACCTATGAGAGAAGATTACTCAGGTGGGAAGATTACTTGGAGCCCTTGAGGAGGAAGCCTCACAGAGGTGGAAGAAGAGTGTGATCTCTTTATTGTAATTTCCTTTGTAATGAGTTGAATACAATTGTGTGTTGCCTCTCATATTCTGTGTGTTTTCTCATTCATAGTTATTTGTTCTTCTGGTTATTTCGCATGTTTAATTGCTTATACAATGGTAATCATGTGTTCTCTTAAATCTGACAAGTTGTGTCAGAGCTTTGGGGAGTTTCGGTCCTATCATTTTTTATATGATTAATGCTATAGCATATCTTATTTGATTACTATATAAATACACTCTTCAATCCAAAAAAACAAATATAAATCTAAAATATCTTATTAAAAAAGTTTAACATTATTAAAAAATAAGAAAAAAATATATATAAAACATAAAAACGCAGAGAGAAAAACCTAAAACTATAAATATATGAAAGAGCCAAAGCATCATAATCCTACTTTAAACTCAAAAGTTTATCTAAACTCAACGCATGTAGAAATTTTTAATTAAATCTTAATAAAAATTTATTTAAAATCTGAATGCCACTTTTCATTTCAACGTTTATGAAATGTAAAATGAAAAAAGTTAAACATATAAAATTTGGAATGGCCATAAGATGAAATTACTTGCACATCACAAGACCTTACTTTTGACAACCACCCATACATCCTAATATACTACACTGAGAAACGCAAATTGCATTACTAATCATTGCGTGCGTTGCAGTAAACACGTTGCCCTTTGTTTCACAGATATTAACTGCTCTTTCTTTTTTATTTCGGTTCAAATAATTTATATATATGTGTGTGTGTGTGTGTGTGGGTGATGGGGAGGGCGACACACATATGCCAAACGTCAGTTCAAATTATATATGTATTGTTTCATGCGATTTTTAAATTTGGGAGTTGGATGACGGGGAGCAGGGCTCGAATCCGGGACAGTTGGGTGGTATGTCCCCATCCTAGCACTGCATCCCGACCCGTAGCCTCGGATCAAATAATTTTAACATGACCAATCTAGGAGTTTTTTCTTCAAGATTAACTTTAATTTATTAAAAAAAACATAACAATATATTATTTTGTTAGATTAAATGTTTCGGAATAATATTGTGTTGATGATTTTAAGATCAACATTTATGATCTCATTCAGATCCGCCAAAAGTCACTCAGATAAAAACATTCATGTGAAAATATTCTTTATTTAAGATTTTGAAATTCTTTTAACAGGTAAGTAGTATTATTATTATAATAATTTGAAATTCTTTTAATAACTAAGGGTTATAATTTCTGAATAAAACCATATTGATATAGATTTTGATGTTTGAAGTCTTTTATCATCAGTAGAAAAAGCCTATACCGATCCTTTATGATGTAACTAATATAAGCCTTGAAATATTCGGATTTTATATAGTCTTATTTAAAAATTAATAAATATTTTATATAATATCATTTATAGTATTTTTAAAAAATATTCAATCTAATTTATATGGATTGAAAAAATATTATTTATTTTAAGATTTGAAATTCTTTTCACAATTAAATATAATTATTATAATTTCTGAATAAAACTGTGTATAAATTTTAAATTTAGATTTGGATGTTTGAAACATTATACAGAATCCATCATCAGGGAGAAGAAGTCTATACTGATTCCTAATAAAAGAATCTGAATTTATCATGAGGGAGAAGTCATCTACACTGATCCCTAATGATGGAACTAATATAAACCTTAAAACATATTTGAATTTCTATAAACAATCTTATTCAGAAATTGTAAAATACTCTATATTATTATTTTGTTACCCCCTTTAAATATACCAACCTACTAATTATTCCCAGTTATCAATTTCTATATTTAATGAATAATAACCAAATTAATAAAACTTCTAAATTCAAAAATTATAAAATACTCTATATTATGATCTTGTTACCCCTTCAAATATATGCTCTATATTATTGTCTTCTTACCCCTTCAAATGTATCAAAGTACTAATTGTTACCAGTCATCAGTTTCTATATTTAGAGAAATATCTAATAGTCGCCAGATTAATAAAACCCAAAATAGGAAGAGAAAATTTAGGTAAAGGGAAGCCGGCCAGTTTGCCTCCATAATTCACATTAAAATAAGTATGGTATGTGATAACTTATTACAGACGGCTGCATGTGCAGCACATAATTTTGCAAAACCATACAACAAAAGCAATTGCGTTGTTCATGAAGAATTGACAAACTTACAATCCTCTCTAATTTGACCTTTATCACCTGTCAAAACCTTATATTCACTAAGTTGAAGGAAAGCAGCAGTAAACCTGGTAAAAAAATGCTGCTGGTTCAGAGAGAATTTAGAGACAAAGGCAGAAGTTCTGGGATCCAATGCCAATTCAGAGTCAATTGTCATAAGCCCACGTTTGCTCATGATGTCCCTAAAGTATTGATTATCAAACACAAAATTTGTCAAATCATTTGGAGCAAATGTCATGTTGGAGAAAGGTGCAGGGACTCTGCATAGTATCCTTAATGCTGCAGAAAGAAATGGTGACATGTTTGGGTCTCCCTGAGGGCTCAACCTGTTTTGAAAGTTTATGCAGTGTCCCACTCCTAGTGTGTGCGCACCTGTGAAAAAAAAAACACAGTATGAATAATCATTAGAATGTAAAGCTTACTATCTTGAAACAAATTTTTTTATGAACATAATTTCTAAATTCAATTGGGTAGTTGAATCATCCTACATCCACCCATATTTCACTAGAAGTGGTTCACAAAAATCTTTATACATTTTTCCCCTCTCTCTATCATAGAGAGATGCGATTAAGTGTATGATAGTCCCAACAGATACTAGTAGGTAGAGAATGCACTGTGAATAAAAGCTGCTAAATTGGGAAATAATTTCTCTTTGGCAGTCCCTTAAATACCTGCAAATTTTATCGAACATTTCCCCTAATAGAAAAAATAAATATTTTTTTTGTAGTTATTACCATTTATTAGACGCCTCGTAGTTTTTTGCTTTACGTCAAACCTACCTAGAAGAGCAACTCCATCTTCAGCATTTATATTTTTGTCTCTAAAAATCTGCAGCATGTTTCCCACAGAAAGTGTAGGCGGAGGAAGTTGATCATCGGCTCTGACATTGCTCGCATTAATCGCATCCCGTGTCCCAGTCAAAATCGGTATAAATGGCCCTCCAGACTGCAAATCCATATGAAATCATTGTTATACAAACAAAATCAAATCATACGCATTGAACACGTTATACAAACAAAATAAGACAAAATGTAGAATTTCAAACCAGAACCACTGCATCTCTAGCGGCCATTTGAATTATATCCGCACAAGAAACAGTAAGAGGGCATTCTCTTTCAAGCGCAGATTTAATATTGTCAATCAGATCCAGGCGTCTTAGACCAAAATTCCGCTCTGAAACAGTCTCAGAAACAATGCCAGGAGGAGAAGAGTGCAACAGAACAGATGCGTCACAACCCTAAACAAACCGCGAGAACGATCATTCCCATCATAAGACCCGAAAACGGTACAACACAGTTTAATCGAGAAAAATTATTCATCAATCAGATTACATTACAGAAACTTCACCTTTCCGTGCAAGGGCGAACACGGAGACCTCATTTTAGCATTGAATAAGAAAAGAAAATCTAATTAACTTACGTCTACTTGACAGTCATGAAAAAATATACGGAGAATGGACGCTCCAGCCGTAGGATCCCTGCTCAGGCCCTGCTGCATGATTTGCTTGGCAATGTTTTCTGCAATGGGGCAGCTGCTATCGTAGAAATGAAGCCCCAGCCCATTATCATCAGCCTCAAGGACTGTCAAGGCAGCAAACGCCAGTAAAACAATTATATAGCCCCAAACATAATTTGTGGAATTGGCTGCCATTTTTATCCTTAAAAGTTCAGAGCTCTTCAGACCTCTTCTCTGTTCACTGCCAAAATGTCTAGTGCAGAAGCCGTATCACTCCCTGAATAGAGGGCACTGGTATTAAAAGGAAAGAAATAAGACCAACATTGTTTGGTTTCAATTAATTAAAACCGATTTGTGTGCCTTATGACAGTCATCACCACGATCAAAGAAGTGTTTAATGCACAACCTAATCAAATTGCATGCATTCGGCCAACGAACATATGGCAACTTCTAGAATTACAACTTGATTTGATACTTCGTTATGACCCACATTCAATGATCCTGTACTTCTAATTATTGTGCCTGCAAATCCGCATTCCAAGTTTACAGTGTAAGATTATTGCTGCTACTCTCAACGTTTATTATGTTCACGAATCACAACTGTAAAGCTTCAATATAATTAATGATCCCTTTAACAACCAGAGTTTCACTACTAAAAAATTGGCAGTATCACAACTGAAATACAGTATGTACAACAGTAATATAAAAATGCCGATTGAACATTCATGTTTAAACTTTTCGTGTTCACAATCTTTATATAACCACTAAGGGAACTACGCACGTCTATGGTAAAAAGTAATACATTAAAGACATGGGCAGAGACAACTAAGGCTGCATGCATTGTCGGGAGTCGAATAATCATGGTCATGGTGTTAGCAAGGCAATTGATTAGATGAGTTAGCAGGTAGCTACAAAGTCAGCGCGTATTTTCAGAGGAATAGACCCTTTACAAATGCATTTGTTCCATATGACTCGGAGAAGTTAGATTCACGATAGACGAATGATAGAGGTGAAATACAAATCTAGAGATATATTTAGAACGGTCATGTACATTTTGCTTTAAAAATTCAACGAAATCTTGAATTTGTTATCTTCTCCATTCTCTGTGTCAAGTGGGTGATTTGTTGATTATAAATATTTTTATTTCATTCAAAATTAAGATGGAGAATTCGAATGATGTTAATCTACAATCTTGGCATGCTGGATTATTGAACAAAACTGAATGAGAATGAGATTAATGTGAAATTACAACATTTAGGTTGTCTTTAATATGTGTTAGTCAAAAAGTATTAACAAAAGTATGTTTCTAATGTATTGAAGATAAGTCTAATTGGTTAAATTTTGACAATTGTTAAGTTAAAAGGGAAGAATGGTTTGAAATGAAAATTGATGACTTCACTTAACTTTTGTTCTTATTTAATTTTTGTGGACTTCATTTAACTTACATAGGACACTTTACATTCTTACATATTTTTATTTATGTATGATTTGGCATGCTTGTTTTATATTTTGACTTAAATTTCATTTTCAATCATTTATGTTTTCTTTATGTTTGATTCAACATGTTTATCTTACATGGGGTTACTTTTCACTTGCTTACATATCTTTGTTAGAATTTTCTTGCATTGATATATCATTTGTCATTCATGTTTTACATACTTCCAAATGTGATTTAGTATGTTCTACATTACTTTTTTAAATTTATGTTTTACATGCCTCCCAATGTGATTTAGTGTGTTCTATAACCATTTGTCATCATTTTATCACTTACATGTTTGATTTTTTTATTTTAACCTTGCATTAATAATCGTAATTTGCCAATTTTTCTAAGTAATTCATTGCTATTTTTACCATCCTACATACACACGCATTACTTATATTGTTAGTCTTTTATCCCTACGGTTTCTAAAATGTAGGTATTCCACCAACCATGATCAAGAAGTTAGGATGTTTACATGCAGTCACTTAGCAAAAAGCTAAGTCAAGGTATGTTACATATGGTATTTTTAATTACTTTTATTTTATTTCAGCATTAATTTTAGTATTTCATTTTTAGTTAGCTCATTTTCATGTGTTTTTAAGTTCTTTATCAGATCACCATCCCATGTTACACTCACATGACACGTGATGGGCTTCAAGTGGGTCATATGTATACACATAATATTTTTAGAGCTTTACCACTTACTAACACTTTCTCTCTTTCAAGAACTTATCGAGTTTCAATCTCTCTGAGTACACACCTTAAAGGGTGAATCAAAAAAAGGGGTGGATAGACCATTGGTACTTCACAAGATTGTTGTGGCTTTGTATCATTCTTACCATTAGTCTAACTTCCTAATAATGTCGATTCATTTAACTTCTATGATGCTTCCTTAAAATTGTTAGAACCCCTCAATTTGTACTTAGAATAATGTAGTAAATTTATTTTTAAACAAATTACTTAACATTAATTCCACATAATATACTAACAACTTATCCAATTATTAAATTACCAATAAATTAAAACAATAAAAGTTTCAAATTCTAATACTGAATGTAATATAACTTATTACAATTATAAGGAAAATAGATATATTAGGACTCAGTCATGACTATTTCAATAATACAACAACTGATGTTCAAGTATAAAAATATATATTATATTTACATTTTCATTAGGCATTCAACATTAATAAAATAAATAGATACCAAGATCTCCAGAGCTCAAGTTGAACCAACTTGTGTATCTCTGATAATCTCAAGTGTAGTCTCGGGGTAAGTACTACAGTGGGGAGGGAGAGCATCATCCAAGCACTTTTTCACACCAACCATGGACCATCGATCCCTTGCATAATATCTTATCAGGGAATGGACCTTCTTTCATGGATAGGTAGATGATGACAGTAAGAGAATCTAGAGAGACATATTAGTACTCCTTTTGCTATAAGATTTATACTACATGATGTGTACCATAAAAAAAATTTATAACATGATATCACATAACATGTAAATCAAACATATAAAATGAAAATGTCTATCTAACATTACTTTAGCTAAAGTTTTCAAATAATATACAATCATATAAATCGATCAATTTCATAACACACCACTTAATTGGATTATCCACATCTAACATTGGTGGTGATATCTAGGCTAGTGAAGTCCATCTCACTACCTACTTAACATCATCAATATATATATATATATATATATATATATATATATATATATATATATATATATATATATATATATATATATATAACATGGTATATAACTTAAAGATTCATTTAGATTATTCCTACTAGCATGAGAGAACAAGCTAAAAATGGAAACAATCATAATCATACATTGTATCCATCAAATGCATATAATAAATCTAAAATGTGTTTTTATTACATATATAAAAAAATGAAGTCCATCCAATATCATACCATCCAGGTATGCTTTAAACAAGGACCAATTACTTAAATGTCACAAATAACATATTGTTTAACAATTATTCTTGGTTCTAGACACAACCAAGTTTATATTGGTATTCACAAATTATGAAAACAAGTATGCCCAAAATAATGATCTTTTTTTACTAAGTTGAACAACATATCCAAGCATTTAATATTTAAATTAGTTTGCATGTTTCAAATACAACTAAACATATACAGTCATATTGCAAAATTGAGTTTACATTTTATGTATTTCCATCAGATGAGTGTATATATAGATAGAGATAACCGGAAATACACATATAAGTTTTAAAACTAATTAAAATTTATGTATTTACTCCATATATATATATATATATATATATATATATATATATATATATATATATATATATATAAAATGTACAATATACTCTAACTTTATCCATAGTACGTAATAATGAGCAACTTGTGTGTGTGTGTGTGTAGTCAACATCATATCGTGTAGGTATAATGTACAATATACTCTAACTAATTTTATCCATAGTACGTAATAATGAGCAACTTAAATATTAAACCTTAAGTTTCCCAGCATGCAGTAAGCTAAGTAATAACACCCCCAATTATTCAATTCACCTTGTATGGTATAAAAAGATTCGGTAATTTTAAGAAGTCAAACTTAACTTCTTTGGTTTCTACCTTTTTACTACATGTTGAAAATTTATTAATTCACTCAACTCACAATCTATAAGTGTATTTATTAACTCAAAGACTTCTGATTACAAACTAATATGCAGTCTTTAGTCTAATATTCTAAACAAGGGTGTAAACCATTTTTATGAATATTATACAACTTGCTTGATTATAGGTAGGATTTGGTTCATAAGCCAAGACATAATCTATATTTATAAACCATTGTTCATATATATAAAATGTAGTCTATAGTTATAAGCACTTTCCATAAATATTCTAAATGCAGTCTATAGTTATAACGAGTTATTTGTACATATTTAAAATGCGATATGTGTGTGTGTGTGTGTGTGTGTACATGTACATATATGTATGTATGTACATACATGTACATATATATATATATGTGTGTGTGTGTGTGTGTGTGTGTGTGTGTGTGTGTGTGTGTGTGTGTGTGTGTGTGTGTGTGTGTGTGTATAGAGAGAGAGAGAGAGAGTTATAATCACTTTCCATAAATATTCTAAATGCAATCTATAGTTATAACAAGTTATTTGTACATACTTAAAATGCAGTCTAGAATACAGTTTATAGTTATAATGAGTTATTTGTACATATTTAAAACGTGGTGTGTGTGTGTGTGTGTGTGTGTGTGTGTGTGTGTGTGTGTGTGTGTAATATAGTCATATTAGCAATATATGTTACACTTGGGTTAAGACAAAATTTAAAATTTAAATCTAAGTGTACAATACATAGGCAAGACAAACTCAACCAAATCATTATAATTCTCAAACAAAATTATATGATTACTTTGGAGTATACAAACCCCTCTTATGCCCGATTCCCTTTTTTAACAAGGCTTCACTAATCATTCTAAAGGTTTTTAAATAGTTTTTGGTTGACTAAATGTTATTCTTAATTCTAAAATATCCAAAGACATATTCTGAGTTAATATTCAGCCAAGACTTAAGAGAAAAAAATACCAATAATTTAAAGGCACAGTCAATTACTTTGGTTGATCTTAATTAAAAGTCTTGCATACATTTCAAAAAATAAATTATTCTAAAAGTCTCATGCATGGCCACTAGTTCGACTCCATCGACTACTTTGTAAGATAAAAGTATGCAAAAACTAATATTTAAAAATCATACGCATATAGTCCATTTGGAAATCACATGAAAAAACCATATCCATTTTCAAATTATATTACAGACATAAATATTAATTATAGAACCAACCTTGTAGGATATTTCCCTGTGGTAAGATGAATTCGCTTGGCTCTTTTTGCTTGTAAAATGCTCTCTCAATTATCCTCCTCCTTTTATCTCCATATATCCTCTTACTCTATCTTGTTTAATTTCATAAGACTTAATTTATAAAACCCTTCTCCTAATTCTATCGTGACCCTTTTCTTTACATGCTATTTAGTCCTCAATCAATTTTGGTGGATAATGTTAATCTGAGTTTGCATGCTGAGTTAGAAATGACCAGACTCTATAATTAATTGCCATAATCATGTAATCCTTTATTCCAACTCAAAAACTAGAGATCACGAAAAGACTGCTTATGTTCAATTTAAGTTATACAAATCATTCCCATCAAAGCTTCTAATTAATAATCATTTCTTAAAAATCAAACCATTCTTATTCGAAGGTTAACTTCATGAAAAAATAGATAAGTATGCTTATTATTAACAAAGCCAATGTTAACTAAAAATTTGTAAGTCATTTAGAAATAGGTTTATTATTTAATCACTTTAACATTTAATTAGGATAGTCCCCATAGGGAATTTGAATATCAACTCTAGTAAAATCTTATGTTTTGATTTAAAATGAGGTTTGCCTAAGCCATTACCAGTTTTGACCAAACTAGATACTATATTAATTGTTATCATATAATAATTACCAAACCTATATTTCAAACATTTTGATGTTATATCTATGAATTTGTTTGTTGAATCTACTTATTGACTGATTTCAATGTCTTTAAATATATTTAAAAAGAAGCATTAAATAATACAAATTAATAGTTTTCTAAGTAATAATGTCACACAAACATAACTATCACAAAGTAAACATCAATGTGAAATTAATCATAATCTATGCATAAACTGAAATATGATCACTAAAGAAATACTCAAGCACTCAAAACTAGATCAAACAAAATAATTAACAAAATATTATACTATGGTGTGTGAGTTTAGGTCACTAGCAATTCCTCTGGCATCCCCCCAATTATCTCATATACTTTATCCTCTGTGATGATGCTCTTCCTCATCATTCTCTGAGGGTAGGATCAATTATGCCTTCACCTCGCAAAAACTAGGTAGTTAGTTTGAATCATCATATATATCAACAAATTATGTAAACTAAAAAAATATATATCCATAATATATAGAATAAAAAAAGTATCACTATCACATCATGAAAACTAAACAACATATCACTGTCATATAACGAATATATGTCATAAGCTCAAAACAAAGCAATAAAAATTATATAATAACAATATTAAGTCATAGATTCAAAGGATATAAAACATAAGGTGAAATCAGTATGTAACATCCTTCCCCTTTAAAAATGGTCATCATCTTGATGACACTTATTCAAACAATAGCTTTGAATATCAAAAGAGTTTAATAGAAATTAAAAACATAGTATCAAGTATCAAATCATGCAAACTAATGTAGAAATAGCATGAATATCTCATCATAGTCATCTCAAGTATCATTATCCTTAGAGTATTAGTCTCAAAAGAACTTGCACTGTGATACTTCTCTATTACGTAAATAATAGTTTGTGAGTGCCAATTACTCTTATTCGTTCTACCATGACCACCCCATGGTACAAAACCTACAAAGCATTCCAATCTATAATATGCGAAGGATCAGCTATATAATTTTTAAGATAAGATACATGGCAAATATTATGTAATAGAGCTAGGTCTGGTGGCAATGTAAGCCTATAAGACATAGGATTGACCACTTCTAACACTTCAAATTAACTCACAAGAACACTTTATCAGCAACAAAAAACCACCTATTTTTCCTCTTTAGATCATTGTAACTCTTTTATATATCATTATCTTTAGCCAATCTTTGTCTGATTAATCTAAATTAATCTTTCATCTTTGAAATCATCTCTAGACCAAAGACTACCCTATCCTCTAACATCTCCCAACTGATTAGTGTCCTGCACCTCCTTTTGTATAGTGCCTCAAATGGTTCCATATTTAAATCTGACTAGTATGAGTTGTTGTATGCAAACTCAATCAATGAAAGATAAAATTATCATTTGTATTATTGATCCATGTAATATATACATAGAAGATCCTTTAACACCTGATTTACTCACTCAGTTTGACCAATTAGTCTCTGGATGATATGCAGTGTTAAAATTTATTTGTGTACCCAAAGCTGAATTCAAAATTATCCAAAACCTAGAAGTGATCTTAAGATCATGATCTGAAATGATCTTCTCTAGGAATCCATGTAATATATACACTTCTTTTATGAACCTCTTCGCAAGGGTAGGTACATCATCTATCAAATTACCCAGTATGAAATGAGCCACCTTGGTTAGTTTGTTAATAATTACCATGATCATATCATGTCTATTCTATGACATCAGTATACCTTGGACAAAGTTCATATTGATCACCTACCAATTCCACTCTAGTATATCATGCGGATATAAAAATCCATCTAGGTGCACATGTTCATCTTTCACTCCCTGACATTCTAAACATTGAGATACAAAATCTACTACATCTTTCTTGATTCCCTTCCAAAAATACATAAGTTTAATCTATGCCATGAGCTTGGTTACTCTCAGATGTCCTGAATATATAGGTGTAATTATTTTAGCACTTTGCTCTATAGATTCTCTTGATTCAGCACATACATCTTTCCATTCTAACATGAAAGACCATCACTCTCAAAACTAAATCCTTTATATTGAGGATTCTAAGCATTATCAAACAATACTTTTATGACCTGATCATAGTATCCATCTCTTAGTGATAACTTAATTATATGATCCCTAAAATTATGCTTGATAGTAGCCATGACTACTATGTACCTTATATGACTCAAAGCATTAACTACTATGTTCTCTTTACCATTGATGTAATTTATATCAAAGTTATAGTCAGAAGGAAACTCTAACCAACATCTCTAATGAACATTCAAATTTATCTAGGTGAAAATGTATTTGAGTCCCAAGTTATCAATCTTGAGCTCAAATGGTTTTCCCAACAAATAATATCACCAAACTTGCAAAGCATAAATAATTTCTTCAAGATCAAGATCATGAAGGGCATAACTCATCTCATAATTTTTCATCTTCCTTGATTCAAAAGTCACTACTGCACCATCCTACATAAGGAATCCACCTAAACCCTTTCTTGACATATCTATGACTATTAAAAATTGACCATTAGGATCAGAAACTCTAAACAATGGTGCTAAAGTGAGTCTTCTTTTAAATTCCTGAAAAGATACTTTACACTTCTCTGACCAGATAAACTTTTGGTTCTTCCATTGCAAGGAGGTAATTGGATTAGCTATCTTGAAAAAAATTATATTGAACTTCTTGTAATAACCTACTAATCCCATAAAAATCCTTATCTCATGCACATTTATTGATGTTGGCCACTCCATAATGGACCTTATATTAGTTGGATCTAAATAAATAATATGCCCTAGATATTGCACTCTTTCTTGGAAAAATTCATACTTAGACAACTTGACATATAGCTTGTACTTTCACAACCATTGTAAAATTAGTTTCAGATGTTGTATTTGCTCCTCTTCATTCTTAGAATATATAAGAATGTCATCTAGAAAGACCAAAATAAATGATCTACATAATCTCTGAACACACTGTTCATGAGATTCATGAATGTTGTTGGTGCATTAATTAATCCAAAGGGTAACACTGTGAACTCATAATGTCCATAACAAATTTTGAAATCTATTTTCAAAATATCTTCATCTTGAATCCTCAACTGATGATATCCTACTCTAAGATCGATCTTAGAAAATGCCATTGCTCTCTTTATTTGATCAAAAATATCATCTATATGAGTTAGTAGATACCTATTTTTAATAGTTTCCTTGTTCAACATCCTATAATCAATGCAAATTCGAAGAGTACCATCCTTTTTCTTCAAAAAGACAACTGGTGCACCCCATGGTGACACACTAGGCTTGATCAACCCCTTCGACAACATTTCCTAGAGTTGGGCCTTTAATTCAACCAACTCAGGAGTTATCATTATATATGAAGCCTTATACTATGGTTTCAATCCAAGTATGATGTTGATAGAGAAATCAAACTCAAATTTAGGAGGCAAACTCAATATACTTCTAAAAACATATCATGAAAATCTTTAAGAAATGGATAATCCTTGAGAGATGGTTCCTTAGGTTCCTCCATTTCATTTATCTTGACGATAAATGTTTGGCACATTTTTGCTTGATCCCTCTTGAATTGCATTGAATAAATTTGCTTGAGCCTTAACTCCCTCTATTTACCCTAAATTTGTGTCTAATTTATAAAATCATCAAGTCACTCAACCTTATTTAAATAGAAATCAACTTTGGTCTTATGTTTAGCAAGCCAATTGAATCCTAGGATCATATCATATGACCTTAGTGGTGCTACATATAGATCTACAATAGTTTTAAATTTTGGAAACCCTATCATTGTTTCAACTAGACACTTATCAACCATGAATTTTGAGTCATTCCCATATTATATCAACCATGAATTTTCCATATATCCAACATTTATACGAAAATTAATAATCATTATAGGAGCTATAAAACAATCAATATCCTCTGTATCTATCAAAATAAAAACTAGATATTTAAACAAAATACTTGATAGCTTTATGGGTGATGTTTAAACTTTGGCTTGTCATTATCAATTGATGCATGAATATATTATTGAAAATTACCCTATTGAGTATTAGGACCTTTATTCTTTGACTTTCCTGAGTGCATTCATGAGCATAATGGTATACTCTACAATTGAAATAGCCACCAGGCATAAATATTTCCTATTAATCTATGAGTTTTCCTTAAAACCACCATTGAATCCATTACCTGGTTTCTTGTTACTGGATTCACTATTGAATTTGGCATTTTGGGTCTTGGATTGTCCCTTGGAGTCTCCACTCCTCTGATTTTAGTTCTTTTTTTAAAAATTTGGCTTAGAAATTCCAAACTTTTTCTTGAATTTTTTCCTGACCTAAAAGACTTCAACTTCTACTCCTTCTTCACCTTCTTCTCAAAGACTTGGTCGATGGTATAAGGTCCATGAACATCTATCTCACCATCAATCTGGGGTTTTAATCCCATGATAAACTTCTTAATTCTAAACCTCTCATCATCTTGGTATTGAGGTACATACTTTAGAAGTTTAGTAAATTTCTCCCAATACATATTCACTAATAAATCCCCATATTTTAAATTCTATAAATCTATGAACTTCTGATCAAAATAAAGTTTTAAAAGCCACCATGACCTAAATAATGTCACAAAATACTCCCAAGTAGTGGTGGTTGAGTTTAGGTTCATTTCCATTTTTTTATTGGCTCACCACGTAGATGTCTCACCATCTAACTGGTATACTCCCCAAACTGCTTTAATGACTTTAGATTAGTTTCAAATCTTTAAATACTTCTCCATATCTATCAACCATGCTTCATATCCATCACCTAGAATAGTTCCATCAAACTTAGGTGGACTCACATTTTTCATGTCCCTAGATAACTCTATAACTACCTAAGATATCACATCCTATTGGTTTTCTTGCTTAGGGGTGCTCAACAGGGTCTTCTTGATGTTCTTCCTCACCTTGGCTATGAACTTCTTATTCCAAGTTTGTGCTTTGATCCCTGGTATTATTCATGGCTATAAGAATCTGGTTCAACTTTGTTGAATACTCAATGATAATTAGGTTAGGATCATTTGGAGGGTTATTGTCATTGACATTCAAAGGACCCTCACCCGATGCTTTAGTTTACACCATTCTTCTTTCTCACTGAATAGAAGAATAAGAAAATGTTAGTGGACTCATTAAGTCTTAGAGTTAAATCCTAAGCTCTGATACCACATGTTATAACCCCTAAAGTTATACTTAGAATAATTCCATAATATAAAAAAAATTATTATTTAACATTCATCCCATAGAATATACTAGCAACTTGTCTACTTATTAAATTATCAATAACTTAGAACAATAATAATTCCAAATTCTAATACTAAATTCAATATCACTTATTATAACTACAAGAAAAATAAATACATTATAACTCATCCATAACTGATCCACTAATACAGTAACTATTATTCAAGTATAACAAAAATATATTATATTTATATTTCCATTAGGCATTCAGCCTTAATATAAGAAATAGATACCAAGATTTTTAGAGCTTGAGTCGAATCAACTCATGTATCTCTGATAATCTCAAGTTTAGTCTCTAAGTATGTACTATAGTGGGGTAGGAGAGCATCATCTAAGTGCTTTTCCACACCAACCATAGACCATCGATTCTCTGCATAATCTCTTATCAGGGAATGGCCCTCCCTTCATGGTTAGGTAGATGATGATGATGCAAGAATCTAAAGAGACATGATATTACCCCTTTTGCTGTAATATTTATACTACATGATGTGTACCATAAATAAAAATATGTTTCTAACATGATATCCCACAACATGATAATTAAACATATGAAATGATAATGTCTATCTAATATTACTTTGGCTAAAATTTTCAAATAACATATGATCACATAGATCAGTCAATTTCATAACACACCACTTGATTGGATTATCTAACATTGGTGGTGCTATCTAGGCTAGTGAAGTCCGTCTCACTACCTACTTAGCATCATCAATGCAAGATATATATATATATATATATATATATATATATATATATATATATATATATATATATATATATATGTATGTATATATACATACATACACACACATATACATATATATATATATATATATATATATATATATATATATATATATATACATATATATACATACATATACATATATATACATACATACATACATACATACATATATATATATATATATATATATATATATATATATATACACACACACACACACACACACACACACACACACACATATAACTTAAATATTTAGTTAGATTATCCCTAATAGCATAAAAGAGAACAAGTTAAAAATAGAAATAATCATAATCATACATTTTATCCGTCAAATGCATATAATAAATCTAGAACATGCTTTTATTACATATATAACAAAACATAGTCCATAAAATATCATACCATATAGGTATGATTTAAACAAGGACCAATTAATTAAATGTCACAAATAACATAATGTTTAAATTCACACTTATTCTTGGTTCTAGACACAACCAAGTTTATATTAATATTTATCAAATAGGAAAACAAGTATGCCCAAAATAATAATCTATATTTACTAAGTTAAACAGCAGACCCAAGTATTTAATTTGTAAATTGATTCATAAGTTTCAAAGACAATTAAACATATACAGTCATATTGCAAAACTAAGTTTACCTTTTAAGTATTTCCATCAGATGGATATATATAGTCAACACCCTATCATGTAGGTATAATGTACAATATACTCTAACTAACTTGGTCCATGGTACATAATAATGATCAACTTAAATATTAAACCTTAAGTTTTCCAACATGTGGTAAGCTAAGTAATAATACCCCCAACTATTCAATTTACCATGTATGGTAGAACAAGATTCGGTAATTTAAGAAGTCAAACTTCGCTTCTTTATTTTCTAGCTTTTTAATCCATGTTGACAATCTTAATCCACTCAACTCACAATCTAGATGTGTATTTATTAACTCATAGACTTCTGATTACAAACTAATATGCAGTCTTTAGTCTAATATTTTAAACAAGGGCGCAAACCATTTTTATGAATATTATATAGATTGCTTAATTACAAGCAGGATTTGGTTCATAAGCCTAGATGAAGTCTATATTTATAAATCATTATATATATATATATATATATATATATATATATATATATATATATATATATGTATGTATGTATGTATGTATGTATGTATGTATGTATGTGTGTGTGTGTGTGTATATATATATATATATATATATATATATATATATATATATATATGTATATATGTATATATGTATGTATATATGTGTGTGTGTGTGTGTGTGTGTGTGTGTGTATACATATATACACACACACACACACACACACACACACACACACACACACACACACACACACACACACACATATACATATATATCTTTTCGTATATATTAGAACAATGCAGTCTATAGTTATAAAGAGTTGTCCATATATATTTAAAATGTAGGCTATAGTTATAAGAGTGTTCTCTCTCTCTCTCTCTCTCTCTCTATATATATATATATATATATATATATATATATATATATATATATATATATATATATATATATTGCGCTTGGGTTGATACAAAATTTAAAATCTAAATCTGAGTGTATAATACACAGGCAAGGCAAATTCAGCCAAATCATTATAATTCTCAAACAAAAGTATATGATTACTTCATAATATAAAAAACCCCTCTTTTGCCTCATACCCTTTTTTAATAAGACTTCACTAATCGTTATCTAGATGGTTTTTGCTTGACTAAACGTTATTCCCAATTCCAAAATGTTCAAAGACATATTTTGAGTTAATATTTAACCAAGACTTAATAGAAATAAAATATCAATGACCTAAAGGCATAGTCAATTACATTGGGTGATCTTAATGAAAATTCTTGTGTCCAATTCACAAAATAAATTGTTCTAAAAGTCTCATGCATAGCCACTAGTTCGAATCCATCGATTAGTTTGTAAGACAAAAGCATATAGAAACTAATATTTAAAAATCATACACACAAAGTCCATTTGGAAATCAAATGAAAAATCCGTATCCATTTTCAAATTATATTACACACATAAATATGAATTATAGAACCAATCTTGTAGGATATTTTCATGTGGTAAGATGAATTCACTTGGCTCTTCTTACTTGTAAATTGCTCTCTCAATTCTCCTCCTCCTTCTATCTTTGCATATGCTCTTACCATATATTTTTTTACTTTCATAAGACCTAATTTATTAAACCCTTTTCCTCCTAATTCTATCATGCCCATTTTATTTACGTGTCATTTAGTCCTCGATCAATGGCGATGGCTAATGTTAATCTAAGTTTGCATGTTGAGTTCAAAATAACTAAACTCTATAATTAATTGTCATAATCATGCAATCCTTTATTCTAACTCAAAAACTAGAGATCACCAAAAGACTACTCATGTTCAATTTAAGTTATACAAATCCTTCCCATTGAAGCTTCTAATTAATAATCATTTCTTAAAAATCAAACCACTCTTATTCGAAGGTTGAATTCATGCAAAATTAGATAAGTATGTTTATTATTAATAAATCCAATGTTAACTAAAACTTTGTAAGTCATTTAGAAATAGGTTTATTATTTAAACATTTAAACATTTACTTAGGATAGTCCCCATAGGGAATTCTCATATCAACTTTAGTAAAAGCTTGTGTTCTAATTTAAAATGAGGTTTCCCTAAGCCATTACCGATTTTGACCAAAATAGATACTATATTAATTGTTATCATAAAATAATTATCAAACCTGCATTTCAAACATTTTGATGTTATATCCATGAATTTAATCATCGAATTTGCTTATTGACTAATTTTAATGTCTTAATTATCTTTAAAAAGATGCATTAAATAATACAGATTAATAGTTTGCAAAATAATAATGTTGCACAAACACAACTATCACAAATCAATCATCAATGTGAAATTAACCATAAGTTATCAATAAACTAAAATATGATCGCTGTTGAAATACTCAAGCACTCAAAACTAGATCAAACAAAAGAATTAACAAGATATTCTACTACGGTCTGTGAGTTTGGGTCACTAGCAATTCCTCTGACATCCTCCCAATCATCCCATCTACTCCATCCTCTCAGTTGATGATGTCCCTCGTCATGCTATGAAGATAGGATCAATCCTGAATCTACCTTGAAATAAGTAGGTAGTTAGTCTGAATGATCATATATTCAACCAATGATGCAAAACTAACAAATATACATCTAAAATATATAGAATAAGAAATTACAGTTGTCACATCATGAAAACTAAACAACATATCAATGTTCAATAACTAGTATATGTCATAAGCTCAAATCAAAGTATAAAAATTTAGATAATAACCATATTAATTCATGGATTCAAAGGCTATAAAACATAAGGTGAAATTGAGATGTAACAAAAATCCTAGAATCCTAAAATATAGCTAAGTTTGAAGTCCAATAGGACCGTCCAAAATCTATAATTTGCATTATAGCTCTTAGAGGTCTAAAACCACTCTCAAACATCCTGAAAGTATAACTATAAAATATAACTTAAAGTATAATAAAATAGATATTTCCATGTCTAAATGTGAACTTATCCTTCAATGTTTATTTTATATTTATATTACCTATTTTTATCCCCTACCTAAGCCAAAACCTTAATTTACCATCTACAGGACTAAGTCAGCATAGATCGACTCTATTCTTAGTGTTGAGGATGTTACAAGACTCACTCAACCCAGGTTGACTCTATCTAGACCTAACTTCTTTTCTTTCTAATAATGTTTATTGGGTTGGCTCCACCTGTTAAACTTTTAGAAACGTTTAGATTTAGATCCAATTATATATACACATCCATTTTTTCCATTTCATAGGAAGATAAGAATAATAATAATAATATATTGTGCATCTGCTTAGCCACCATTCTACTTGAGGAGCATAGCTTAGGATTTTAATACTTTATTTGTAAATACAAATCTTGTCTTATGGAGAAGTTTTTTGGATGCATAAAGAAGTTGTGTAGACTAGAGTTGAGTTATCCTTGGTATCCTTACATACTACAACAACCTCTTGCGAAGTACCTTGGCCAAGGGAGAGATTGAGGCTCGATGGGTTCATCTTCAAAGGCAAGTATTCTTAACTTTATTCCTCCTTTGTAAGAGTAGATAGATTTACATTTGTACGTCTCTCCCATGCATTAGGGTTTTACCTATACATAGCTTAATTAGGATTCTCTTATGAATGTTTACTTGTTATGTTTATTACTCCCACTTTATGCCACAAGATTTGGAGCACTATATTATATTTTACTTTTCTTGTCATTTACTTAATGAATATGAAAATATAGGACCTAGTTAGGGTTATTACATGGTGTTGCTTAACTAGAGGCTTTATAACCCTCTCTAGTGGATCCATCTTGGTCATGACCTCAAATATCTAATATATCAATAATCATAAGTGTGAGTAGGATTTATCTTCTTTGAGCTATGATTGATCGATAGATTAATTGTATTTCCCTTTATATACAAAATACACCATATACATTTCATAGTTTGATGAACTCTATATTTGAGCCATTATTATTATTATTATTATTATTATTATTATTATTATTATTATTATTATTATTATTATTATTATTATTATTATTATAACAAAACTTGGTCAAAATATCTGTAGCATGTGAATAAGGTTTTGGATACATTGGTGCAACCTTCCAATTGTGCTTTTGGATTCAAGGAGATGGAGTACTTGGGTCACATATTTTCCAATGAAAACATAAGTTTGGACCCTCACAATATCAATGCCATGGTTTATTGGAAAGTTCCTAAGGACCTGAATCCCTAAAGAACCTATGAATCTTCTTAGGGTTCATAGGTTACTATCATCAAATTGTAAAAAATTATGGTAGTATATGGCATCACCACTCATAGCTTTATTGAAGAAATAATTCTTCCACTAGAATGAGGCAACCACAATGGACTTTGTGGAGCTAAAGAAGACCATTTGCACCACTTGTGTTCTAGATACCATAGAATTTTCTTAAATTTTTATTATTGAGTGTGATGCTTTGGGGTATGGCATGGGAGTAGTACTCATGCAAGAAGTATGACTTATTTATTTTAAGAGTTTCCAAGTAAAGGATCTAAGATTTATTTTTATCCTATTTATGAGAAGGAAGTGATGGATATCCTGCAAGTAAATAAACAATGGACGCCTTATTTAATGGGAAGACATTTTATTGTGAGGAAACTTTTTAAAAAAAAAGTTATCATGAGAATAAAAAAGAGTGAGTCAAAATGATGCTAGGATATGAATTTGAGATCATATAAAAGAAAGGAAATGATAATGTAGTGGTTAATGCACTATCCAAGGAGGATAATTTCAAAAAGGAACTATTGTGTGTCATATCCACATTGCAAGTTATTGAGCGGAGAAGGAGAAATAAGGATAGGTGAGTGACAAAAATACACAAACTCTCATTTAGAAGCTCCAACAAGTTTCAAGTGTGTTAGCAAAATTTATATGGAAAGGTGATACTTTATGGTAAAAGGATAAGCTATACCTATGCAAGAACTCATCCCAAAGAAAGTGATATAATTAGGGGGATTGTGATATATGTCTAAATATCCATCAACTCATATACATTATAATATTATATTCATAAATCCATAACAAATTTATAATAACATCTTTAATATAACTGTTACACAATTTTAGGTTATATGTATATTATTTGACGAAATTCTCAATTTGGTTTCCTCATTTTTATTTTATAGGTTGCAAGATTTTTTTTGAAGAAATTTTCATTTGCACTTTGATATAATTTTAATTCTTCCTCATTATTTCTAATCATTATTCAACATTAGACATCATTCATATTGCATTTTAAGAAAAAAAAAATGAACTCTTTATATTTTTTTTACATACCTTAAAGTCATACACTTATATCCATAAATAATTTTGGAATGGTTTATGCACGTTTGACATGTATATTAGTCTACATAAATCTATAATTTACTATTGAGCTATCAATCCAACAAAAAAAAAATTAAAGACAATAAAATGAAAATTTGACACAACAAATAAGATAAAAATTAGATTTATAAAATAAAATTAGTTTTATAAAAAATAAATTAATTAATTGAATGTTTTAAATAGTATGCATGTGTGAATACTACGTCATCTGAAGAAAACTTAATTAAGATGACATTTACAATGTTTCCAAATTTGTGATATTGCACAATGCGATGTGGAGGAGGACTACCACACCCCTGAAAAACCTCAAGGGTATTTTCAAGTACAAAAAGTTTCAAATTTTAATTTTAATTGATTTTATATATCATTTTTATTATAAATCATTTATATTGTATATTAATTATTAACATAATTATTGGTATTGATGACATGGAGGTGGATGAGAGGGAAGAGGTGGTTGGATGATTTGATGTCCTTTCTATATTACTAGGGATTTAATGTAAAGGTATAATTTTTAATTTCATTTAATAAAAATTGAATTATTTTAATTAATTTTTATATTAATTTTTTTTTTAGATTTTTATAATTTTTAGGTCCATTAGTTATATGGACCCATGAAAGGATGAGGCTACGATGAGTAGGCACCTTTCCTCTATTTTTACAAATGTGATGTGGAGGTATAATTTTCAATTTTATTTTATTTTATCACATACAAAAATATTTTTTCAACCTTCAATAACTTGGGTCACATATTTTCCAAATAAAACATAAGTATGGACCCTCACAAGATCAATGCCATGGTTTATTGGAAAGTTCCTAAGGACCTAAATCTCTCAAGAACCTATGAAGCTTCTTAGGGTTCATTTGTTATTATTAGCAAATTCTAAAAAATTATGGTAGTACATGGCATTACCACTCAAAAATTTATTGAAGAAGGAATTCTTCCATTGGAATGAGGCAACCACAAGGGACTTTGAGAACCCAAAGAAGACCATTTTCACCACTCGTGTTCTAAATAACATAGAAATTTCTTAATCTTTTATTATTGAGTGTGATGCTTTGAGGTATGGCATGGGGGTAGTACTCGTGCAATAAGTATGAATTATTTATTTTAAGAGTTTCCATGTAAAAGATCAAAGAGTTATTTTTAGCCCATTTATGAGAAGGAAGTGATGGTTATCATTCAAGTAAACAAACAATGGGCAACTTATTTGTTGGGAAGACATTTTATTGTGAGAAAAATTTTAAAATAAATTTTATCATGAGAATAGAAAAGACTGAGTCAAAATGATGCTAGGATATGAATTTGAGATCATCTAAGAAATGAAATGATAATGTAGTGGTTAATGCACTATCCAAGGAGGATAATTCCAAAAAGGAACTATTGTGTGTCATATCCACTTTACAACTTATTGATTAGAGGAGGAAAAATAAGGATGGGTGAGTGACAAAAATACACAAACTCTCATTTAGAATCTCCAACAAGTTCTTAGTGTGTTAGACAAATTTATATGGAAAGGTGATACTTTATGGTAAAAGGATAAGCTATACTTATGCAAGAACTCATCTCAAATAAAGTGATATGATTAGGGGTATTGTGCCATATGTCTAAATATCTATCAACTTATATACATTATAATATTATATCCATAAATCCATAACAAATTTATAATAGCATATTTAATTTCTCTGTTACACAACTCTAGGTTGCATGTATATTATTTAACGAAATTCTCAATTTGGTTTCCTCATTTTTATTTTATAGGTTGCAAGATTTTTTTTGAAAAAAATTTGAATTGCACTTTGATCTAATTTTAATCCTTCCTCATTATCTCTAATCATTATTCAGCATTGGACATCATTCATATTGCATTTTAAGAAAAAAATTGAATTCTTTATATTTTTTTGTACGTACCTTAAAGTCATGTACCTATAGCCATACATAATTTTGGAATGCTTTATGCATGTTTGACATGTATATTAGTCTGCATATATCTATAATTTACTATTGAGCTATCAATCCAACAAAACAAAAAAATGAAGACAATAAAATGAAAATTTGACTCAACAAATAGGATAAAAATTAGATTTAAAAAATAGAATTAGTTTTATAATAAAATTATATATAAATTATTTGAATGTTTTAAATAGTATGTATGTGTGAATACTAAGTCATCTCATGGAAACTTAATTAAGATGGCATTTTACAATGTGCATTGTGGTCGGTCTAGCATTTGTGATATTTCACAATGGGATGTTGAGGAGAATTACCACACCCCTCAAAAACCTCAAAGGTATTTCCAAGTACAAAAATTTTTAAATTTTAATTTTAATTGATTTTATATATCATTTTTATTATATATCATTTCTATTATATAATAATTATTGGTATTGATGACATGGAAGTGGATGAGAGGGAGGAGGTGGTTGGATGATTTGATGTCCTTTCTATATTACTAGGGATTTAATGTAAAGGTATAATTTTTAATTTTATTTAATAAAAATTGAATTATTTTAATTAATTTTTATATTAATTCTTTTTTTTTTAATTTTTATAATGTTTAGGTTTATTAGTTATATGGACCCATGAAAGAATTAGGCTACAATAAGTAGGCACCTTTCCTCTGTTTTTACAAATGTAATGTGGAAGTATAATTTTCAATTTTATTTTATTTTATCACATATAAAAATATTTTTTAACCTTCTATTAAAAGTTTACTTAATTAAAAAATATAATAAAAATATTGCATTCACTACCCTATAAGCTAAAGAAAAAGAAAAAAAAAATTAAACTATGCAACATCATTTTCAATTGAAACCATCATAGTCGATCACACTCACATTCTTCATCCTCCATTACCAATGTAGAAAGAGACTCTACTAGATGAGAATCTTACAACCTCGAAATGTTAATTCCTAATGTGGTATAGATTGCATCAAGTTTCCAACCGTTTGAGATCTCCTCAACAACCATTACCTTCAGGGGAGTTCAAATTTGGGTCAACCTAATCCTCAAGCGAAAGCACAATTGCTCCACATCCTCATGCATATCATGAGTATTGCTCAAACTAGAAATAGTTTTTTAGACTCTAATTAATTCAGCAACAGTTAAGGTTTAATTAATTGAGCAACCTTTAGGATATTCAGTCTCAAGTGCACTACCTAGGGTTATCCATATCGTGCAGAATATAGTTAATTGAGGCACCTTATCTGATCCTATCATCGAGCTAAGCTAATGTTTGTAGCCATGTAATTAAGAATATTTTTAATTATGTATTCCTTCAAGTAGAGCGTTATTAAAAAAATTAAAGCTTCCTTATCAATTATGCGAGTGGATTTGTCCACCATGAGACATGTATTTAGAAATTATATCAGCTTCAGATGGTTAATCAGACCAGGAAATATTTGTACACATTATCTAAGGAGAATTTATTGATCATGTCCCGAGTCGCATCCTTCACAGTATTGATTTTAGTATCTTTCCCCTTGTTCTGCCTTGTCCTCCTAGAAGTCCCCAGTTTTTCATCACTTCCGTGACCATACAAAAAAATATAATATTATTAGAATTATGCCAAACGAATTAATGGGAAAAGGAATTCGAGCCATTCCAATAATAAACCATGAATCCATAATAGGTGTTGCTAATGCAAGAGTATTTTAGAATTAGAAAATCCCAAAAATAAACCATAATTCTATCATTATTTCCCGACCAAAGCAGAACCCACCAAGATAAATAACGTCTCAATGGAAAAAAAATTAGTAGCAGAGAAGAGGATTTTTTATTTTAATATTTAAAAAAAAAAAAAAAAAAAATCTTAGAAAGCTTTTGGCAAGGAGAGAACCCTTCCGAAGCATCCAAATACTAAGGACAGGGAGACGGGAATTTAAAAATCCAAGCAACCATGGGAAAAATCCACATGCACACCAGACAAGAATTTAGAAAATGACAGGAAAACATGAATTGAGGCTTTTGAGCTCACGACAAAATCCGCTACTTGCCAAAAAACACGGAAAGAACATGGGTTGATGGAAAGCTTTAAATATCCTCCTCACACGTGCCACATGCCTTGTTTCCACCATGACGACAACAATCATAAACTTGGTTTGAATTTTCATATCCTCATCAATAATAAGTGCCAAGAAGCACGAGGGTTTTATTAAAATAAATGACTTAGAAGTGTTACGTATTTAATTTATTATTACAATCTTGTGATTTTTTACATACAATTGTGATTATATGTGTCAGATTTATTATTAATCTCGAAGGGAGGATTATAATCTTCCTTTATCATTCAATTAGAATATATTACTTCTGTATGTTAAAAGAAATATGTGATATTTTGTATGAACAAGTTGTATGGTTTTTAAGTAAACACATAAAATAATATTATTTATATGTTTTTATTGGTTAGCTTTTTTTTGATGTTGTCTTACAAGTGTTATGTATTTAATTTATTATTACACTTTTGTGATTTTTTACATACAATTGTGATTATATGTGTCAGAGTTATTATTAGTCTCGAAGGGAGGACTATAGTCTTCCTTTATCATCCAATTAGAATATATTACCTCTGCATGTTAAAAGAAATATGTGATATTTTGTATGAACAAGTTGTATGGTTTTTAAGTACACACATAAAATAATATTATTTATATGTTTTTATTGGTTAATTTTTTTTTGATGTTATTTCAAACTTTGCTTAATTCAAAGCAGTGGCACAGACATTGTTTAATGGTGTAGTTATAATGACACTTTTAATATTGTCAGTTATAGTTATCAGGGGTAGCAATAGACAGGGGCCATCATACATGGTGGGGCAGTCAGCTGCAAGTATTTTGAGAATTCATAAACTAGTTCTTGTCTCGCATATAGCCTGGCAGCCATGGATGGATGTTTCAAGGAAGCTCGTTAGACTGTTCATAGCTAAAATATTTAATCGATATGCTTCATACGATTGGTAGGGATACATTGCAAATGAAGGCAATAGCCTCTGTGCTTGCCAATATTTTTTGGGGTTGGTACCTCTGCACATGCAAAGATGTAGGGTAAATGACTTTGCACGCTTTTTTCTCATCATTTGCTTAAACAAATTGTAGGGTTTAAAAACTTTCAATGTCAATAATTTTCTTCCTTTCAATAAATTTCTCAATTCTAGGTAATGCGACCTTTTGAAAACCCCATGTGAAATGCTTCGACAAAGATGTTTTTTTTTTGAGGCATAATTAGGGAATGCTTATATTTGAACTAAAAATGTATTAAATTTTTGGTCCTCTTTTTTCATCCGAGGGCATTTCATTTTTTGAGCGTTGTGCATGAACAAAGAGATTATCTCTTCAAAATGTTTTTTTCATGTTGAAATATTTACACTAGCCTTGGCACACTCAAATATGGTCCTCTGTACACACAAATATGCTTCTCTGTGCACACAAATATGTATGGTAAATGTCTCTTTACGATTTTACTTTTCCTTAATCTATTTAAACAAGTTATAGGGTTTCAAAACTTTCAACGCATTCCAACAGCACAACGAATTTCTTAATAAATCTTAATAATTTTCTCTCTTCCAATAAATTTATGATATTTTGGGTAATGCAGCCTTTTGTAAGGTTTGTGTGAAATGCTTAAACAGAGATGAATTTTTTTGAGGCATAATTAGGGAATGCTTATATTTGAGTTGAAAATGTATAAAATTTATGATCCTCTTTTTTTGTTAATTTGAACGCTGGCTTCCTTGCTTTTTGATGTATTTTTTCTTTCAGATTTTGCTTAGAACTTATGAATTGTTTAAGAGCTTTTAATAGTTGGTTATGCTTTAGGGTTTGTGAGCATTTATGAAGTCTTTCAGGGTTTATTCTCCAATTTTAATAGTTTCTATTTAATTAGAAAGAGAAGAGGTTATATTATAGATTTGAGTGAATTTACAGGGTTTAAATATGGCAGATGTTAAATAGTTTGAGGGTAGGTATTTAAATGGTAATATATTTGTCATGTTATTTATGGACCAGAGGCTTTTTAGCTCACTACAAAGATTATAAAAAAATTACCTTTCAACTTTAATGCGAACATCTTCACCCTATGCTCGGCTGGATAGTTGCAAGCATACCTTCATTATAGATAATTATAGAGCGTTTTTCCATACCATCTAATGGGTTATGACACTAGCTGAGTAGACATTACAAGCCTGCAGGAGCTACTATAGGATTATGTATAAGATTGGCAACCAAGTGCCTAGTTCCAATTCCACTTGGTATGCCCAATCTTGTATGTATTAGCCAAGCTTGACCTCTCTCTTACCAATGACTTTGAAGGTATATTGAATACTTACCATATGCCTATGGGATCTGGATTAGAGATCATAAAAGTGTTAAGTATGCATATCTACTTCTTTATAAAAAGGAATGAGTTTCTCGTTGTAAGGGTTTTTATGGTTGCAAGTTTCAACCACTGACACACTAATGTTTTTGTGGCCCATTTAACTATTTTTTGGTGGGTTGATATAAAAGTAAATTTTCAACGTTACAGTCCACCCACCATTTTAATCATGCTTTTTTTATATTCAAATTGATGATGACTCTATAGATTCCAAAAATTTGTAACAAATCTTTAAAAAACATAAAATAAATGTTAGTGACAACACGTAACTATGCACCAAATTACATTGAACATAAACATTAAAGTTAATTATTAGATTGATGATCTATTATTATAACTATTGTGGTGCAGAATTCCCCACATTTTCATAACAGTTTGGGAGTTTAAAATAATTAAAATTTGATACCTAGAAAAGCAAGCAAGTCTAATTGAATGGTATGTATTTTGCATTTCAAATTTGTGAAAATGGTCTAGCTAGTTTCAAGATTTAGTTTTTTTAAATATACCCATTAGACACGTAACAATTCCTCCATTACTTTTTTCCAATTGATTTCAGATTTTTGTCATAAAAGTTAGTTTGATTATCATTTGTACACTATTATTTAATTAGTGATTTCTTCCAAAGTTTTATTTATTTTAAATACAGAATGGATATGTAATCACTGTTACAATTTTTTTTCCTAGATATTATTGTGATGTAAATCTATTTGATATTTTCCTTCTTGAAATTTTTGTTGAATGCATAATGTGCTTTCCCCGTTTTATGATTGTTTTAGTTTCTCCAACAATAATGTATTTATATCTACTTGTTGTGGCTTTTTCAGCGTCTGCAGTCAAAAGGGTTATGGATGCTTCCCAAAATCTGCAAATTCAAGCCAAACAAACTCTCCTCCCTGTAGGGACTTGGCGTGTTGCGCCCTTGTTATATTCAGTAATGATTATTTGATGAGATATTTATTTTTATATAGTTTAATATATTTATTGTAGAGTACGTTTATTATTATTGTTGTTGTTTTCAATCTTTAACAATTATTACTATTTCAATAATTTTATCATGTAGTTAGTTTTTCTTTTATTATTATTGGATCAAAGATTGTTGATGTTTTGTGGTTTTCTATATGCTTAATTTAGTTCTCAGAGTTAGGTTTGGTTACGAAAAAATACATAAAAAGAAAGTAAAGAAAATTATGAGTGAGAGAGAGAGAGAGAGAGAGAGAGAGAGAGAAGGCAACCCAATTAACTATAAATCTCATAAATTTCATGTTTATATTGAATTATTAAGGTATTTTTAACCTATGCAATAAGTTTTACTTGAAAGTTTAATCATAGATTGACGTCATTGTTGTATTATGATCAATATATTGTATTGTATTTATGTTGTAATTACAAAAAGATAATATATGAAATAAAAAATTTAAATAGGGTGATTTTAGTGTCATAACATCTCAAATTTGAAATTGATTTATAATAACAACATAAAGCTAAGTTGCTATAATTTGATCTAGGTAAAATGGATGAAACCTTTGTATATTATTTAAAATAGAAATTTGTCTAAAAAATCATTTAATAATATAAATTGTAAGTAATATTATTGTATTAAATAGAAAATCCATCACTAAAACATATTCCAACCCATTTTATAATCTTTAAAAAAAAAACTTTAAAAATTAAATTTTAAATAAATAAAAATTATACAAAAACAGTTTAAAATAATAATAATATAAAATATATAAAAAATACATAAATCTATACCCAAAAATTATGATATATAATTAAAAATATTAATAAATAAATTACAAGTAAATAGTGAATGTGTAAGAAAGAACCCTAACCCAAAACCTAACTACGAGTTATCCATATTGTAAATAGTGAGTGTGAATGGGAGTGGCTTATGCAACTATATTTCCTACGACACAATGGATTATGTTGGCAAACCGACATAGCTCTCCTATTTCTATTATTTTTCTATGTTGGCAAACCGACATAAATTTGCAAGCCCGCTCCCCTATTTTTTGAGTTTCACCCAAATTTGTAATTGGTCTTTGTACAAACTCGACAGTTTGGAAGAGACCAGCTAGTTGTTTATTTCAATTTATGGTCAAATACAATCATCCATTTTCGTCATATAGTTTACTAATTTTCTAAAAGTCGAAGGTCTTCTTTGGAATATTTAACTTCACATGAGTTATTCTTAAAAGCATAACATAAATTTTCATATTGTTTAATGTGAATCGGTTTTCATGTGCGTCGTCACAAAAATTTTCTTATATGTTTTTATATTCTTGAGAGACACTTAAGCTTATATATATTGTTTGATAATTGATTTTATAACAATGTGTTTGGAGAGCATTTTAATATGTCTATTTCCATTCTTTTTTCATAAATTAAATTATCGGTAAACTAATTTATGTAGTATAATGCATATTATTGTAGTAAGATTCAATATTCATTTGTACCTTTTTATTTCATAATCATATTAGTTAAATATTTAGTTACAAATCTCAAATTTTTAAGATAAAATATATAAAATTTATTTTATGAATAAATTTAATATAGAGACACCCTTCATAATCAGTACAATAATTGATCTCTTATCTCTCGAGAATATCATTAATGACATGCATACACTAGCACAGAGTAAAGCATAAGATTTATATTGCTTGCAAGCTAAATATCTAAAATAGGGTGTAGAAGTCCTCACACTGCACATCAAAAACATATTTATTGGTGTCATTCAGGAAAGCTTCACGATAAACTGGACGACTAGTGTTGTTGTCACTCTCTATAAAGCGGGAATACTAATAATCCATCTAACTATCACACTATCATAGTCAATCCCCTCCTTGAAAATTTATTTGGTAGCATGGTAAAACACAAATTTAGCAGTTGGGCCAAAAAAGAGGGAAAAGGAGAAAAAAGACATGCATGTTTGTTATTGCAAAAAATTTAATATACGAAATAAAAACTAACTTAAATGATTTCAGTGTCATAACATCTTAAGTTTGATGTTGAGTTATAAGAGCAACAAAAAGACAAGTTGTTATAATTTGACCCAAGTAAAGCAGTTGCCACTTATATACATCATTTAAAACATGAACTTGTTTAAAAGATTCATTTAGTAACATATGTTTTAGGTAATGTTGTTGTATCATGCGAAGAACTTGTCACTAAAACATATTCTAGGCCATTCGATAAGATTTATAACAAAAAAGGACTTTGGAGGTCATATTTTAAATAAAAAAGAATCATACAAAAACAACTTAAGGTGGTGGTAACATAAAAAATATGGGAGACACATAAATTCATACCCAAAAATATGATATATGATTAAACATTTTAATAAATAAATCATAATTGAATAATGAATGGGTAGGTAAAAACCCTAACCCAAAACTTAATTACGAGTTAATCATATTATTAACAATCTTTAATTGATAGAGTCAATATATAGTTAGATTTTGGATTAGAAATACCTTCATTTAACTTAGTGATATATATGGTTCAATTAAATTGACATGGAAAATAATTAATGAACAAATTTATTTTATCTTCCTTCTTTATATTTATTTTATTTCACGACATTCAAACTATAATTCATATTAAAAATACTCCAAATAATAATTCCTTTACTCTTATAAAACCCAAAAAAAAATTAAATTAAATAGAAACCTCCCACATCATAACCTCTCAAAATAATTATTTAAGTCTATGAAAAAGAAATAAAATTACATTTGATAAATAGATGATTACCATGCATGTTCATACTAAAAACTCAATATACATGGTAATCATCAGGTAGCTAGATTGATGTTTCCTTTCCATAAAACCATGAGAACACCACTTGTACTTTTAAATATTTATAGCATCATTATATTTTCTTTCTTTCTACCAATAATTTAATTATTTACTTTTTTCCCCCTTCATTTACCGACATTTATTAGAATGAAAATAAAGGCAAATAAAGTGGTATTTTTAGTTGATGAGGCGGTCCAATTTAATGTTCATTTACAACTAAAAATTGGGTTTTGCTTTAAATCAAATACTATTCACTCCATTTACTATTTTGAACTACGTGAATAGGTGCCATTAATGGCACAAGTGGAAATTGGTTAATATAGAAATTCTAAATTGATGCATTGAATCCCATATTTCAATATCATAAAGTATATAGAGGGAGAGAATTAAAAGATACATTATTCATTTAAGAAATGTGTAGTAAAATAAATTATAATAAATTTTATTATTTATTTAAAACTTATAAGAATTTAGATAATGAGATGAAGAGTAATGATTCATTTGAAAAATCATAATTTTATATTTATATAGGAAAATAAGAAAACTAAAGGTTTTTCTATGTAGATAATTGATTAAAGATGTATTTCATTAATATGAAGTAAATAAATCGAAGATATGTTCTTAAAGTTAAAGAGTAGTTTTAAATATGATAAGTTTTTCCATCATACAAATGCTTATATTAATGAAATTAGTTTTGAGCTATATTAAAAGGTGGATTTATTCTTAGTAGATAAATCATAAAATATATGATGTATTTAATAAGGGGAGTGAAAATGTAAATTCATTAGGAAACAACAAGAATATTTCATATTTAGTTCATCTATCCAATGTTTTGATAAAAAAAAACCCATGAGATTGTTGAATATGATTTTTGGAAGAAGATGGTTAGATCTATTCGAAATTGCTTGGATCTAATTACTCCATAACTTTATAAAAGAAGTAAACTATGCAAATCAGGGTGAATCGATTTCATTATATATTTGATTTAACTTTTTAAGATTTTATTATAGAAATCCTATGTTTAGATTAAAGGGTTGAGATGTTTAAATCAGTTAAATAAATTGTAATAATTAAGCATTGATTTGTTATAGCATTTGACCTTTTTTGAATTTCTAAAAATAGTAATAAATAGGTATAAATATAAGGGTGTATGCACGAAGTTGGGTGGTCAAAAAGCAAACATAATTCTGCTTTCCCCCAATAAACATTTTGTGTATACAATTATTAGAACTGCATAAGTGATTCTTAAAGTTAGCCTCAGTTATTACCAAGGCTAAATCATGTACGTAAAATTACTACGTACATGGTATTTAAACAATAAAATAAAAAAAATGTGAAATCCAAATCAATTGGCATTTCACATAGTAAAAAATGTGAGCAAGAGGAAGAAGAGAAAACCTGCGCTTTGGAGAAGGAAGATTGAACAAGCAAGAATCTAAATTTTGGAGCCAAGTACCCTTGATTCAAAAATTCCATGCCAAGGGAGAGGTAAACCAACATGTTTTTATGTAATTAGACCCTATTTTTTTTTTTTAATTTTGTTGTATTTTTCTTGAAATTTTTTGTATTTTTATGTTTTTCTACATCTTCATGTGCAGCAGCTAATGTGCTAGCACCTAACCCCTAAAACCCTCCTATCCCTCCTATCCCTCCTAACCCTACAATCCCTCCTCACTCGCAAAGTGCTCCTATCCCTCTTGTAGTTCCTCAAGCCCCCCAAGGTAGTCAACAAGATTTAGCAAGCCACATAGTTGAAAATAAGCTTGAACTTAAGAAACTAATTAGGTCATTAAGGGATCCATATTCAAACAACCCTTACCAAATTTCCCTAGAAAACACACTATAGATATTATTAGATTAATTTGAGTCATTAACAGGTCAAATTGATAGGTGGGGTGACTATAGAAATAGATGTAGGATATACTATTCCAAAAAACTTTTGAAAGTTATTGTGAGAGATAAACATATAACCAAAGCCCAAATTTGTTCCCTATTCATTGATGGGAAGACTAGTGCATCGCTTGATATGATGGCTAAATGGATTCCAATCCATTGGTGAACTCATTATTTTCTCAAAGGGACCGATGGTGGATGGTCTTTGATCACCCAACTTGCAACAATAATGAGGTCCTACTTTATTTTCTAAGAAAATTGTAGTATGAGTTTGTGCTGAATGAAATCCCAAAATTATTTTGATTTCTTGAAGTTTTAGGGTAGGGGAAAGGGCTCTGTGTAGGATAGGCCAAGTGCACTCTTTGCACCTAATCAGCTATCAAGAGCATGTATTGATAAACCCCACCCTCCAGATACACTACCCTCTAAAGTCAAGGAGACTATAGAGATTGATACCTTGCATGAACTTAAGGCACATACTAACAACTTCATCCAACATATGAGCCAATTTTCTCATACTCCTCCTATGGAGGGTGGACATGGTGAGGCTTTATCCAACACTGCTACCTAACAAGCTCATTTATGCAAATCATGTGGTGATACATGCACTAGACCTAATGAGGAGGAGGAGGATTTCATGCAATCCACTCATGATGGTTTTTCCATGGGCCTAGATGATATCGATATTTTTATGTTTTAGCCATCTACATTTCATTCGGTCACCTTGCCTACCACTTCCCAAGTATGCTTAATATTTTACTTATTACAAAAAAAGTCAGGACTTGTTAAATTTAGAATATTTTTACAATTTAATAGTTAATTTGATTTATATGAACTATTTTTATTTTTCAATAGGTTTGTAGGGTCCAAATGAGCACGTGTGTTACTCATAATGCACCTGTAGTTTATACCTATATGAAAGTAATTTATAACAATTAATCAATGTTAGTGTTCATTGTATATATATATATATATATATATAGTTTGTGTGTGTGTGTTGAAGTGACTAACAATGATATTTTGTATATTCATTTGATGACCTTAGAAGACACTCTACTATATTTTATGAAAGGAACAAATGTAGGTGTTGCTACTACGATTTCATCTACATAATAAACCTTTGAGGTACATGGTCCAATTATATATTAAATAATTTTTAATATGGACACATGTTTTGTAATTATCATTTATACTTGTACAAATAGCTGACGCTCAAAATAATTATCTATGCAGACTTCGATGATGTCTTTTGATCCTGTTAAAATGATTAGTAGGTGTGGCATGGTATAGTTAGACAATTTAATTTGTAATTTTTCATATTATAATTCAAATATTTAGTTCATCAGCTATTTTTTATTTTTTATGTATATATACATTTGCAGGGACCTATGCCTTCCATCATTAGGAGCAAGTCACTAACTCATAATAGTGATCTATTTCACACTCATGTTCACCAATGTGAACCTATCATCGACCCTATTGAGTTTTAGTCTTAAATTGACCATGACTATTAGTTTGTGGTAAGTGAGCTTATGATTAATTTTTTTGTGATTTGAAAAATTTAACATGTTAATTTTGTAAATATCTTTTTGCAGCATGTACATTTCTTTATAATAGTTGCATATGAATAATTAGAGCTACAAGTGAGTTTGCAGCTAAAGAGGATTTGTAGTTAATCTACTTAGAGACCTTTAGTTGGGAGCAAGGCATCTGGGGGAGAGGCTTCAACAAGCAAGGCATAGAGAGTGATGAATTATGATGATTGTGAGATCATGTCTTATGACATTTTATTGTATGCCTAGATGGCTTGATGTATAGTTTTTTTGCATGTTGTATATATACCTATATGGCATTGACCTTGGATATTGTATTGTGTTCACATTTTGTATGCCTTTATGGATTTTATGGATATAATATATATACATATATATTTTTCAACATTTCACTTTTTAAACATTATAGTATGTTGAATGTGGTTAAAATGCAAGGAAAATTTATGTATAATTATGTTAATATATTTTTCAATAATTTATTCTGATTTTGAATATCTTTCAAACTCTTTCACAAACCTTCATTTACAATCTTTCTTACTCTATCATCTTGGATTGGTCTTACAATACCAATAGGTTATGAGGTAATTAAAATATGATCATCTACAACCCTCTACAAAACATATACCTCTGATACCTATGATTGCAATGCTAATCCCAAACTCACTTGTCTCAATGTTTTGTCCCTGTTATTTTTCACTAAGTTCATGGACTTCCTCACTAGACTCTTTTCTTGTCAACACCAACACTCTCTTATGCATCCTTAGGCTTCTGATATTCACCTTAGTCACCTCTCAAGGTTCAACTCATTATAGATTCTCCACTCTCTTCTTGTCTCACTCTCTCAATGCACCTTCTAGGCTTATCTAGGCCTATTATCACCTACCTTCTCTTCCACTTAGAGTCACCTCCAATATCTTCCAACCTCCTACCCTTTCCTCAAACATGCCAACCAACCTTCTTGAAGGCCACAACTCTTCCTTGTACCTATCTTCTACTTTTACCCAAGTAGGGCTACAAGGCCTAGTAGGCCTAATTCACATTCTCAAATCTTCTTCTTTCCCATGAGACCTTTTCTGTAGAGCCTAGCGGTACAATCTCTTTCTCTTTCATATCACTATGATAAATGACTTTAATCTTTGATCATCATATTCTTATATAGGTTATTATATTCCTTGACACCATTCATTTCTCTTGGCATCATGGCTTAATAGCCTTCTCACTCTTCACCATTTTATATACTCTTTCCTTCTAGGATCCATACCATCTTCCACATGCACAAATCTAAAATCTACACTCTCCTTCCTCACTTCAACTTAAATCTCTTTAATTTAAGTACATAGGATTGAAAGCCTAAAATAGTTTCTCGATGTTCTTGATCCCTAATTGAGCATCACATGATTATTTAGCTTCACATTCTAACCCCTTTCCATATCCATATCCAAATAATCTTGATTTTCTAAAAGAACTTCTTAGCTTTATTAATAGTCACTACCATTTATTTAAGGCTTCTAACATCCTCTCGAAACCTTCAACTAGACCAAAAATCTTAAGAACTCTTGAATTCCTCCCTTACTTGAATTATCAAATGAAGTTCTTGTAAATTGACTATGATCATACAACATGGTATGTCAAGATAATGTAGGATGAAATTAAACCATATTATGTTTACAATAAACCTTATTTAGTGATGAAACAACAATAATATTTTAATAAGGGCTTTGTGTTCATCCAATATAAGTCTCGAGGTTGATTCATATTGCCTATATTTTCAAGGTTATCTAGTGCATGTGGGCCCCATCGGTAGCCCCCAAAGGATTAGTCTCACCTTCACTCACCCCAATGAAGGTCATTGGGTGGATTCATAGTGTCCTAATTAAGATTGCGGATAAATTTGGGTTAAAAATAATAATCTTTTAACAATAATTTGACTTTTTATTAAACACTTGAATGTATTCCAAGACTTTCTTGTTTTCTTATTTCTTGACTATGTTATAACTGAGTTCTACAAATCTAGTTTAGACAATATAGAAGCTTATTTACTTGAGAATTAGTAAATGGAAATTATTTTACAATCAAAATAGACAAGAATATATAGTGTAGTTGGATAAGAGCTTTGGGTTCATCCCATATAAGTCCTGAGGTCGATTCTTGCTTCTTGGATTTTCAAGGCTATCTAGTGTGTGTGGGTCCCAACAACAGTCCCCAGAGGATTAGCCTCACCTTCGCTCACACCAATGAAGGTCATTAGGAAATTTCATAGTGTCCCAATTTGGATTGAGGATACCTCTAGGTTAAAATAAATAATAATTTGACATTTTATCAAACACTTGAATGTATTCCAAGACTTTCTTATTTTCTTATTTCTTAACTATGTTATGACTGAGTTCTAAAAATCTGGTTTAGACAATATAGAAGATTATTAAATTGAGAATTAGTAAATTTAAATTACTCTAAAATCAAAAGAGACAAGCATATAATATTCACTACTTATCAATACTCTCCCAAGGCATTCCTTTTATTCACACATATCATTCTCATTTATAAGCTTATACAAAAAAATTGCAAAGGGGAAGAGTTTTCTCTATGTTTGATATTTTCTTACCCTATCATTACTCTCTTTAGTCTCCTTAAGACTCCTATTGTACTTGAATCACCCTTTTTAAACTCTCTCACATGCATTTACAACCTTAAATAATGCTAAACATGAAACCACATACTATTTTCAGCCACTCCAAGTTTTGAGGGTAGTTACATTCTTTGATGCTCCTACATCATTCTTGCTCATTTCTGACCCCACTCTCAGACTTATCGTACTCATTTGAATCTCAATAGATTCTCTCACAAGCTTGAACATCCACTCTTCCACCTATTGCCCCTTTTTAGCTTCAAGGACTAGGCCTAACTAGGCCTATAATCTATCACTTTCTCTCATATCTCCTTGTATATACCTCATTCCAATCTGATTCAATTATGCTCACAACCTTACACCTCTGTCCCTTCAAGTTTCTCACCTTTATTCTTCATAGGCTCTTATCCCTATAAGGATTAATTAAGTTTATTGTTATCCATGACTAATATACCTTCTCTTCTTGGTCCAATGACCAATACAACACCTCAAACACCTTGCTCACAACCTCTTACAACTCTTATCAAGATCTCAAGACCCTTCTTGGTCTCACTTAATAGCTACATTCTCTCATAGACCTATCCCACTAAGGTTTTATGCTTATTTATTACCAAATTTTGACCATGTATCCTCTCATAGACATGTCCCAAACTCCAAACCACCTTCAATACTTGAAAATCACCTATTCCCACTACTCTACATAATTTCATGCCTTTTTTACATATCACATATTTATGTATCTCCTATGAATTGATGTGATGGTGAGTTATATTATTAAATATTATGTGTTTGGATGTACCAACTTTAACAAGGTATTATATGGCTACAATATCATAGCCAAAACAATGCCCATTAGATGATAACCCATTAAATACTATAGCACATGACTATGGATATGCAAAAGATGTTCAATGGCCATCAATTAAAGAAATAAATTTAGCTGAGGATACCATGAATGATGTTGTGATCATGATATAGGATGAATATGAGATGGATGATAAGATAAGTTTGCTATAAAATTAATTATGGTTTGATAGTTTGATAAGCATTGACTCAAGCAACATTCCAACCTCAAGCAACATTGACAACATATGTTTTCAACATGCGAGCCAAGTTGGATATCTCTACCTCTAGGGCCTTCTGACTAATAAATATAATTAACACCACATATAGGGTGGAAATTGACATATAATACCACATTATTTGAATTTAATTATGCTTTTTTTGGAGATGGATCACCCATACTAGCCTCAAGCAACATAGATAACAAATGTTATCAACATGCGAGCCAAGTTGGAGATCTCTACCTCTGGGGCCTCATGGTTAAAAATAGCATCTCCACCATGTTGAGGGTGTTTATTAATGTATGTAACACATTATTTTCCTCTGATCATTCCTAGTTAGGAGACAAAGCACCCATTCCAACCTCAAGATGACATTTCTCTATAAGGCAAAATTGTTGTTTTTTAGGCAAACATTGGATATACATAAAATGAAAAATATAAGTCATATTAATGAAATAAAAGAACTATAATATTCATGTATAAGTCCTATAATTGTACCTAAAATCCTATAAATTTAAAATAATTGACAAATTTGTGGCAGAAGATTATGTGATCAGTCTTACAATGCAACTTTTATGTACTTTAGAGACATGATATTTACCTTCGATAAACATTTCTAATTTCTAGACCTTTGATTATAAATATGTCACTTCCAACACATAAATATTTGAAAATTACTTGTGTTCCCACCACCATAGGCTTGGAATCCATGTGGATACATAATTTTACAATAATTCTAGCCTCAAGCAACATTGACAACAAATGTTGTCAACATGCAAACTAAGTTGGATATCTCTACCTCTAAGGCCTCATTGATGAAAAAAAGTATTTAAAAAATGTTGGGGGTAGATATTAATGTATAATACCACATTTTTTTCCTTTTATCATTCCTGATTAGGAGTTGGAACACCTATTCCATCTTCAAGCAATATTGACAACAACTATTGTCAAGATGTGAGCCAAGTTGGAGATATCTACCTCTAGGGCCTTATGGATAAAAAATATCATCATCAGCATGTTGAGGGTGGTGATTAAAATATATTAACACATTATTGGCCTCCAATCACACCTGGTTAGGAGACAGAGTAGCCATTTCATCCTCAGGTAACATTGACAACAAATGTTGTCAACACATGATCCAAGTTGGAGATCTATACCTTCAAGGCCTCATGGTTGAAAACTATCATTTACATAATTTTGGAGGTGGAAATTAATGTCTAATATCATATTTTTGGCCTTTTATCATGCTTTTTTAAGAGAGGGAGCACCCATTTTGGCCTCAAGTAACATTGACAACATGCAGGCCAAGTTGGATATCTCTACCTCTGGGGCCTTATGGCTAAAAAATAGAATCTCCAACACATAGAGGGTGGAAAATAATGTCTAAGACCACACTTTTAGCCTTTTATCATGACTAGTCAGGAGATAGATCACCCATTCTAGCCTCAAATAACATCGACAACAAATGTTGTCAACTGACAATAGGACCTACAAGAACCAAAAGCTTCTCTTATATTCGGAAATATATAATTATATACTAACGGTGCCAACCACATGAAGGTGGAAGATAATTTGGCACAACTAACCTACAAAAAATATGTTATTATCTAGTTAAATTTAAATTTATATGTAAAAGCTAAGAAATAAATAAAATTTGATAAAAGTAAATACATTTTTATTTGATAATTCAACATACATTGGGGGTTCAATCTAAGGAACCACTAAGATCGGCTCTATTCTTTAAAGTATAAATAATTTATTCATGGTCAAATTCATGAACCTTCCATAGAATCTTTTTTAACAACCTACCCTGATATTTGTGTGGCTGAACATTTGTTGCAAGAACCAAATTTGAAAAGTGGAGTATCTTCCTATAGAGAGGATTACATAACATGATTAGTCAAACATTAGTCTAATAAATCAAAGGAATAATACATAAGAACAAACTGAATCAAGCCTATCTATTCATGGGAATTACAAAGGATAGCAAGAAACATATCAAAGAAAATAACACCATATTACCTTCCCAAATGGATTCACCATACCAATGAGGCTCAAAAGCATGTTATCCCTTGATCAAGAGCTCTTGTCTTCAAAAACAATGGTGGCCAACTCCTCCAATGTCTCAATAAGTCCTTAAAAAATCAATGATCAAATGTGAAAGATTATGAGACAATTTAACATAATAACTTTGCATAAATCAAGCTTAAAAATGATGTCCATGGCCTCTCTATTTATAGATTTTCAAGATTGCTCAGAATCAACCTGAACCATCCATCTTGAGTTGAAGATGTGTGGTTGAAGATTAATTCAATATTTTTAATTAAATCCATAATTATATTCATCATGAATTTTTAAAAAGGGTCATTGAAGAGGCATGGAGGGTCATTATGAGGCATGGGAGACCCATAATCTTGATATTTGTGGCATTTATGGCCTAGGGATGTCTTCCCAAGAAATGATGTCACCTGATGATGCAGTTAGTAGAAATCAATTTCCAAAAATAAATATTCAAAAAATCTTATGGAAAATCCACTTAAGCTCTTGATTTGGATTAATTAGCCTTAAACAAGGTTAATCAACATTTGAATATTATTTGGAAATTGGCCCTCAATTAATCAAAATGGTCAGAAAGTCATATTACTGAGTCATAATTTGACTCGAGAAGAATTGAAAGGTGATGTTAGATGCATTATAAATGTATTCCCATTTAGGATGTTTCCAACACAAGATAACAAAGGTACATGACATGTACTAATGAATTAGAAGAAAAGAGTGATCCAAAGCACAAAAAGGTGAAATTTATCATTTTTGAATCAAAATGAATTGACCAAAGTTAGTTGGCCCATAAATTAAATTATCCCATTTAGGGATACTTTGACCTAAATTTACACTTGAAAATGACAAGTTCAAACCATTCAAGGTGTTTTATAGATTTTAGCTTAAAATGTGCATTTGAGTGCAATTCGAGCAAGATTGACAATTTCAACACAAAAGGTGTTAGAAATTGGATGTCTATATTTTGCCTCTATTTGAGAAGGTGTAATGAGACATTCAGGTGAAGCAATGTCTTTTCAAATAATGGAATTGTCAATAAGAAATTGGAACAGACCCATGATTCCCCTTTGAAAGGACATACTAGGATGAAAGAGAAGGATGGACTCTTGAAAATAGAGAGAAAGTGAGAGATGAACCCATGGAATAGATCACATCCAGATGAGCTAATGCTTGTACATGTGATTACCATCAATGATTAAAATATAATTATGGGTACAATAGGCCCTAGGAGACAAGGGGAATGATAAAGATACAATTCATGAATGTAAGGGACACACTTTAAACATACCCAATTTGAGAGTACAAGCTACGTGCTTACAGAATTGATCAATCTTGAGACAAGTTGCACACTAAATATTTCCATCATGGGAAGTAGTGTGGAGAGTTTGAAATTAGAGGAAAATAGAGAACATTCTAATTCAAGAAGGGAAGCACCACTAAAATAGGGTCTCCAAAGAGAAGATAATAAGAGGTGCTCCAGTAGAGCAAATGTGATCATGATAAAACTGTTTTGCCCTAGTAGGGCAAAATTTGATCATTGATAAAAAAATAAATATTGGTTTGCCCCTATATGGTTAATTTAATTCAGACATTGTTTAAATGTTGGGCCCCAACATGGGCAATTGGCAAGCAAAAACAGCTCAAAGATATAACCCAAAAGATAGGTTAAAGAGAGTGGGTGAAAATGTACATGCGACGGTATAATGGCTTAGAAATCCACATAAAACCCAACATATAAAAATGCACAAAGTGACGAAAGAGATGAAAATAAGAATGAAATATATCCAAGATGACCTCAATAAAAATTGAGTGTTGTCTACATAGTCCCATGGACTCATGTTGTAACATGAACATCAAGCCAATGTAGTTCACCCATGTTTAGGAGAGAATAGAATGAGGAATGATGAAACCTTACCAAGAATTGACTAGACTCACAATGTATGCAAAGAGTTGCATATCTAAGCGTACAATCAAGTGCCAAAATGCATGTTACCTAGATGCCTAATTCCATTTTATGAGCCTAGATTATGCAAAGTGTTCTTGAGAACTATTCATTGAAGTGATGTTAACGTTAAGACCTTGAGACCTGAGCAAAAAGTTCTTGTTATAGAAAAATGAATTAGGCATCATAAATATGAATAAATTAGAATGAAATACTATTCCAATTTCACTGAGATGATTCAAATGTGAATACCTATAACTAAGGATGATGGTAAAATAATGACCAAAACCAGAGTTAAAACTATTTACATTTAAACAAAAAAGTAAAGACAAAGAAAAAGATAAACATAAATGAAACTAACTTAAAATTGAGATATGATCAATCAAGACCTAAGTAGGAACAAAAAAAATAAAAATAAATAAATAACATCTTAATGACATGAGACCAAGATGAAAATAATCAAGATCCATGTGGACCATCAAGACATTATTGAACACAAAAGAGAAAAGAAAAATCAAACAAAAAAACAAGATACCAGAAACAATCAAATAAACAAAAAGGTCCAAGAACAACTTAATAACATAGGATCAAGATATAAATAATCAAGATCCATGCGAATCATCAAGATGTTATGAAACACAAAAGAGACAAGCAAAAACATATAGGGAAACAAAAGGCCAAGAGGAGACAAGAATTAATAAAAAGAGAAAAGGAAAAAAAAAAAGAGGTGTGAAAGCACAAAAAAACACCAAGAAAAAATAAATAAACACACACAAACAAAATAAATAAGCTAGTGGAGTTTAAAGATGAATATTCATGCACTTACGGTAGAGGTGTTACTTTGTACCACAACATAACAAAGAATAATGCCACAATAATTGTTCCCTAATTAAAGAGGAACAATGATAGAAGAAATGGGGGAAGAGAAGAAAAGGAAGTGATTGATTGAGTTGACTCCAAATGTACAAGAAAAGTAGATGTTGCCTACATAGTTCCATGGATGCATGTTCCAACATGAAATTCAGGTCAAATGTAGTTCTCCCAAGAAATGGGATATAAGAAACATGATGATCAGACCAAAATGATTAATGTTATAGAAGAAAATAGAAGATATGACAAACAAATGAGAATGGTCTTGCAAACAACAAGCTGATAGGATGAGAAATAATGATCTAGAAAAATGACAAGTGTGTGGGACAAGATTAATTGGTGTTTCTTTTCTTGAAAAAACATCAAGAGCGTAGTATGGTGGGATGAGAATGTAAAAAGGTACATAAGTGTGAGACAATGGTTTTGTTCTTTTATGGATCGTGTTCTAATTTTTTTGGTATTTTAAAAGTATTTCCAATCTTTTTTATGTTTTTAGGATAAAATATACACAAAGAGGGACCATCTAGTCAAGGAGGTACACTTTCAAGAGTATAGGTTCCATTAAAATAACTAAGCTGGTTACAACAACCAATGCTCTCAAATCGGTGAGAGCAAGGGTCCTGATAAGTCAACAAGTTCCTACAAAGAGTAGCAAATGCAATATATAACAATGTGTCATATGAAGTAACGCCGAAGAAGTTTCTACATTTACCTATGTATAATAGTGTAGTAAATGTCTAGAACTAAAGAGATGCTCTTGCTCACTTATCTGTTGAAGAAGTTATAAAATATTGTTTTGGCTGAACTACTTTATAGAATCAACACTTAAGATGATCATAATGTTCATGAAACACAACCAAGATCATAATTGGTCAAGGGATAAAAAGTGTTTCAAGCTTTGCAACATGACCAAGACATAACAAAGAATAAGGTCCTTAAGGAGACCAATCCAAAGAATAGGGTCCAACACATGGACAGTCTAAAGTGGGATGAAGAATATGGTTCTCTTTCGAGAATGGTTTAGGATAGGATAAAATGTGTTCAAAGTGTGAATGATTCACAAGCCTTCACTATCTAGAGTCATGAAGTGTGGGTCAAGGTAGTATTAAATGCGTTCAAGATAGGATAAAATGGTAAGATAAAATTACTTCAACACAAGTTGCCCCCAAGTCAAGGGTCTTATAGACAATGGTTCAAAGTTGTTTATGTGTAGAACCTCTTAAGGTGTATTATTTTCATGGGCTATGGAAGTTATTCACCATTAGGTTTATCCAGTGGATATGTCCTTGATCCATAGTTTATTGTGACAACATATGGTCCCAACCAATTAGGCTAAAATTTTTCTTTCTTTTTACATTCAACATTTGTGTTATTTTAGTTCTCTTTCAAAACCAAGTCACCAATCTCAAATTCTTGAGGGATAATGCATTTGTTGTATCTTCTATACAATCTATTTTAATAGGATTTCAAGTTTTCTAGGGTAGCCAAACTCTTACCATCAAGAATTTCTAGTTCTTGTAGTTATGAGTTTCTATAGTCTTCATCATCTTCAATGCGCTTCAGTGATATACATAATGATGGTATCTCAATCTCAATCGGGATAATATATTCAATGCCAAAAATAAGGGAGTATGGAGTGGCTCCAATTGGGGTTCGATGATTGGTTTTATAATCCCAAAGGGTAGGAAAGAGTTACAAGTGCCAACTATGACCAATGTCATTGATAATATTTTTTAAGATGGCTACAATGGTTTTTTTTTACACCTCAACTAATCTGTTATCTTACGGGTTATATGGAATTGATTTCTTATGCTTGATCTTGAATTTTTCACAAAGATATTTTACATCATGGTTCACAAAAGATCCATCATTATTGGATATAATATAGGTTGGGATGCCATATCGATATATGATATGATAATGAATGAATTTAGTTATCTATTTCTTGGTAACATAAGTGAGAGGAATGGCCTTAATCTAATTGATAAAGTACTTGATTATAGTTAAAATGTGTTTATGGCCATTTGAAGATGTTGGGTTAATTTTCTTGATGAGATCAAGACCTCATGTTTAGAATGACCATGGTTTTGTGATCAGTTGTAGTGGTAAACAAGTTGCATGTATCAAGTTGCCATGCTGCTAACAAGGAACACACTTCTTCACATAGTTTCATGCATCAGTCTCCATTTTGGGCCAATAATACCCTATTCTAAGGAGCTTCTTTGCTAGGAATACACCATTGGTGTAATCCCCACACATTCCTTCATGAACCTCCTTTAGTACCAACTTGGATTTTCCCAAAGATAAACAACAAAGAAGCATTCCATCAAAGCCTTTACAATAAAGTGTGTTTCCAAGGAGAGTATAATGTGTTGAGCAATGAAGGAATAGTTTTTTTTGGTTATTGGAAAGGTTAGTGTGGAAGACATGACTATGGAAATAGTTTTAAAATTCTTGGTACCAGGATAACTCAGGTGGGGGATTAGGACTAGCAATGACACATACACTCTCTAAATCTGCTATAATATGCACCGGCTAAAGAATATTTTCAATCAGGAATTGATACTCTTTATCACTGTCATAAATTTGAAGCATGGAACCAATTATTTCCATTGTGTCAGTGTATATATTATTTACTATTAGAACTTGTTCAAACTGTAGAGATTTAAAATGTGTTTTGAGGTTATCAATAAATTGCTTGTAAGGGACAAGCTTATTGTTTGATATTGATCAATTTTTTTATTAATGATTAACTATGAATATTCATATAAATTTTAGATTTGAATATCCCACTGTATAGTAAGGTAGAGCCCTACAATCAATTCCTCATACTTGGCCATATTGTTTGTATAATGAAATTGTATATGGAATTCTTTGGGAATCAAATCCCCCTATGGTGTGATCAACAATATGCCAGCTCCAGATCTGTGAGATGTGAAAGATCCATCAAAATATAGTGTCCACTATTCAAGATACTATGGTGCTTGTTCTATCATCATGATAGAATCATTTGGAAAGTCAAACTTGAGAGGTTGAGTGGTCTCAATAGGAGCTTTTACAATTTGGTCAGTAATTTCTTACCCTTTAATTGCCTTTTGATTCTGGTACTCAATGTCAAACTCACTTAGGAGCATAATACATTCAACCATGCATCCTATAATAGATGCTTTAGATAAGAGAAAATTGAGATGTTCCACCTTGGTGATGCCAATAGTTTTGTTAGTTGGCATATAATGTTGCAATTTTTAAGTAGCAAACACAATAGCTAAACATGCCTTCTCAATAGGCATATAATTATGTTAATAATTCACCATTGTGTGGCTTAAATAATAAATAGCATTTTCCTTACCATGATAATCATGTTGGGCCAAAAGTGCCCCCAGTGCATGTTATGCAACTGATATATAAAGAAGTAGTGGCTTTTCCTATGTTGGTGGTCTTAAGACTAGTAGATTGACCAAGTATGTCTTAAGCTTTGCAAATGCTATCTGAAAATCTTCATCCCATCAAAATGTCACCCCTTTTTTAAAAAATTAGTAAATGGGTGACACTTATCTACCAATTAAGAAATGAAATTGCATATAGACTGGATCTTTCCTTGTAGGCTTCATAGTTGTTTAAGATTGTTTGGTGGAGGCATTTACATAATAGCCTTAAATTTTGTAGGGTAAACTTATATCACACATTGTGATATAATGAATCATATCAATTTCCCTAATGTGACTTCGAAGACACATTTCTTAGGATTCAAGCAGACTTTATATTAATGAAGCCTCTCAAAGATTATTTGTAGAATGTCAAGATGTCCATCTCTTTTTCATGATTTTGCTAGTATATAATCATCATATTCCTTAAGATATGCATCATGTCATAAAAGATGGTAGTTATTACACGTTAATATGTTACTCCAACATTCTTCAAGCCAAATGTCATGACTTGGTAATAAAATGTCCCCCATAAAGTGGTGAATGTAGTCTTGTTTTAGTCTTTGGGAGCTATCCTGATCTGATTGTAACCAAAAAATCCATCCATTAAGGAGAACATCTCATACCCCACAGTTAAGTAGATGATCATGTCAATGTTGGGTAGAGGAAAATCATCTTTTGGGAATGCTTTATTGATATCTTAGAAATCAATATAAATACGTATACTTGGGGTCTTTTTACTTACTAGGACTATGTTGGAAACCCATTCAGAGTAATCTATTAGTCTAATAAAATTGGCTCCTAACAAATTTTCTAGTTTGGCTTTGACCAATAGGGTGATGTGTGGATGCATCTTTCTCAATTTTTGCTTGACTTGTTTGGTATTGGGATGGACAACAAGGCAATGCACAGCCAAATCAGGGTCCAATCCTAGCATGGTGGAGTATGTCCATGCAAAAATGTCTATATAATCCTTAAGAATGGCTATAATATTCTCATGTTCTGCTTCAATAAGGAAAGCTCCAAAATAAACAATTTTGGGATCCTCATAGATTCCCAGGTTCACTTCTGTTATGTTTTACATAAGAAGTGTGGATCCATCTTCTAGAATTGTAGGTAAGGTATGGTTATGATCATATTATTCTACCATATCTTCTTGTTTTTCCTCCCAAGATCTAGATAGTATGAATATTCAAAATCTTCCATCTCAGGTAAAGGCCAAGCAGCAAAAAACCTCTGGAAACTCAAGAGCAATATGCTCAAACATTTGATGTTTTTCTAAATAAATGCTTGTACTAGCTATGGAACTTGGGATAGATGGACCTTCTGTGTCCTAAGGGGATGAGAAAAAATTCTTGCCTAGGAGTACCTAAAATAGGTTTTCACTCGAAGGCTTACTTTTTCTTTAATTTTTCCCTAATCGATGAGTGCCACAAAGAGGTGTTCACCCAAAGATCTCGATGTTTATTCTTTATTATGATAGGAAGCTCCAATGGGTGTTATGGTTAATATGGCATTTGAATCAAATAAATCTGAGTCAACAAGCTCATTGAAAAGGCTATAATGGGATGTTGTGTTGCTAATAAGAGTCTTGTCACTAGTCACTTCAGAAGAGTCACTATCAAAAGTCATGAGGTCATGCTCTGGTGGTATAAATCCAAGACCATGATTCCAATTGATAACTCTAGTTGATAAGGGCTCCAAGATTCCTTTCACTTATGGGCCAAGGCCTTTCCCTCTATAATCAAGATGATCCATTATCTAGTTAGGGATAGGATACTTTGGATTCTCAAAGAAATCATCAAGGCCTTTATAATATAACAGTAAAAGCCTTTTGATCTTTCTTTGGTGTGATTGCAAGTATAAAAACCACATGTGGTTTTTGTTGTTTCTTCTTTGGCTGCCAAATCTGGTTGGGTCCATTAAGGGTCTTGGATGTTTTAGGTTTTCTAGATGATTTAGGGGATTCAAGTAATTTTATAATATGGAGGAATTCCTTAAGATGGTATGTGGAAATACTCATGTCTTTAATAATAACTTGTTTTACAAGAGCTACATGAAATGGATTAGCCAAAGTGGAAGCTAGATCACTAGGGTTGATATAATTTAATGGAGATGGATGGGAAACGATGGATTTGTTCTTATTCACAATGAATTCATAACTTGGGAAATATTTATGATTATGAAACTTAGCTTCAATATGTTTGCAATATTCATATGGTTGTTAATGAATGAGTATAGTAACCTTGATCCCATCATGGGGAAAATTAAGGCACTGGTGAAGAGTAGATGGGACTACCTGTACTTCATGAATCTAGGGAAAACCAAAAAGTATGTTATAAGGAAGTTCAATATCCATAATATGGAATAATGTGTGATGAGAAATATACCTAACCATAACTGGCAACCAAATTGTACTTGAAGACTCCCTCTAAACATTATTGTAAGCCTTGATTGTAATAGTCTTTGGCTGAATATCATTATCCATATAACCCAATCATTGTACCAACTTGAGAGATATGATGTTCATCCCTAAACCATTATCTATAATAACTCACTTTATCTTATGATCTATAATGATTATCTCTATGTACAGTGGGTTATTGTGGTTTGAGCCAAGAGTGGACATGTCTTTTTGATCAAATGTGATTTACCAAAATGAGGATAAATATCCAACTAGGTTCTGGAACTTATGAGGGTTAATATCATTATGCACAATAGATTATTTCAAAATGTTACTCATAATAGTTCTATGGACATCATATGTCCACAAGAGTTCTAATATAGAAATATATGCAGGGGTTTTATTCAATTGGTCCATTAAACTATAAGGCTTTTTTTTATTGTGGATTGAGATAGTTTAGTCTTTGTTGGCATAGTATTTGGATTTGGAACCATCAAATCAATGTTCTCATTGGGTTTCATGGAAGAAGGGGGTGAAGGGCACTGGGTGGTAACTCATGGGCATCTAATTGTGATTGCACAACCTAGAGGTGGTAAAGAGTCATTATAATTAGAAGAGGAAGGCAAATGGCCTTGGATGATGACTCACAGGTGTCTAGCTATATTGCTATAGTTTTGAGTCAATGAGGAGCCTTTATAATTATAATAAGGGTGCTTCCATTCAGAACTAGTAACCTATGTAAATGTAGTTGTAACATGATTATGCAAACTCAACATAGTATTACTAGGGGGAGAGGGTGTTGACCCTATAATGTTGGGTCCCATGCTATGAGGAACATGAGATTGTCCACATTGATTTACAGTAATAGTGGCAACTTAGGCAGCCAAAATGTGCCCCACTGTATTTTTATAATTTAAGGGCATGTTTTAATAAGCCACAATGTTAGTATGGACATTATGATCCCTATTATGCTCATTACAATTCTGATTTTGAACTTGGTTTTGATTATTTCTTGGTGGCAATGGATTATGTCAAGGAAAGGGGTATTTGTAGATTTCCATATCCTAATTTATGTCCTCATTAGGGGCCAAATTAGTTTTCAATTCACCACTTTCAATAAAGTCCTCAATAATATGTCATAATTAGATGCAATGATATGCACCATGACCAACAACAAAATGGAAATTACACCATTCATTCTCTTTGTAATAATCTAGTCTTAGTTGATCTTGAGGAAATGGCCTTGATATTGGCCATACAATCAAATTAGCTACAATGAGATTTTGTAACACTATTTTAGCCTATTCTCCTAACTTGCTAAAGACTCTGAAATTGTTATGAAATGTCTTTCATGGAGGTTGTCTTTACAAAGTAGGTGGTGTATTTGGGGGAGTTAATTGTACATTTAGGGGAGGCATAACTCACACCATTTGTATGTGCCTTGTTTTAGTCACCCCATTTCCAATCATGTTCTTATTTTTGCTAAATCCCTTAGGCTTATCTTGTGTAACTATTTGAACTAGTGATTTAGTCTGATTAGATGCTTGACCCTACACAAAAATATTGACAAGGCATTTAGTAATAAGATCCTTTTCAATCTTCACTCCTTTATTGATAATTTCTTCAAATGAGTTAGTTAAAGCTAACCATAGATTATGCATAACTTTAAGATGTATGTTTTATCCAAATATATCAACAAACTATTTGTCTGGCAAGTTATGTTGAAAGTGACCTGCCAATGCTCTCCACCTTTGAAAGTATGTAGCAAAACTTTCACCATCATGTTGTTTGTCTTTTCACAAGTCAACAATGGTCAATTCATGTTCTATGTTATATGAGAAATGGTTAATGAATTTTTTGGTAAGTCATTCTAATATACAATCGATCCTTTGTGTATTTTAAGTAGCCAATCTAAGGCTTGTCTCACTAAACTTTGTTGAAATAGTTGAAGAAAGTAATCACTACTATAAGCAACTTCTTGACATAAGACAAAGAATGTATGTATGTGATCGCATGGATCTCCCTTTCCTTTGTAATATCTCTTATGACTTTAACTATTTGTTAAGGTTACCTTGATCCCCTATGGTTATGTTTTCATCAAATGTTTGTTTCATACCTTTGACCACATTTCCCTATTATTTTGAAGTATCATTGTGAATTGAAGTGGAGTCAGTTAAGTTTGCAATAAGTTGATCTGCATATATTTGACTTATTATCTTGATCTTGGCTAGAAGATCCAAATTTGTGGGTTTTGACTCTATTTGTATTTCCTTTCCTTTTTTAGAAGAAGGTATGTTTATTTGTGAAAAAGTTTGTTTTTGCCATCATTGTTCTCTTTCTCTCACTAAGGTATGCAATTATTCTATAGGAAAGTTTGAGGGTAGTCTAGCACTTAATTCTATCAACCTAAGAAGTGATTCATCTTGATCTCCTTGGGGTTGATAGTCATTGTAATCATATTCAGATCCTACTATTACAGGGATGTCATAAAAAATAATAGGGTTATATTGACCATCATAAAATTGCACATCCTCATAGCTAAGGCCATAAGAGGCCCCACTACGAGTGAACCTTTGAGTCATTTCTAAAAAGAGTTGTTATCTACACTTGACTATATTTGGATCAATGTTTTTTCAAACACTCAAACAAAGTATGCTTTGTCTCTCTTTAAACAAATAAATAAGGTAATAAAAAGACTATAAAGGAGGTTGGATTAAAACCACACACAATTAGAATATTTGGTTCATGAATTTACTCAACTTTTGGTGAACCTAAAATAATATATATTGGAAGAGGGTGAGGTACCTAAAAGACCCAAGGTGAAAACTAGTACACCAAAGCCTAGATCTTTGTGATACACCTATACCAGAAAAGCTAGTTTCAACTTCTATGAGTTGACCCTATAAAATTAGATGAAAGTTCTCGATATTAAAAATAAGACAAAATGAACTAAGCAAATCAAGATGTAAAAACATGCGCAAATTACTAAATAGAAAACAAGGGCCAAATGGGTAGCACAACATCACCACATGGTTCTAGTAGGATAAAATATGTTCTAGGACTCAAAGCATGAGTGATACGTAAGATGACTTGATTAAACCAAGATGATAATGTGATTTTGAGTCTAATAAATGACCTTTAATTCAAATGGAAAATTAAACCTAAGTTAGACCAAGTTTAGTGTAAAATGGTGAACCCAATTTAACACACCAACCCTTAAAACTCAAAAAGGTTTAATTTCGCATAAGAATTATAAATAAGGGAATTAAAAAAAATGTTAAAAGATATAGACTCAATTGGGCAACATGACTATGCAAAAATGGATGACATTACACAAAAGCTTTTGGTTAACAATTTGAACAAGGGAAAGATGAAATTTCCAATTGGACAACATAACGCCTCCCTTGCTTCAAGAAAATTGAGGACAATATGATTTGGTTAAGTGTGTATAATTAAAAATAAATTTTAGACACAAATCAAGAACAAGTAATATAATGACAAAAATTAATAATTTTATGTCTAACTTGACAAGGTATGGAAAAGTGCGGTCAACTAAATTAGCAAGTTTCCAAACATTTCTATGGGAATCGATTTCACAATGAATTTCACGTCATGATGCAAAATATAATCATGTAATTGGGTGTTCATGGAACTTTTATTGTTGAAAAAATTCTTTCACTTTTTGTAACCACTACAAAATGTTGTTCGCTCAGTGTAGTGCAATGTCCAAAATGTAGATACGTCCCCTGTGCAACTCCATTACTAGAAGGTGGTTTAACTACTCAAACCTCTGATCCTAGTGGAAATGGGTGAAGTCAGTGCCAAGAGATGAAACCCCATGTAAAATATTCCATTAATTAATGATGATAGGTAATTAAGTCCCACTCGCAAGCAAATTTTGCATTAAAAAAAAACATAAAACATAAAGACTTTAGGGCCATTTTCAAGATCACCCAAAATACTATGAGTTTTTAGGGAGTGCTTTAGATGACATTATTTCTAAGCCTTGGACTAATTTTTTTTCAATAAGTATGGGTGATTTTGATTCCAAGGGTTCTCTAAAGGGGAAAAATGGAAGAGCATACACGTGACATCCCTCTTTTTCCAAAAAAACTAGTTCAAATAGCTATTAAATGCAAAACTTGGAAAGATGAGTTCTTTTCTAAGCACCAATTTGAGAGATTAGGTGATGTTCTTTTTGGCCCTTGGCCTTAATTTATAAAATGGTAAAATATTTCAAAAAAAAATGCCACATGAAGCAATAAATACTGAAGTTCATTTTAAATTCAAATTGAAGATTCAAGACTTAACTTAGATTCATGATTAAAACACCAAATTTAAATTGTTGCAAGAGTTATTATGTTTTAAGCACTAAATGAAATGTATCTAAGACTTAGCTAAAGATTAGGTTCATTTTAAGCACTAATTCAAATGTGTGAAATCAAGTATGTTCATTTTAAACCCAAATGAAAGTGTATTTGGTTAGTCAAAAACATTCAAACCAACTTCCAAACTACCCCCTCAACCTACAAAAACACAATTATAAGGGCCTACTTTGAAGCACTTAAGAGTTTGAGGAAAATACATTAACAATTAGCTCTTGGGTTGATAGTCCATTTGGGTTGGATAGGTGAGTTGGTTTGACAAGCGATTCAGGTTGAAAGTTGAATTGGGTTGACAGGTGAGTTGGGTTGACAAGTAAGTCAGGTTGACATGAGAGTTAGGTTGACAACCAAGTTAGGTTATATAGGTGAGTTGGGTTGATAGGCAAACTTGGTTAGATAGGCAAGTCAAGTGATATAGAGGTGAGTTAGGGTGAGCTAGAGGTGGTTTGGGTTGGACAAGTGAGTCAAGGTAAGTCAGAGGTGAGTCACATTAAACTAGAGCTGAGTCAAGTTGAGCCAGAGCTGTGTTAGGTCAAACTAGATCCAAGTCAAGCTAACCCAGAGCTAAGTCAAGCTAAGTCAGAGCTAAGTTAAGGTGAGCCAGAGGCAAGTCAAGCCAAACTAGAGCTAAGTCAAGGTGAGCTAGAGGTGAGTCAGGATAATCTAGAGATAAGTTGGGTTGAGTTGATAGTCCCAAGAATAAAATTGTGGTTTATAAAAATATTTTTTTTTCTCAATTTTTTACCTTCTTTTCTTCCATACTCCAAGATCCTACATGACAATGTTTATTAGGTTACTTTTATAGGCTTTGTGAGCAAATTTGTGGGTTGCAGTCCTATTAGAAGAATACATAAGAACAAACTGAATTAAGCCTATTTATTCATGTGGGAATTACAAAAGATAGCAAAAAAACATATGAAATAAAACAACACCATATTACCTTCTCAAATGGATTCACCATACCAATGAGGCTCAAAAGCATGTTTTCCCTTGATCAAGAGCTCTTATCTTCAAAAACAATGGTGGCTAACTCATCCAATATCTCAAGAAATCCTTAAAAAATCAATGATCAAATGTGAAAGATTATGGAGACAATTCAACATAATAACTTTGCATAAATCAAGCTTAAAAATGATGTCCATGACCTCTGTATTTATAGATTTTCAAGATTGCTCAGAGTTAACTTGAACCATCCATCTTAAAATAAAGATGTGTGGTTGAAGATTAATTAAATATTTGGAATTAAATCGATATTTATCCTCATCATGACTTTAGAAAAAGGGGCATTGAAGAGATATGAAGGGTCATTATGAGGCATGGGAGACCCATAATCCTAATATTTGTGGCATTTATGGCCTAGGATGTCTTCCCAAGAAATGATATCACTTGATGATGTAATTAATAAAAATCAATTTCCAAAAATAAATATTCAACAACTCTCATGGAAATCCACTTAAGCTCTTGATTTGGATTAATTAGACTTAAACAAGATTAATCAAAATTTATGCAATTATTTGGAAATTGGCTCTCAATTAATCAAAATGGTCAAAAAGTCATATTATTAAGTCATAATTTGACTCAAGAAGAATTGGAAGGTGACACTAGATGCGTTGGAACTATATTCCCATTTAATATGTTTCCAACATAAAATAATAAAGGTGCATGACATGTACCAATGAATTATAATAAAAGAGTGATCCAAAGCACAAAAAGGTGAAATTGTCATTTTGACTTGAAATGAATTGATCAAAGTTAGCTGGCCCATAAATTGCATTGCCCCATTTAGGGATACTTTGACCTAAATTGGCACTTGTAAATGGCAAGTTTGAACCATTTAGGGTTTTTTATGGATTTTAGCCTAAAATGTGCATTTGAGTGAAATTTGAGCAAGACTGACAATTTCAACACAAAAGGTGTTAGCAATTAGATGTCTACATTTTACCCCTATTTGAGAAGGTGTAGTGAGACATTCAGGTGAAGCAACATCTTTTCAAAGAAAATATTTATCAAGAAAAAATTGGAATATACCCATGATTCCCCCTCGAGAGTACATACTATGATGAAATAGAAGGATGGACTCTCAAAAAGAGAGAGAAAGTGAGAGATGAACCCATGGAATAGATCACATCAAGACAAGCTAATGCTTGCACACATGATTACCATCAATGATTAAAATATAATTATGGGTATAATAAGCCCTAGGAGATAGGGGAATGGGAAAGATATAATCCATAAATATAAGGGACACACTTTAAACATACCCAAGTTGAGAGTACAAGCTATGTGTTTATGACATTGATCAATCTTGAGACAAGTTGCACACTAAATATTGCCATTGTGGGAAATAGTGTGGAAAGCTTAAAATTAGAGGAAAAGAGAGAATATTCTACTTCAAGAAGGGAATAAACACTATAATGGGGTCTCCAAAGATAAGATAATAAGAGGTGCTCTAGTAGAGAAAATGTGATTTTGATAAAACCATTTTTTCCTAGTAGGGCAAATTTTGATCATTGATAAAAAAATAAATAATGGTTTGCCCCTATAGGGTTAATTGAATTCAGATATTTTTTAGATGTTTGGCCCCAACATGGGAAATTGATAAGAAAAAATAGCTTAAGGATATAACCTAAAATATAGGTTAAAGTGAGTGGGCAAAAACGTACATGCGATGGTGTAATGGCTTAGAAAGCCACATAAAACCCAACATATGAGAATGCACAAAGTGATGAAATGGATGAAAAGAATAATGAAAGATATCCAAGATGACCTCAATAAAAAATGATTGTTGTCTACATAGTCCCATGGACTCATGTTCCAACATTAACTTTAAGTTAATGTAGTTAACCCAAGGTTGGGAGAGAATAGAATGAGGAATGATGAAAACTTACCAACAATTGACTTGAATCATAATGTATGCAAAGATTTGCATGTCTAAGCATAGAGTCAAGTGCCAAAATACATGTTATCTAGATACCTAATTCCATATTATGATCCTAGATTATGTAAGGTGTTCTTGAGAATTGTTCATCGAAGTGATGTTGAGGTTAAGAATTTGAGACCTACGCACAAAGTGCTTGCTATAGAAAAAATAATTAGGCATCATAAGCATGAATAACTTAGAATGACATAATATTCTAACTGTGCTGAGCCAATTCAAATGTGAATACATATAACTAAGGATGATGGTAAAATAATGACCAAAACTAGAGTTATAACTATTTACATTTAAACAAAAAATCAAATACAAAGAAAAAGATAAACATAAATGAACCTAACATAAAATCGAGATATGATAAATCAAGACTTAAGTAGGAACAAAATTTTTAAAAACAAAAATAAAGAACATATTAATGACATGAGACCAAGAAGTAAATAATCAAGATCCATGTGGACCATCAAGACATTATTGAACACAAAAGAGAAAAATAAAATCAACTAAAAAAACAAGACACCAAAAATAATCAAATAAACAAAAAGGTATAAGAACAACTTATAAAATAGAATCAAGATATAAATAATCAAGGTCCATGCAAATCATCAAGATGCTCTAAAACACAAAAGAGATAAGCAAAAACATATAGGGAAACACAAGACCAAGAGGAGACAAGAAGTAATAAAAAGAGAAAATGAAAATAAATAAAAGGAGAGATGAAAAATCATAATAAAACACCAAGAAAATAAAAATAAACATGCACAAAAAAAATAATTTAGTGCAATTTAAACACAAATGTTCATGTACATGCAGTAGAGGCATTACTTTCTACCACAACATAACAAAAAAAATGCCACAACAATTGTTCCCTGGTTAAAGAGGAACAATGAAAAAATAAATGAGGGAAGAGAAGAAAAGGAAGGGGTTGGTTGAGTTGATCCAAAATATACAAGACAAGTGGACATTGCCTACATAGTTTCAAGGATGCATGTTCCAACAATTTCAGGCCAAATGTAGTTCTCCCAAGAAATATGATAGAAGAAACATGATAATCAGACTAGCATGATTAATGTTATAGAAGAAAATAGAAGATATGACAAACAAATGAGAATGGTCTTGCAAAAAAAAAATTGATGGGATGAGAAAGAATGATCTTGAAAAATGACAAGTACATGGGACAAGATGAACTGGTGTTTCTTTTCTTGCAAAATAGCAAGAGCATAGCATGGTGGGAACAAAGGTACAAAAGTGTGAGAAATTTTTTTTGTTCTTTTTTGGATCATGTTCTAATTTTTTTGGTATTTTCAAAGTATTTCCAATGTTTTTTGTGTTTTTGGGATAAAATATGCACAAGGTGGGACCATCTAGTCAAGGAGATGCACTTTAGAGAGTAAAGGTTCCAATAAAATAAGTAAGCTACTTGCAATGGCCCATGCTCTCAAATCAGTGAGAGCAAGGGTCTTGAGAAGTCAATAAGTTCCTACAAAGAGTAGAAAATGTAATATAGAATAGTGTGTTTCATGAAGTAACTCTAAAGAAGTATCTACATTTACCTATCTGTAATAGTGTAGAAAAGTTCCAAAAATAAAGAGATGATCTTGCTCACTTGTCTATTAAAGAAGCTATAAAATACTATTCTATCTGAACCAATTTATAGAATCAGTGCTTAAGATGATCATAATGTTCATGAGACACAATTAGGATCATAATTGGTCAAGGGATAAAAATTGTTTCAAGATTTACAACATGCCCAAGACATAACAAAGAATGTGGTCCTCAAGGAGAATGGTCCAAAGAATAGGGTCAAACACCTTGACAATCTAGAGTGGGATGAAGCATATGGTTCTCTTCTAAGAATAGTCTAGGATAGGATAAAATGTGTTCAAAGTGCCAATGATTCAAAAGCGTTCACTATCTAGAGCCATAAATTTTGGGTCAAGGTAGTATTAAATGCATTTAAGATAGGATAAAATGGTAAGATAAAATTAATTCAACACAAGTTACCCCCAAGTCAGGGGTCTTGTAGACAATGTTTCAAAGTTGTTCATGTGTAGAACCTCTTAAGGTGTATGATGTTCATGGGATCTAGAAGTTCTTCACTGTTAGGTTTAGCCAGTGGACATGCCCTTGATCCATAGTTTTTCATGATAACATATGGTCCTAACCAATTAAGATAAAATTTACCTTTATTTTTGTGTTAAAATTTGTGTTCTTTTAGTTCTCTTTCAAAACCAAGTCACCAATTTCAAATTCTTAAAGGAGAATGCATTTATTTTAGCTTCTCCACAATCTGTTTTGATAGGCATACATGTTTTATAGTGTATCCAAACTCTTACCATCAATAAGTTCTAGTTCTTGTAGTTGTGAGGCTCTATAGTCTTCATCATCTTCAATGTGCTCTAGTGATATCCATAATGATGATAATCTCAATTGAGATAATAAATTATGTGCCAAAAATAATGTAGTATGGATTAGATCCAATTGGGGTTTGATGATTGGTTCTATAAAGCCCAAAGGCTAGGAAAGAGTTGCAAGTGCCAATTAAGGCTACCATCATTATCAATCTTTTTTAAGATGGCTACAATGGTTTTGTTTGACATCTTAGCTTTTCCATTACCTTACGGGTTATATGGAGTTGATTTCTTGTGCTTGATATTGAATTTTACACAAAGAAATTTTACATGATGATTCACAAAATATCCACCATTATTGGATATAATACGGGATGGGATGCCATATCAATAGATGATATGATAATGAATGTATTTTGCTATCTTATTCTCAATAACATAAGTGAGAGGAATGGCCTCAATCTACTTGGTAAAGTACTGGATTATAGTTAAAATGTGCTTATGGCCATATGAAGATGTTGGGTTAATTTTATTGATGAGATCAAGACCCCATGTTGAGAATGACCATGGTGTTGTGATCAGCTGTAGTGGTAAACAAGTTGCATGTATCAAGTTGTCATGTTGCTGACAAGGAACACACTTCTTCACATAGTTTCATGCATTAGTCTCTATTTTAGGCCAATAATACCATATTATAAGGAACTTCTTTGCTAGGACTACACCATTAGTGTGAGCCCCACACATTCCTTCATGAACCTCCTTTAGTGCCATATTAGATTCTCCCAAAAATAAACAAAGAAGCATTCCATCATAGCCTTTATGATAAAGTGTGTTTCCAAGTAGAGTATACTGTGTTAAGCGATGAAGGAATAATTTTTGTTGGTTATTGAAAAGGTTGGTGGGGAAGACATGAATATGGAAATAGTTTTAAAAGTCTTGGTACCAAGGTAGCTTAGGTGGGGGATTAGGACCAGAAATGGCACGCATGCTCTTTGAATTTGCTATAATATGCATAGGCTAAATAAAATTTTCAATCAAGAATTGATACTCTTTAGCACTGTCATGCATTTTAATTATATAACCAATTGTTTCCATTATGTCAGTGGATCTATTGTTTACTCTTGAAACTTGTTCAAACTATAGAGATTTAAAATGTGTTTTGAGGTTATTGATAATTTGCTTGTAAGGTACAAGCTTGTCATCTCTTGTTCAATACTAATCAATTATCTGATTGATTAACTATGAATCTCCATAGACCTTTAATATTTGAATATCCCAATATATAGTAAGGTGGAACATTGCAATCAATGCCTCATACTCAACCATATTATTTTTACAATGAAATTGTAGATGGAATGCTTTGGGAATCAAATCCCCCTATGGTGTGATCAACAATATGCTAGCTCTAGATCTAGGAGATGTGAAGGGTCCATAAAAATAGAGTGTCCACTATTTAGGTCTTTGCAGTGCTTGTTCTATCATCATGATAGAATCATTTAGAAAGTCAAACTTGAGAGGTTGAGTGGCCTCAATAGGCGCTTCTACAAGTTGGTCAACAATTACTTACCCTTTGATTGCCTTTTGATTTTGGTACTCAATATCAAACTCACTTAGGAGCATAATCCATTTAGTAATGTATGCTTGAAGAGATACTTTACATAAGAGGAACTTGAGAGGGTCCACCTTGGTGATGATAATAGTTTTGTTAGTTACCATATAATGTTGCAATTTTTTAGTAACGAACACCATATCTAAACATGCCTTCTCAATAGGAAGATAATTATGTTCATAAGCCATCATTTTGTGGCTTAAATAATAAAAAAAATGTTCCTTACCATGATCATCATGTTGGGCTGAAATTTCCCCCAGTGCATGTTCTATGGCTGATATATAAAGAACCAGTGGCTTTTCCTGTGTTGGTGGTCTTAAGACTGGTGGATTGGCCAAGTATGTCTCAATATTTGAAAATGCTATCTAAAAATATTCATCCCATCAAAATGTTACCACTTTCTTCAAAATATGAGTAAATGGGTGGTACTTATCTACCAATTGAGAAATGAACTTGTGTATAGGATCTTTCCTTGTAGGCTTCACAGCTATTTAAGATTGTGTGGTGGAGGAATTTATATAATATCCTTGAATTTTTCATGGTTTAATTCAATCACATTTTGTGATACAATGAATCCTATCAATTTCCCTAATGTGACATCAAAGACACATTTCTTAGGATCCAAATAGACTTTATATTCATGAAGCCTCTCAAAGATTATTTGTAGAATGTCAAGATGTCAATCTCTTTTTTGTGATTTTTATAGTATATCATTAACATAGTCCTCTACAATATCATGCATCATGCCATATATGATGAAAATCATTGTGCATTGATATGTTGTTCCAACATTATTCAATCCAAATGTCATGACCTGGTAACAAAATGTCTCCCATAAAGTGGTGAATGCAGTCTTTTATTGGTCTTCGGGAGCTATCCTGATCTGATTATACCCAAAAGATCCATCCATTAAGGACATATCCTACCCCATAGTTGAGTCAATGATCATGTTGATGTTTGGTAGAGGAAAATCATCTTTTGGGCATGCTTTGTTGATATCTTAGAAATCAATACAAATACATATACTTGAGGTCTTTTTACTTACTAGATCTATGTTGGAAGCCCATTTAGAGTAATCTAGTGATTTAATAAAATTGGATCCTAACAAATTTTTTAGTTTGGCTTTGACAAATAGGATGATGCATGGATGTATCTTTCTCAATTTTTTCTTGACTGGTTTGGCATCAGGATGGACAACAAGGCAATGCACAACCAAATCAGGGTCCAAGCCTAGCATGTCAGAGTATTCCCATGCAAATATGTCTATATAATCCTTAAGAATGGATATATATTTGCTTATGTTTTGCTTTAGTAAGGAAATCTCCAAGATATACAATTTTGGGATCTTCATAGGTTCCCAAGTTCACTTCTATTATGTTTTCCATAAGAAGTGTGGATCCATCTTCTAGAATTGTAAGCAATGTATGGTCATGATCATCTTCTTCTAACATATCTTCTTGTTGTTCCTCCCAAATATTTGGATAGTATGAATAATCAAAATCTACCATCTTAGGTAAAGGCCAAGTAGTAAAAAACCTCTAGAAACTCAAGATCAAGATCACTAGGATGGGAAGCTCCAATGGTAAAGATATAATTTATTGCTTCATGAAGGGAAACACTGCTAGGATGGGTTCTTACTTCAGGATGGGAAGCTCCAATGGTTATTATGGTTAATATGGCATTTGAATAAAAAAAATCTAAGTCATCAAGCTCATTGAAAAGGCTATATGGGATGTTGTGTCATTGCTAGGAGTCTTGTCACTAGTCACTTTATAAGAGTCACTATTGAAAGTTATGAGGTCATGATCTAGTGGTATAAATCCAAGAACATGATTCCAATTGATAACTCCAGCTGATAAGGGCTTCAAGAATCTTTGCACTTGTGGGCCAAGGCCTTTCCCTCTATAGTCAAGATGATTGATTATCAAGTTAGGGATATGTTACTTTGGATTCTCAAAGAAATCATCAAGGCCTGCAGAATATAACCAATCTCCATTGGTAAAATCATCTTGATCTTTCTTTAGCATGATTGTAGGTACAAAAACCATGGTTGGTTTTTGTTATTTCTTCTTTGGCTACCAACTCTGGTTAGTTCCATTAGGGGTCTTGGATGTTGTAAGTTTTCCAAATGATTTAGGAGATTCATGTAGTTTTGTAATATGGAGGACTTCCTCAAGATGGTACATGGAAATACCCACATCTTTAATAACAACATGTTTTACAAGAGCTGTAGGAAATGGATTAGCCAAAGTGAAAGCAAGATCACTAGGGTTAGTATATTTTAATGGAGATGGATGGGAAATGATGGCTTTGTTCTTCTTTGCAATGAACTAAGAACTTGGGAAATAGTTATAATAATGAAACTCAACTTCAATATGTTTTTAATATTCATATGGCTACTAATCAGTGAGAATAGTAACTTCAATCCCATCATGGGGAAACTTAAGGCACTGGTGAAGAGTAGATAGGACTGCCTGTACTTCATGAATCTAGGGATGACCAAGAAGTATGTTATAAGGAAGTTTAATATTCATAATATGGAATACTGTGTGATGAAAAATGGACCTAACCATAATTGATAACCAAATTGTACCCAATGACTCCCTCTTGGCATTGTTGTAAGCCTTGATTGTAATAGTCTTTGGCTAAATGTCCTTATCCATGTAGCTCAATTATCATACCAACTTGAGGGATATGATTTTCAACCCTGAACCATTATATATAAGAATTCACTTGATCTTATGATCTGAAATGATTATCTCTATGTACAGTGGGTTATTATGGGTTGGGCCAAGAGTGGACATGTCTTTTTTATCAAATGTGATTTACCAAAATAGAGACAAAGATCCAACTAGGTTTTGAAACTGATTAGGGTTAATATAATTAGGCACATTAGATTCTTTTAAAAGGTTATTCATAATAGTTATATGGACATCATATGTCCACAAGAGTTCTAATATATATTTCTATTTATGGGTTTTATTTAATTGGTCCACTAAACTATAAGGCTTTTTGATTGTGGATTGAGCTAGTTTAGTCTTTGTTGGCATAATATTCAGGTTTAGAACCATCGACACAATGTTCTCATTGGCTTTCATGGAAAAAGGGGGTGAAGGGAACTAGATGCTAACTTGTGGGCATCTATTTGTAACTGCACAACCTAGAGGTGGTAAGGAGTCATTATAATTAGAAGAGTAAAGCAAAGGGTCTTAGATGATGACTCATGGGTGTTTAGCTATATTGCTACAGTTTTGAGTCAATGAGAAGCCTTTATATTTATAATAAGGATGATTTTATTCATAACTAGTAACACGTACACATAGATTTGTAATATGATTATGCAAATTCAACATAGTATTACTAGGGGGAGAGGGTATTGACCCTATAATGATGGGTCCCACACTGTGAGGAACACAAGATTGTTTACATGGATTTAAAGTAATAGTGGTAACTTGGGTAGCTAAAATGTACACCAAAGTATTTTTATAATTGTAGGGCATGTTGTTATAATCCACATTGTTATTATGGGCATTATGATCCCTATAATGCTCATTATAACTCTAACCTTGATGTTGGTTTTGATTCTGCCTCTATCCTTGATTCTGAACTTGGTTTTGATTATTTCTTGGTCGTGGTGGATTATGTCAAAGAAAGGGGTCTCTGTAGATTACCATATCCTAATTTATGTCCTCATTAAGGGCCAACTTATTTTCCAATTCACCACTTTTAATAAATTCCTCAATAATATGTCATAATTAGATGCAATGATATGCAACATAACCAACAAAATGATGTAAATTACACCATTCGTTTTCTTTGTACCAATCTAGTTTTGGTTGATCTTGAGGAAATGTCCTTGATATTGGCCACACAATCAAATAATCCATAATGAGGTTTTGTAAAAATATTTCAAATGATTCTCCTAACTTGCTAATGACTCTAAAATTGTTATAAAAATGTCCTTTATGGAGGTTGTTTTTGCAAAGTAGGCGGTGGATTTAGGGGATTTAATTGCAAATTTAGGGGAGGAATAGCCTACACCATTTTTATGTGCCTTATTTTAGTCATCAAATTTCCAATAATGTTCTTATTTTTTCTAAATCCCTTAGGCTTCTCCTACATAACTATTTGAACCAGTGATTTAGTTTGATTATATGCTTGACCCTGCATGAAAATCTTGACAATGCTTTTAGTAATAAGATCCTTTTCAATCTAAACTCCTTTATTGATAATTTCTTAAAATGAGTTTATGAAAGCTAACCATAGATTATGCATAAATTTAAGATGCAAGTTTTGTGCAAATATATTGGCCAACTATTTTTCTGGGAAGTTATGTTGAAAGTGGCCTGCCAATGCTCTCCACCTTTGCAGGTATGCAACAAAACATTCACCATCACATTGTTTGTCTTTGCACAAGTCAACAATGGTCAATTCATGTTCTATGTTATATGAGAAATGGTTAATGAACTTTTTTGATAAGTAATTCTAACTTACAACTGATCCTTTGGTTGGTTTAAGTAGCCAATCTAAGGCCTATCTCGCTAAACTTCATGGAAAAAGTTGAAGCAAGTACTCACTACTATAAGCAACCTCTTGACATAACACAAAGAATGTCTCTATGTACACACATGGATCTCCATTTCCTTTGTATTTATCAAATTTGGGTGCCTCAAAATGAGGTGGAAATGGGTTTCAAATAATAGATAAATCAAATGGATATGGATATATCTCATCAAATTTGTACTTTTTAACTCTATTATCTATCTCCAATCTCTGAACAATTTCCTTCATATAATTCCACTCTTGCATGTTTGGTGCATTTGTGGATTAGATAAGATACTATTGGGGTGGTATGTACCCATGGTTTCATTATTGTTGGGGTACAATGTGCCCTTGATTTTGTTGTTATTGGGGTGGAATGTGCCCCTAGTTTTATTGTTGTTGGGGTGGAATGTGCCCTTGGTTTTGTGTGAATCTATAGGGAATGTATACCTTTCAATCCATGATTTGGTTCTAATTTTTTCCTTGAGTTGAGAAAATAGGTCATTGATTCTTAGATTGTAAAACATTCCCTAAATTTGGCTATATAGTACCTTTTTGATTTGAGATAGTTTTGTTTTTGTTTACCAATTTTTGCATTGGTTGGAATGAACTATCCAAATTATCATGAGGGATCTTAATTTGAACTAAATGTTTGGGTCTCTAATTTTTTAAAGTAATAATAGGTTCTTGATGATTAAATAATATATGATTCTTGTCAAATAGATCATTTTGTAAGATCTCTTGTGACTTCAACTATTCATTTAGGTTACCTTGATCCCCTATGGTTATGTTTTCATCAGATGTTTTTTTCATACCTTTTACCACATTTTCCTATTATTTCAAAGTATCATTGTAAATTGAAGTGGCAACTAATGAGTCAGTTAAGTTTGTGACAAGTTAATCCACATATCATTGACTTATTATCTTGATCTTGGCTAGAAGATCTAGATTTATGGGTTTTGACTCTATTCATATTTCCATTCCTTTGTTATAAGAAGAAAGTATGTCTATTTGTGAAAAATATTGCTCTTTTCATCATTATTCTCCTTCTCTCACTAAGGTATACAATTATTCTATAGGAAATTCAGAGGGTAGTCTAGAACCTAATTCTATCAACCTAATAAGTGCTTCATCTTGTTATCCTTGGGGTTAATATTCATTGTAATCATCTTCAGATCCTACTATTGTGGGGATGTCATAAAAAATAATGGGGCTATCTTGACCATCATAAAATTTCTCATCCTCATAGATAAGGCCATAAGAGGCCCCACTACGAGTGAACCTTTGAGTCATGTCTAAAAAGATTTTTTCTCTAAGTTTGATTAGATTTAGATCAATGTTTCTGCCAACAAAGTATGCTTTGGATCTCTTCAAACAAATAAATAAGGTACCAAAGATACTATAAAGGAGGGTGGGTTGGAACCACACACAATTATAAGATTTGGTTCATGAATTTACTCAACTTTTGGTGAAGCTAAAATTGTATAAATTGGAAGAGGGTAAGGTAACTCAAAGACCCAAGGTGAAAACTAGTACACCAAAGCCTAGATCTTTGTGATACGCCTATACCATAAAAGATAGTTTCAAATTTGATAAGTTGACCCTATAAAACTAGAGGAAAACTCTCTAGATTACAAAGAAGACAAAATTAACTAAGCAAATCAAGATGTAAAAACATGCACAAATTACTAAGTACAAAACTAGGGCCAAATGGGTAGCATAACGTTGCCACATGGTTCTAATAGGATAAAATATTTCTAAGGATGAAAGCTTGAGAGATATGCAAGATGAATTAATTTCACCAAGATGATAATGTTATTTTGAGTCTAATAAATGATCCTCAATTCAAATAGAAAATTGAACCTAAGCTAGACTAAGTTTAGTGTGCAAATGGTGAACCTAATTTAACACACCAACCCTTAAAATTTAGAAAGGTTTAATTTTGAATAGGAATTATAAATAAGTGACTTAATTTTTTTTTGAAAGGATCTAGACTCAATTAGGCAACATGATTGTGCTAAAATAGATGACATGACACAAAAGCTTTTGATTAACAATTTGAACAAGGGAAAGATGAAATTTCTAATTAGACAGCATAATGCCTCCCTTGCTTCAATAAGATTGAGAAAAATGTGATTTAGTTAAGTGAATAGAGATAATAAGTAGTTTTAGACACAAATCAAGACCAAGTAAGCTCTTGACAAAAATCAATCATTTTATGTCTAACTTGACAAGGTATGGCAATGTGGGGTCAACTAAACTAGCAAGTTTTTGAATGTTTCTATGTGAATCAATTTGAAAATGAATTTCATGTCACGATGCAATGGAAAATCATGTAATTGGGTGTCCATGGAACTTGGATTATTGCAAAAAAGTCTTTCCCTTTTTGTAACTACTACAACCTATTATTTGCTCAGTGTAGTGCGATGTCCAAAGTGCAGATACGTCCTATGTGCAACTCTATTATTAGAAGGTGGTTTAGCTACTCAAACCTCTGATCTTAGTGGAAATGGGTGAAGTCATTTCTGAGGATATGAAACCCTAGTTCAAATATTCCATAAATAACTCATGGGAGGTAATGAATTCCCTCTCACAAGCCAAGTTTACATTAAAATTTAAAAATAAAATAAAATAAAAAAACTTTAGGGTCATTTTCAAGATCACCCAAACTACTACAAGTTTTTGGAGATTGATTTAGATGACATTATTTCTAAGCCTTGGACTAGGATTTTTGAAATAAGGATGGGTCCTTTTGATTCCAAGGGTTCCCTAAATGGGACAAGTGGAAGAGCATACACACAACATCCCTCTTTTTGCCAAATAAAAACTAGTTCAAATAGCTATTGAATGCAAAACCTTGGAAAGATGAGTTCATTTTTAAGAACTAAGATAAGAGATTAGGTGATGTTATTTTTGGCCCTTATCCTTAATTGATAAAATGGTAAAATACTACACAAAAAAATGCCACATGAAGCAATAAAGACCTAAGTTCATTTTAAGCCCAAATTAAAGATTCATGACTTTTCCTAGATTCATGATTAAAACACCAAATTTAAAATGTTTCAAGAGTTATGATGTGTTTTAAGCACTAAATTAAATGTATATAAGACTTACCTAAATATTAGGTTCATTTTAAGCACTAATTCAAATGTGTGAAATCAAGCATGTTCATTTTAAACCCAAATAAAAGTGTGTTTGGTTATTCAAAACTATTTAAACCAAATTCCAAACTACCCCCTTAACCTATAAAAACATAATTATAAGGGCCTACTTTGAAGCACTTAATATTTTGATGAAATGACATTAAGAATTTAGCTCTTCGGTTGACAATTGTGTTGGTTTGGATAGGCGAGTTAGGTTGACATGTGAGTTGTGTTGAGAGATGAGTTAGGTTGATAGGAGAGTTAGGTTGGATAGGCGAGTTGGGTTAACAGGTGAGTTAGGTTGACAAGTGATTTGGGTTGACAGGGGAGTTAGGTTGATAAGTGAGTTGGGTTGGACAAGTGAGTTAAGTTGACAGGTGAGCTAGGTTAGATAGGTGACTCAAGGCAAGATAGAGGTGAATCAAGGTGAGCCAAAGGTGATCTGGTTGGAAAAGTGAATCAACATGATCTAGAGGTGAGTTGAATTAAACTAGAGATGAGTCAATTTGAGCCAGAGTTGAGTCAAGTAAAACTAGAGCTGAGTCAAGCTGAATAAGAGTTGAGTCAGGCCAAGTCAGAGCCAAGTTAGGGTGAGTCAAAGGTGAGTCTGGCTGAACCAGAGGTGAGTCAGGGTGAGCTAGAGGTGAGTCAGGATGATCTAGAGCTGAGTAGGGCTGAGTTGACAGTCTCAAGAACAAAACTATGGTTTATAAAAATGGAATTTTTTGATCAAATTTTTGCCTTTTTTGCTTCCATACCCCAAGATCCTACATATCAATGGTTAGTAGGTTTCTTGTAGAGGCTTTGTGAGTAAATTTATGGTTTATGATCCCACTAAAAGAATGCATAAGAATAAACCAAATTAAGCCTACCTATTTATATGGAAATTACAAAGGATAACAAGAAACATATGAAAGAAAGAAACACCATATTACCTTTCAAAATGGATTCACCATACCAATGATGCTCAAAAACATGTTCTCCCTTGATCAAGAGCTCTTGTCTTCAACAACAATGGTGGCCAACTCCTCCAATGTCTCAATAACTCCTTTAAAAATGTGAAAGATTATGGAGATAATTTAACATAATAACTTTACATAAATCAATCTTTAAAATGATGTCCATGGCCTCTCTATTTATAGATTTTCAAGATTGCTCAAAATCAACCTGAACCATCCATTTTGAGATAAAGATGTGTGGTTGAGGATTAATTAAATATTTGGAATTAAATCCATAATTATACTCATCATGACTAGAAAAAGGGGCATTGAAGAGGCATGTAGGGTCATTATGAGGCATGGGAGACCCATAATCCTAATATTTGTAGCATTTATGGCCTAGGGATGTCTTCCCAAGAAATGATGTCACTTGATGGTGTAGTTAATAGAAACCAATTTCCAAAAATAAATATTCAAAAACTCTCATGGAAAATCCACTTAATCTCTTGATTAAGATTAATTATCCTTAAAAAAGGTTAATCAACATTTGTGTAATTATTTAGAAATTGGCCCTCAATTAATCAAAATGGTCAGAAAGCCATATTACTGGGTTGTAATTTGACTTAGTAAGAATTGGAAGGTGAAGTTAGATGCATTGGAACTGTATTATCATTTAGGATGTTTCCAACATAAAATAACAAAGGTACGTGACATGTACTAACTAATTATAATAAAAGAGTGATCTAGATCACAAAAAGGTGAAATTGTCATTTGGACTCAAAATGAATTGATCAAAGTTAGCTAGCCCATAAATTCCATTGCCCCATTTAGGCATACTTTGACCTAAATTGTCACTTGTAAATGAAAAGTTTGAACCATTTAAGGTTTTTTATGGATTTGAGCCTAAAATGTACATTTGAGTACAATTCAAGAAAGATTGACAATTTCAACATAAAAGGTGTTAAGAATTAGATGTCTACATTTTGACCTTATTTGAGAAGGCATAACGAGACTTTTAGGTGAAGCAAAATATTTTCAAAGAAAATATTTTTCAAGAATAAATTGAAATAGACCCATTGTGTCCCATCGAGAGGACATACTAGGATGAAAGAGAATGATGGAGTCTCAAAAAGAGAGAGAAAGTGAGAGATGAACCCATGGAATAGATCACATCCAGACAAGATAATGCTTACACACATTATTACCATTAATGGTCAAAATATAATTATGGGTATAATAGGCCCTAGGAGATAGGGGAATGGGAAAGATACAATCCATAAATATAAGGGACACACTTTAAATGTACCCAATTTGAGTGTACAAGATACATGTTTATGGCATTGATCAATCTTGAGACAAGTTGCACACTAAATATTTCCATTATGGGAAGTAGTGTGGAGAGCTTGTAATTAGAGGAAAAGAGAGAATTTTATTATTTAGGAAGGGAAGCACCACTATAATGGGCTCTCCAAAGAGAAGATAATAAGAGGTGCTCCAGTAGAGAAAATGTGATCATGATAAAACCATTTTGCCCTAGTAGGGAAAAATTTGATCATTGATAAAAAATAAATAATGGTTTGCCCCTATAGGTTTAATTTAATTTGGACATTTTTCAGATGTTGGGCCTCAACATGGGCAATTGGCAAGAAAAATTAGCTCAAGGATATAACCCAAAAGATAGGTTAAAGAGAGCAGGAAAAAATGTACATGCGATGGTTTAATGGCTTAGAAATCCATGTAAAACACAACATATGAGAATGCAAAAAGTGATGAAAGATATGAAAAGAAGAATGAAAGATAGTTGAGATGACCTCAATATAAATTGAGTGGTGTCTACATAGTTTCATGGACTCATGTTCCAACATGAACTTCAGGACAATGTAGTTCACCCAAGGTTGGGAGAGAATAGAATGAGGAATCATGAAAACTTACCAAGAATTAACTAGACTCACAATGTATGTAAATAGATGCATGTATAAGCATAGATTCAAGTGCCAAAATGCATGTTACCTAGATTATGTAAAGTGTTCTTGAAAACTGTTCATCAAAGTGATGTTAATGTTAAGACTTTGAGACCTAAGCATAAAGTGCTTGCTATAGGAAAAAAGAATTATGCATCATAAGTATGAATAACTTAGAATGACATAATATTCTAATTGCACTGAGCTAGTTCAAATGTGAATAGCTATAACTACGGATGATGGTAAAACAATGACCAAAACTAGATTTAAAGCTATTTACATTTAAAAATAAATAAAAGATAAAGAAAAATATAAACATAAATGAACCTAACTTAAAATCGAGATATGATCAATCAAGACTTAAGTAAGAACAAAATTTCTTTAAAAAAAAAGTAAGAACATCTTAATGACATGAGACCAAGATGTAAATAATCAAGATCCATGTGGACTATCAAGACTTTATTGAACATAAAAGATAAAAGCAAAATCAAACCTAAAAAAGACACCAACAATAATCAAATAAACAAAAAGGTCCAAGAACAACTTAATAACATAGGATCATGATATAAATAATCAAGATCCATGTGAATCATCAAGATGTTCTGAAACACAAAAGAGATAAGCAAAAACATGCAGGGAAACACAAGATCAAGAGGAGACAAGAAGTAATAAAAAGAGAAAAGGAAAAGAAATAAAAGGAGAGGTGCGAAAGCACAACAAAACACCAAGAAAATAAAAATAAACACGCATAGACAAAAAAAATAAGTTAGTGTAGTTTAAAGAGAAGTGTTCATGCACGTGCGGTAGAGGCGTTACTTTCTACCACAACATAAAAAATAACAATACCACAATAATTGTTCACTAATTAAAGAGGAAAAATGATATAATAAATGGGGGGAGATAAGAAAAGGAATGGGTTGGCCGAGTTGACTCCAAATGTGGACATTGCCTACTTAGTTCCATGGATGCATGTTCCAACATCTCCAGGCCAAATATAGTTCTCCTAGGAAATGGGATAGAAGAAACATGATGATCAGACCAACATGATTAATGTTATAGAAGAAAATAGAAGATATGACAAACAAATGAGAATGGTCATGCAGACAACAAGTTGATGGGATGAGAAAGAATGATCTTGAAAAATGACAAGTGTGTGGGACAAGATGAACTAGTGTTTCTTTGCTTGCAAAATGGTAAGAGCATAACATGGTAGGATGGGAATGTACAAAGGTAAAAAAGTGTTAGACAATGTTGTTTTTCTTTTGTGGATCATGTTGTAAATTTTTTGGTATTTTTATAGTATTTCCAATGTTTTATGTTTTTTTGGGATAAAATATGAACAAAGTGGGACCATCTAGTCAAGGAGATGCACTTTCGAGAGTAGAGGTTCCAATAAAATGACTAATCCACTTGCAATGACCCATACTCTCAAATTGGTGAGAGTGAGGGTCTTGATAATTCAACAAGTGCCTACAAAGAGAAACAAATGTAATATAGAATAGTGTGTCACAAGAAGTAACTTTGAAGAAGTATCTACATTTACCTATCTATAATAGTGTATCAGAGGTCTAAAAATGAAGAGATGCTCTTACTCACTTGTCTGTTGAAGAAGTTATAAAATATTATTGTAATTGAACTGATTTATAGAATCAATGCTTAAGATGATTATAATGTTCATGAAACACAATCAAGATCATAATTTGTTAAGGGATAAAAAGTGTTTCAAGATTTACAACATGCCCAAGACATAACAAATAATATGGTCCTAAGGGAAAATGGTCCAAAAAATAAGGTCCAACACATGGACAGTCCAGAGTGAGATGAAGAATATGGTTCTCTTCTGAGAATGGTCTAGGATAGGATAAAATGTGTTCAAAGTGCTAATGATTCAAAATCCTTCACTATCCAAACTCATGAAGTATGGGTCAAAGTAGTATTATATGCTTTCAAGATAGGATAAAATGGTAAGATAAAATTATTTCAACACAAGTTTCCTCCAATTCATGGGTCTTGTAGACAATGCTTCAAATTTTTTCATGTGTAGAACCTCTTAAGGTGTATGATGTTATTGGTTTAAATGTTGGGCCAATAATACCCTATTTTGAGGAGCTTATTTGCTAGGACTACACCATTGGCTTGATCCCCACACATTCCTTTATGAACCTCCTTTAGTGCCATCTTGGATTCTCCCAAAGATAAACAATGAAGAAGCATTCCATCATAGCATTTGTGATAAAGCATGTTTCTAAGGAGAACACAACATGTTAATCAATGAAGGAATAGTTTTTATTGGTTATTGGAAATGTCAGTGGGGAAGACATGACTATGGAAATAGTTTTAAAAGTCTTGGTACCAAAGTAGCTTAGGTGGGGGATTAGGACCAGCAATGGCACATACACTCTCTGAATCTACTATAATATGTACATGCTGAATAATATTTTCAATTAGGAACTAATACTCTTTAGCATTGTCATGCATTTGATTCATGGAACCAATTATTTCCATTGCATCGGTGGATCTATTTTTTACTCTTGGAACTTGTTCAAACTATAGAGATTTAAAATGTGTTTTGAGGTTATCAATACTTTTCTTGTAAGGGATAATTTTGTCATCTCTTGTTTGACATTGATCAATGGTCTTATTGATGATTAAATATGAATCTCCATAGACCTTTAAGCTTTGAATATCCCACTGTATAATAATGCAGAGTACTGTAATTAATGCCTCATACTTGGCCACATTTTTTGTACAATAAAATTGTATATGGAATGCTTTGGGATTCAAATCCACCTATGTTGTGATCAAAAATATGTTAGCTCTAGATCCATGAGATGTGAAGGATCCATAAAAATAGTGTTAGGACTTGTTCTAAAGTCTTAAGATTAGGTTAGATTTTTGGTAGGTTAATTAATATTATTGTAAATGGGGCATGCATCTTTTAGTAAAGTAACCCCCATAAAATAAACTTATTTAGTTTAAGTTTTAGTTAGTTTTATATTTTTGAGTTAATTAATTATAACTGCCTTATGGGTTGTTTTCCCATAAATAGTTGGTTATAGGTTAGTTGTTTTTACCGGTCATTGGTAAAAACTATATAAATCAATGTTTTCTATGAAAAAGGGTTAACGGAGTAAAGTCACCCTTATGTACTTGATTTTTTGAATATTAATAAAATACTTGTGCACTCACACTAAGTGGGGACAAGGTTCAATCTATTTTATTCAAGGAGTTATCAGTGGTATCAGAGCATGGTAATTTTGGGAGCTTGGTGAATTCGAAGGAAGGCAAGGTGAAAAGTCAAATTCACGTGATATCATTTTGGCATGAAATAAGGTATGCCATATAATGAAAAAATTTATTGGTTTAAAATGTTTGAACACTTATTAAATTATTTTAATTTTTCAAATATTTTTTTAAATTTAAACCTGTGTATTTTCCATATACCACAATCTGGTCATTTTGGCCATTTAATACTCTATTTTCCTATGTCCAAACTCCTAATTTGGCATAAAAATGAAATTTTAGCATTTAAATGTTATAAAATTCATTATTTTTTTATAAAAACTAGACTTGTAATGCCTGTTTACTTGTGAAAAACCTCTGTAATGTTCATTCATGGCTGCCATTGTTGATTCATTTCACTTTCAGCTCTCTTAAATCTAAAAATGCCTGCAAATCTTGTTAAACCCCTATTTTTGCATTCTCATTGAAAAATCTAGGAAAAATATGAGTTGTACAACCTTCCAATGCCCTGCTATAGTTTGAATCCATCTCCAACAATATATACCTCAAAAAATTTGCCAAAACTCAGCAAATTGATTTTTATCCTAATTGTGCAGATTTATACGGCCTGTAGGAGAGAGAACAGGTGAAAAATTTATTTCTAGGAGCAACCATGGCATCCCAGGCAAACATGGCATAGGTATAAAACTGGTAAATATTTTTTCTTATGTTTCTAAAGTTTTTTGATATCAAAAATTCTACCTTGGGTCCCACATGAGAAAGCCCGAGTGAGAAGACTGAAAAAGGGAAAAATTTAAATTTATTTACACACGTAATTTCTTTTTCCCTCATAGACAAAATCTAGAATAAGTAGAAATTTCTGAGTATAATATTTTGAAAATGCTCTTAGAGCAATTGGTTAAGCTTATTTTGTGAAGAAGCTTGCAAGGAGGAGGTCAAGGGTTCAAATCCCTTCTTTTGGAAAAAGTTATTTTTTTTTAGAATATACTATTTGTAAAAAGAATATTCCCTTTTAAAATCTACTTTTTGTATGCCTTGAAAGATGTGAAAATCATACTTATTGTATTGTGTTGCAAATCAAAAAAGGGGGAATTCAATTCTATTTCTTTTACATTGTTATGGTGATATAAGCGTATAACTGGTGGAACAAGGTTGTAATTTGGTGAAATAAGGGTGTAATCATTGATTTTTGGTGAGGTTAAGTGCAAAACCCATCCAAAATTCTTGTTTTTTTCTTTTGCGCTCTACGTGGAGGTTAAGTGCAAAACCCCGTAGAAGTTATGTCTTGTGTAGTGAGTGTGATATTTGTTTCATCTCTTTTGCATTTTGTCACACTTTTTATCTACTGCACTTTCTTTCATTTCAAGATGACAAAAATTCAAAATTTTCTTTTAGATGGTGATAGATTAACAATTTCCAATTATTCTGATTGGAAACGATTGGTGGAGGTTTCACTAGTTTTTAATGAGTTATGGGATATTGTTAAGAATGAAAATCCCACATTGCCAATAGAGCAGGCTAAATTAGATATATTCAATTTGTGTGATTCTAAGGCCTTAGCTCTCACTAAATGTTGTTGTACTCATGATACTTATGTTCATATTGAAAATTCTCCTCATAGTTAAACTGCATGGAAAACATTATCAGATTTGTATGATAAGAAACCTAAGCATAAGAAGATAGATATTCATATGCATTTGTTTACTTTGTCATTAGATGAAGATGGGGATATGGGCTAATATATGTTTAAGTTGGAAAATATCACTACTGAGTACACTAAGGCTAGTTTTGGAAAACTAGATGATGATCTCATAGTTACTACAACTTTGAAAGGACTGCCAAGGTCCTATAGGAATTTTGTTGAAATGTTGCATGTCTCTGACAAGATCACATGCATCACCTTTGATAAGTTAGCCGAGTTTCTCATCCAACATGACCTCTCTCTACCCAAGAAATCCAATAAAACTGAAGAAGCCCATGTTTTAGAGTTAAAGCCTAGTTCATCTTCATCTGGGCATCAAAACTATAGAGAAAATAGTTATAGAGGGGGTCGAGGTTACAGAGGAGGCAGATATCAAAACAGAGGTAGGGGTCATTTAAATAATTAACAATCTAACCAATCACATTCACATGACACAAGTGATCGAGGACATGGTCACAACTCATATAGGGGCAGAGGTCGAGGTAGATCTGACACTCAATGTCATAGATGTGGAAAATTTGGTCAAATTACCTCATAATGTAGGATTCTTTTTGATAAAATTTAGAGGCCACAAAAAGTGACTAAGTCTAACTCTGATTAGTATGTTGATCATGACTATGATGAATCCAGTATTGTTACCCATGAATCTGCATTCACTCTTTGGGGCACATTGATTATATTGAATATGAGGCTAGAGATGAGCTCACAGATGTATGGGTTTTAGACACAGGAGCAACCAAACACATGACAGTTAGAAGATATTTATTTTTCTCTTTTAAGTAAGCTTCTCTCTTTCTAGTTACCTTAGGAAATAAGTCTATGCATACACCACTAGGACTTGGATCTATTCAGATTCTTCTTCCTAATGGGTCTATAAAATACTTGGAGGATGTTTGGTATGTTCCCACATTGAAGAAACACTTAATTTCTTTGGTAACTATTCAAAAAAAAGGTTATCAAATTGTGCTTGAAAATGGGCTCATTTACATTAATTCAGTGAAGGATGATTATAAAACAATGTATATAGGATATGAAGATGGAAACTTGGTTAGATTGCATTGTAAAGTGTTTCCTCCCACTATAGAACTTGCGACAGTTGCTAACATAGGTACAAGTACTATGTCTACACAACAGTTATGGCATCTTCGCTATGGACATTTGAATATCCACTCTTTAGTGGATTTGTATAGATATGGTATGGTGAATGGGTTTCCCACTTTTTGAAAAGATAGTATTCTTTGTGAGTCATGTGTTTTGGGAAAACAAAATCAAGAAAAATTTCCTAAACAGTCATCTTGGAGAGCTAACAGATGTTTACAGTTAGTTCATAGTGATGTATGTGACATGAAAAAGTCATCCATTGGTGGGCGTAGATACTTTTTCTTGTTTATTGATGACTTTTCTCAGATGACTTGGGTATTCTTTATGAAAAACAAATATGAAGTTTTCACTAAGTTTGTTGATTGGTTACACTTAGTCAAAAAAAAAACAGGTTCACATTTGGCCACTCTTCATTCAGATAATGGAGGTGAGTGTACCTCAAATGAATTTTTAGATTATTATCGAGAACATGGAATTCATTGAAAATATAGTAATTCTTATACTCCACAAAAAAATGGAGTATCTAAATGGATGAATAGAACTAGTGAGGGTAAAACATGTGCCATGTTGCACTATAAACAGCTTGATGATAAGTTTTGGGATGAAGCCATTGGTACTGCAGTGTATTTGAGAAACAGGTCCCCCACAATTGCACTTTTAGGACAAACTCCATATGAGGCATGGTATGGATTTAAACCAAAAGTTAAACACTTGAAAGTGTTTGGTTGTCTTTATTTTGCTTTGGTTCCTATTAAACATAGAACTAAGTTGGAACCATGAAGTTGAAAATGCATCTTTCTTAGTTATTCTAAAGATAAAAAGGGGTTTCATTTGCTGGCATAGGATTCAATAAAATTCATAGTGAGTCGAGATGTAATATTTGATGAGTTTGGGACTATGAACACTATAGAGATTGATTCTCAACTTGATAAATTAGAGAGGAAAAATACAAAAAGAGATAAGGGTTTGAATAATGGGGATAAATCTTCAAAGTTATGGTATGAGACTCAAATTCCTTCACTTTCCTCTCCTTCATCTACACATAATGAAAATTTTGGAGTTCCTGATTTGAATAATTTGACTAAGTATCCAAAATGGGCTCAAAGTACTTTTTATGACTTGACATCAAATGAAGTTGGTTTAACAGGGCCCAAGAATTCTTGAAAATAGGTAAACTAGGTTATGGTTGTTACTACTTCTTCCACTGAGCCATCCAATTTTGAGGAGGCATCTACTAAACATGTTTGGCAATGGGCAATGAAATGTGAGTATGATTCCATACTTAACAATAATGCATGGGTTTTAGTTGATCCGCCTCCACATGTTAAACCCATCATATGTAAATGGGTTTATAGGACTAAGTATAAATTAGATGGCTCTATTGATAAACATAAGACATGACTTGTTGTAAAATGATATGCACAACAATAAGGTATTGACTATGAGGAAACATTTGCACCAACTGCCAAATGGCACACTATTCGTATGGTACTTGCCTTAGCCACACAAAAAAGTTAAAAAGTACATCAATTAGATGTTAAGAGTGCTTTTTTAAATGGTGATTTATAGGAAGAAGTCTAAATGAAGCAAACTTAGGGTTTTGAACAGGTGGGTGCCAAACACAAAGTATGTAAATTGATAAAATCTTTGTATGGTCTCAAATAGGCACCTAGGGCTTGGTATGAGAAAATTGATTCATACTTGAAATCCATTGGTTTTCATCGTAGTGAATCTGATGATACTCTCTATTTTTGACTGCAGGGTAAGAAAATGGTAATACTTGTTTTATATGTCAATGACTTGTTTATTACAGGTAATGATGAAAACCATAACAAGTCTGTGAAGAAGGAATTAAAAGATGGGTTTGAGATGACAGATCTTGGACTTCTTCACTACTATCTAGGCATAGAGGTAACTCAAAAATAGCATAGTTTCATTTCACAAACTAAGTATATTTTTGGGTTATTAGATATGTTTGGCATGAGTGATTACAAACCTGCCCTCACTCCCATGGAAAGTAACTTGAAATTGTCTAAGGATGATAACAGTGCCTTTTTTGATGGCACCACATATAGGCAATTGGTGGAAGGTTTGATATACTTGATGACTACTAGGCCCGATATTTCATTTTTAGTTGGAATTTTATCTAGGTTTATGCATGAGCTTAGAGAAATTCATTGGCATGCAGCAAAATGAGTACTTCATTACCTTCAAGGAATGAAAACATATGGCCTTGAATACCATTAAAATAAGAACTTCAAACTTGTTAGATATTATGATGTAGATTTTGGCAGCTGTGTGGATGACAGAGTGTCAACCACAGGATACACTATGCATATGGGTTCAACTGCCATTACTTGGTCTTGTAAGAAGCATGATACAGTGGCAAATTCATCAATAGAATTAGAGTATATTATAGCATGGGATGCTTCTAGAGAAATTGTTTACCTTCATCGTATTCTTGAAGATCTTCAGGTTTCTCAGTTTACTCCTACACAGTTATACATTGATAATCAAAGTGCAATCAAGATGTCCAAGAGTCCAGTGTTTCATGCCAAAAAAAAACATATGGATGTCAAATACCATTAACTATGAATGCTAGTGGCAAAGAAAGCTCTTGATCCAATATATTTCCCAACTACCAACCAGACAACTGATATCTTCACAAAACCCCTTGATAGAATCAAATTTGAAAAATTTAGAAAAATGCTTGGCATGTGTCTAAAGACCTGACTTTGGATCATAAGGGGGTTTGTTAGGACTTGTTCCAAAGTCTTAACATTAGGTTAGATTTTTGGTAGGTTAATTAATATTATTGTAAATGGGGCATGCATCTTTTAGTAAAGACACCCCCATAAAATAAAATTATTTAGTTTTAGTTTTAGGTAGTTTTATATTTTTGAGTTAATTAATTAGAACTGCCTTACGGGTTGTTTTCCCGTAAATAGTTGGTTATAGGTTAGTTGTTTTCACCAGTCATTGGTAAAAACTATATAAATCAATGTTTGCTATGAAAAAGGGTTAACAGAGTAAAGGCACCCTTATGTACTTGATTTTTTGAATATTAATAAAATACTTGTGCACTCACACTAAGTGGGGACAAGGTTCAATCTATTTTATTCAATGAGTTATCAAATAGAGTGTCCACTATTCAGGCTCCTTTGGTGATTATTTTATCATCATGATAGAATAATTTAGAAAGTCAAACTTGAGAGGTTGAGTGGCCTCAATAGGAGCTTATGCAAGTTGGTCAACAATTACTTACTCTTTGATTGTCTTTTGATTTTGGTACTCAATATCAAACTCACTTAGGAGCATAATCCATTTATCCATGCATTCTTGAAGATCTGATTTAGATAATAAATTGAGAGGGTTCACCTTGGCGATGACAATAGTTTTGTTAGATACCATATAATGTTGTAATTTCTGAGTAGTGAACACCATAGCTAAACATGTCTTCTCCATAGGCATATAATTATGTTCACAAGCCAGCATTGTGCAGATTAAATAATAAATAGCATGTTCCTTACCATGACCATCATGTTGGACCAAAATTATCCCCAATGCATGTTTTATGGCTGATATATAAAGAAGTAGTGGCTTTTCCTATTTTGGTGGTCTTAAGACTGGTGGATTGGCTAATTATGTCTTAATCTTTGCAAATGCTATCTAAAAATCTTCATCCCATCAATATGTTACCCATTTATTCAAAATATGAGTAAATGGGTGGTACTTATCTACCAATTGAGAAATGAACTTGTGTATAGGATCTTTCCTTGTAGGCTTCATACTTGTTTAAGATTATTTGGTGCAGGCATTTCCATAATAGCCTTAACTTTTGCATGGTCGACTTCAATCACATGTTGTGATAAAATGAATCCTATAAATTTACCTAATGTGACTTTGAAGACACATTTCTTAGGATTCAAGTGGACTTTATATTCATGAAGCATCTCAGAGATTATTTATAGAATGTTAAGATGTCCAACTCTTTTTTGTGATTTTGCTAGTATATCATCAACATCGTCCTCTACAATGTCATGCATCATGTCATAAAAGATGATAGTTATTGTATGTTGATATGTTTCTCCAACATTTTTCAATCCAAATGTCATGACTTGGTAACAAAATGTCCCCCATAAAGTGATGAATGCAGTCTCATGTTGGTCTTCGAGGGCTATCTTGATATAATTATAGCCAAAAAATACATCCATTAAGGACAACATCTCATACCCAACAGTTGAGTCGATGATCATGTCGATGTTGGGTAGAGGAAAATCATCTTTTGGGCATGCTTTGTTGATATCCTAGAAATTAGTACAAATACGTATACTCGAGGTATTTTTACTTACGAGGACTACGTCAGAAACCCATTTAGAGTAATCTAGGGGTCTAATAAAATTAGCTCCTAACAACTTTTCTAATTTAGCTTTGACCAATAGGGTGATGTGTGGATGCATCTTTCTCAATTTTTGCTTTATTGGTTTGGCATCAGAATGGACAATAAGGCAATGCACAACCAAATCAGGGTCCAAGCCTAGCATGTCAGAGTATGCCCATGTAAACATGTATATATAATCCTTAATAATGGATATAATATGCTAATGTTTTGCTTCAGTAATGAAATCTCCAAGATAAACAATTTTGGGATCCTCATAGGTTCCCAGGTTCACTTCTATGGTGTTTTTCATAAGAAGTGTGGATGTATCTTCTAGAATTATAGGCAAGGTATGGTCATGATCACCTTCTTATACCATATCTTCTTGTTGTTCCTCCCAAAGATCCAGATAGTATGAAGAATCAAAATCTACCATCTCAAGTAAAGAACAAGTAGCAAAAAACCTTTAGAAACTCAAGAGTAAGATTCTCAAACATTTGATGTTATTATGAAGAAATATTTGTACTGAATATGGAACTTGGGCTAGATGGACCTTCTATGTCCTAAGGGGATGAGCAAACTTTCCCACCTAGGAGTGATTGAATTATGTTTTCACTCTAAGGCTTGTCTTTTTATTTACTTTTTCCCTAATCGACAAGTGCCTCAAAGAGGTTTTCACCCAAAGATCTCAATGTTTGTTCTTTATTATGACCAAGAATGTTTTCCTACTCTCTAAATTAGGTAGAAGGATCCAATCAGAAATCAAAGCCCTATTTGTGATTGCCAATAGGCATTCCATCTCATAGGCCCATGTATTCTACAATTGATTCTTCATTTTGAAACTAATCAAGGCATATGATTGAATTTTGTTGGTCCCAATTTATGAGTTTAGTATGACAAAGGCATAGGTAAAAATGAGGGTTTGCTTTAGGATAGGAAGCTCCAAATGTAAAGATATAATGTCCTACTTCAGGAAGGGAAGCACCACTAGGATGGGTTCTTGCTTTAGGATGAAAATCTATAATGGGTATTATGGTTAATATGGCATTTGAGTCAAATAAATCTAAGTTAGTAAGCTCTTCAACAAGGCTATAATGGGATGCTATGTCACTACTAAGAGTCTTTTCACTAGTCACTTTAGAAGAGTCACTATCAAAATTCATGAGGTCACTCTCTGGTGGTATAAATCCAAGAACATGATTCCAATTGATAACTCCAACTTATAAGGGCTCCAAGATTCCTTACACTTGTGGGCCAAGACCTTTCCCTCTATAGTCAAGATGATCCATTATCTAGTTATGAATATGATACTTATGATTATGAAATAAATCATCAAGGCCTTTAAAAAATAACCAATCTCCCTCAGTAAAAGCCTCTTGATATTTCTTTGGTTTGATTATAGGTACAAAAACCATAGGTGGTTTTTGTTTTTTCTTCTTTGGCTACCAAATCTAGTTGGGTCTATCAGGGGTCTTGGATGTTTTAGGTTTTCCAAATGATTTAGGGGATTCAAGTAATTTTTTAATATGGAAGACTTGCTCAAGATGGTACATGTAAATACCCATGTATTTAATAAAAACCCATTTTTCAAGAGTTGTAGGAAATTGATTAGCCAAAGTGGAAGCTAGATCACTAGGGTTGATATAATTTAATGGAGATGGATGGAAAATTATGGATTTATTCTTCTTCATAATGAAATCAAAACATGGGCAATAGTTATAATTATAAAAATCAGATTTAATATATTTGCAATATTGATATGGATACCCATCAATGAGAATAGTAACCTTGATCCCGTCATGGTGAAACTTAAGGCACTGGTGAAGAGTAGATGGGATTGCCTGTACTTCATGAATCTAGGGATGAGGAAGAAGTATGTTGTAAGGAAGTTCAATATACACAATATGGAATAATGTGTGAAGATAAATAGACCTAACCATAACTGGTAACCAAATTGTACCCAAAGACTCCCTCTCAGCATTATCATAAGCCTTGATTGTAATAGTCTCTAGCTGAATGTCCTTATCCATGTAGCCCAATCATCATACCAACTTGAGAGATATGATGTTAAACCATGAACCATTATCTATAAGAATTCACTTGATCTTATGATCTATAATTATTATCTCTATGTATAGTGGGTTATTATGGTTTGGGCCAAGAGTGGACATGTCTTTTTGATCAAATGTGGTTTGCTTAAATGAAGACAAATGTCCAACTAGGTTCTGTAACTGATCAAGGTTAATATCATTAGGCACAGTAGATTGTTTCAAAAGGTTATTCATAATAGTTATATAGAAATCATATGTCCACAAGAGTTATAATATAGAAATCTATTTATGGATTTTATTCAATTGGTATACTAAACTATAAGGCTTTTTGATTGTGGATTGAGCTAGTTTAGTCTTTTTTGGCATAGTGTTTATATTTGGAACCATCAACATAATGTTCTCATTGGGTTTCATGGAAAAAGGGGGCGAAGGGAACTAGATGCTAACTCATGGGCATATATTTGCAAATGCACAACCTATAGGTGGTAAGGAGTCATTATAACTAGAAGAGGAAGGCAAAGGGCCTTGGATGATGACTCACAATTTTCTAGCTATATTGCTACTATTTTGAGTCAATGAGGAGCCTTTATAATTATAAGAAGGGTGATTCTATTCAGAACTATTAACCTATGCAAATAGATTCGTAACATGATTATGAAAAATTGATGTAGTATTATTAGGGGGAGAGGGTGTTAACCCTATAATGATGGGTCTCATGCTGTGAGGAACATGAGATTGTCCACATGGATTTATAGTAACAGTGGCAAATTGGGCAGCTAAAATCTACCCCATAGTATTGTTATAATCATAGGGCATGTTGTTATAAGCCATATTGTTAGTATGGGAATTATGATCCCTATTATATTCATTATGATTCTGACCTTGATGTTGGTTTTGATTCTGCCTTTATTCTTGATTCTGAACTTGGTTTTGATTGTTTTTTGGTAGTGGTGGATTATGTCAAGGAAAGGGGTCTTTGTAGATTCCCATATCCTAATTTGTGTCCTGATTAGGGGCCAACTTAGTTTCTAATTCACCACTTTCAATAAAGTAATCAATAATATGTCATTATTAGATGCAATGATATACACCATGACCAACAACATGATGGAAATTACACCATTCATTCTCTTTGTACCAATCTAGTTTTGGTTGATCTTAAGGAAATGGCCTTGATACTAGCCATATAATCAAATTAGTTATAATGAGATTTTGTAACACTATTTCAACCGATTCTCCTTCCTTTCTAAAGACTCTAATTTTTTTATGAAATGTTCTTCATGGAGGTTGTATTTGCAAAGTAGGTGGTGGATTTTGGGGAGTTAATTGTACATTTAGGGGAGGCATAGCCTACACCATTTATATATGCCTTGTTTCAGTCACCCCATTTCCAATCATGTTCTTAATTTTGCTAAATCTCTTAGGCTTATCTTACATAACTATTTGAACTAGTTATGTATTCTGATTAGATGATTGACCCTACATGAAAATGTTGACAAGGCTTTATGTAATAAGAGCCTTTTCAATCTGTACTCCTTTGTTGATAATCTATTCAAATGACTTAGTGCAAGCTAACTATATATTATGCATAACTTCAGTATGCAAATTTTATGCAAATATATCAGCCAACTATTTGTTTGGTAAGTTATGTGGAAAGTAGCCTGCCAATGCTCTCCACCTTTACATGTATGCAGGAAAACTTTCACATTCACGTTGTTTGTCTTTGCACAAGTCAACCATGGTCAATTCATGTTCTATGTTATATGAGAAATGGTTAATGATTTTTTTAAAAAGTCATTCCAATCTAAAACCAATCCTTTAGGTAGTTTAAGTAGCCAATCTAAGGCTTGTCTTAGTAAACTTCATGGAAACAGTCGAAGCAAGTACTCTCTAGTATAAGCAACCTCTTAACATAAGACAAAGAATGTATGTATGTGTTCACATGGATATTGCTTTCCTTTGTATTTTTCAAACTTGGGTGCCTCAAAATGGGGTGAAAAGGGGTTTTATATAATAGATAAATCAAATGGATATGGACATATCTCATCAAATTTGTACTTTTTAACTCTATTATTTGTCTCCAATTTCTAAACAATTTCCTTCATAGAATTCCACTCTTGCATGTTTGGTGCATTTGTGGATTAGATAAGATACTATTGGGGTGGTATGTAACCTTGGTTTCATTGTTTTTGGGGTGGAATGTGCCCTTAGTTTTGTTACTATTGGGGTAGAATGTGCCCCTGGTTTTATTATTGTTGGGGTGGAATGTGCCCCTAGTTTTGTGTGGATCTATAAGGAATGTATACCTTTTGATAAATGTTTTACTTCTAATTCACTCCTTAAGTCAAGAAAATAGGTTGTTGATTCTTGGATTGTAAAACATTCCTTGAATTTGGTTGTTTAGTACCTTGTTGATTTATGATCGTTTTGTGTTTATTTACCAATTTTTGCATTGGTTGAAATTAACTAGCCAATTGTCTTGAGGGATTTTCTCAATTTGAAATGAATGTTTGGGTCTCTAATTTTTTTTTAAGTAATAAGAGGTTCTTGATGATTAAATAATGTATGCTTCATGTCAAATGAAACATTTTGTAAGATCTCTTATGACTTTAACTATTCATTTAGGTTACCTTGATCCCCTATGGTTATGTTTTGATCAAATGTTTGTTGTACACCTTCAACCACATTTACCTATTCTTTCAAAGTATCATTGTGAATTTAAGTGGTAACTAATGAGTTAGTTAAGTCTACGACAAGTTGCTTCATATATCATTGACTTATTATCTTGATCTTGCCTAGAAGATCTAGATTTATAGGTTTTGACTCTATTTGTATTTCCTTTCCTTTGTTAGAAGAATAAGGTATGTCTATTTATGCAAAATCTTTATCTTTCCATCATTTTTATCCTTCTCTCATCAAGGTATGCAATTATTCCATAGGAAATTCTGAGGGTAATCTTACACCTGATTCTATTAACCTAAGAAGTGCTTCATCTTGATCTCCTTGGGGTTGATATTCATTGTAATCATATTCAAATCCTACTACTGTGGGGAAGTCATAAAAAACAAAATGGTTATCTTAACCATCATAAAATTTCTCATCCTCGTAGATAAGGCCAAAACAGGCCTAACTATGATTGAACCTTTAAGTCATGTCTAAAAAGAGTTGTTCTCTATGTTTTACTATATTTGGATCAATGTTTTTGCAAACTCTCAAATAGACTATGCTTTGGCTCTCTTCAAACAAATAACTAGGGTACCAAATAGAATATAAAGGAGGGTGGATTTGATCCACACACAATTAGAATATTTGGTTGACAACTATACTCAACTTTTGGTGAAGCTAAAATCTTATAGATTAGAAGAGGGTAAGGTAACTCAAAGACCAAAGGTGAAAACTAGTACACCAAAGCCTAGATCTTTATGATATGCCTATACCATAAAATCTAGTTTCAACTTCGATGAGTTGACCCTAGAAAATTAGAGGAAATCACTCTTGATTACAAACAAGACAAAATGAACTAAGTAACTCAAGATGTAAAAACATGCATGAATTACTAAGTATAAAACTAGGGCCAAATGGGTAGCACAACGTCACCACATGGCTTTAGTAGAATAAAATATGTTCTAGGACTCAAAGTATTAGTAATACGCAAGATGAATTGATTCCACCAAGATGATAATGTGATTTTGAGTCTAATAAATAACCCTTGATTCAAATGGAAAATTGAACCTAAGTTAGACCAAGTTTAGTGTGCAAATGGCGAACCCAATTTAACACATCAACCCTTAAAACTCAAAAAGGTTTAATTTCACATAGGAATTATAAATAAGGGACTTAAAAAAATCTTAAAGATCTAGACTCAATTTGGTATCATGACTATGCCAAAATAGATGACATGACATAAAAGTTTTTGATTAAAAATTTGAACAAGGGAAAGATGAAATTTCCAATTGGATAGCGTAACGCTTCCCTTGTTTTAAGAAAATTGAGGACAATGTGTTTTTGTTAAGTGCATAGAGTTAACAACCAGTTTTAGACAAAAATCAGGACCAAGTAAACTAATGATATAAATCAATCATTTTAAGTCTAATTTGACAAGGTATGGCAAAGTGGGGTCAACTAAACTGGCAAGTTTTTGAATGTTTCTATGGGAGTCAATTTCACAATGACTTTCATGTCATGATTCCAAAGAAAATGATGTAATTGGGTGTCCATGACACTTGTCTTTTTGAAAAATAGTCTTTCCCTATTTTTAACCACTACAACCTATTGTTCACTCATGGTAGTGTGATGTCCAAAGTAAAGAAACATCCCATGTGCAACTCCATTACTTGGAGGTGGTTTAACCACTCAAACCTTTGATCCTAGTAGAAATTATTGAATTCAATTCCACAAGATGAAATATTGGGTCAAATATTCCCTAAATAATTCATGAGAGGTAATTTAGTCCCCCTCATAAGCCAAGTTTACATGAAATAGAATATAAAATATAAAATAGAAAGACTTTAGGGTTGTTTTCAAGATCACCCAAACTACTGTGAGTTTTTGGGGAGTGATTTAGATGACATTATTTCTAAGATTTTGAATTGTATTTTTGAAATAAAGATGGGTTCTTTTGATTCCAAAGGTTCCCTAAAGGGGACAAGTGGAAGAGCATACACACGACATCCCTCTTTTTGCCAAATAAAAACTAGCTCAAATAGCTATTGAATGCAAAAACATGGAAATATGAGTTCATTTTTAAGCACCAGTTTGAGAGATTAGATGATGTTTTTTTTGGCCCTTTACCTTAATTGATAAAATGGTAAAATATTGCACAAAAAAATGCCACATGAAGAAATAAAGACCTAAGTTCATTTTAAGCCCAAATTAAAGATTCAAGACTTAGCCTAGATTCATGATTAAAACACCAAATTGAAATTTTTGTAAGAGTTATGATGTGTTATAAGCATTGAATGAAATGTATCTAAGACTTATCTAAATATTAAGTTCATTTTAATCACTAATTCAAATGTGTGAAATCAAGCATGTCCATTTTGAACTCAAATGAAAGTGTTTTTACTTAGTCAAAAGCATTCAAACTAACTTCCAAACTAACCCCTCAACCTACATAAACATAATTATAAGGGCTTGCTTTGTAGAACTTAAGAGTTTGAGGAAATGACATTAAGAATTTGTCTCTTGGGTTGATAGTTGATTTGGGTTGGATAGGCAAGTTGGGTTATTAGGTGAGTCAGGTTGAGAGATGAGTTGGGTTGATAGGTGAGTTAGGTTGGATAGATGAGTTGGGTTGATAGGCAAGTCAAGTTGATAGGTGAGTTGGGTTGATAGGTGAGTTAGGTTGACAAGTGAGTTAGGTTGGATAGGTGAGTTATGTTGATAGGAAAACTAGGTTGGATATGTGATTTGAGGTGATCTAGAGGTGAGTTAGGGTGAGCCAGAGGTGAGCTAGGTTGGACAGGTGAGTTAAGGTGAGCTAGAGGTGAGTCACACTGAATCAGAGCTATGTTAGGTTGAGCTAGAGCTAAGTTAGGTCAAACTAGATTTGAGTTAGGCTAAACCAAAACTGAGTCAGGCCAAGTCAGAGCTGAGTCAGGTGAGCCATAGGTGAGTCTAAGTAAACTAGAGTTAAGTCAAGGTGAGCTAGAGGTGAGTTAGGATGATCTAGAGCTAAGTTGGGCCATGTTGATAGTCCTAAGAACAAAACTATGGTTTATAAAAATGGAATTTTTGGCTCAATTTTTTTCCTTCTTTGATTTCATACTCCAAGATCCTACATGAAAATGGTTAGTAGGTTTCTTTTAGAGGCTTTGTGAGAAAATTTGTGGGTTGAAATCCCACTAGAAGAATGCATAAGAACAAACTGAATTAAGAATATCTATTCATGTGGGAATTACAAAAGATAGTAAAAAACATATGAAAGAAAGCAACACCATATTACCTTATCAAATGGATTCACCATACCAATGAGGTTTAAAAGCATGTTCTCCCCTGATCAAGAGATCATGTCTTGAACAAAAATGGTGGCCAAATCCTCCAATGTCTCAAGAACTCCTTAAAAAATCAATGATCAAATGTGAAAGATTATGGAAATAATTTAGCATAATAACTTTGCATAAATCAAGCTTAAAAATGATGTCCATGGCCTCTCTATTTATGTATTTTAAAGATTTCTCATAATCAACCTAAACCATCCATCTTGAGATGAAGATGTGTGGGTGAGGATTAATTCAATATTTGGAATTAAATCCATAATTATCCTCATCATTAATTTTGAAAAATGGGCATTGAAGAGGCGTGGAGGGTCATTATGAGGCATGGGAGACTTATAATTCTGATATTTCTAGCATTTATGGCCTAGGGATGTCTTCCCAAGAAATGATATCACCTGATGATACAGTTAATAAAAATAAATTTTCAAAAGGAAATATTCAACAAATCTCATGAAAAATCAACTTAAGTTCTTGATTTGGATTAATTATCCTTAAACAAGATTAATCAACATTTGTGCAATTATTTGGAAATTGGCCCTCAATTAATCAAAATGGTCAAAAATTCATATTACTGAGTCATAATTTGACTCGAGAAGAATTGGAAGGTGATGTTAGATGCATTGGAACCATACTATCATTTAGGATATTTTTGACACAAAATAACAAAGGTACGTGATGTGCACCAATGAATTAGAAGAAAAGAGTGATCCAGAGCATAAAAAGGTGAAATCATCATTTTGACTCGAAATGAATTGATCAAAGTTAGTTGGCCCATAAATTACATTGCCTTATTTAGGGATACTTTGACTTAAATTGGCACTTATAAATGACAACTTTGAACCATTTAGGATGTTTTATTGATTTTAGCCTAAAATATATATTTGAGTGCAATTCAAGAAAGATTGACAATTTCAACACAAAAGGTGTTAGGAATTGGATATCTACACTTCCTACAAAAAGGTGTTAGGAATTAGATATATACACTCCTTATGTAATTGGAAGTCTTAAAACAACCATATATTATATTTTTTCATAGGATAATGTCAAATCCAAGCTATTGTAACTACAATAGACCCAATGGAGTAGTGAATGTTTTCCCCATCTGTGATTGTAGAAGTTAATTTCTATTTTTTCTTTACACATCAGAACAAGTAGTAGTTTGTCCACTCCTTGTTATCCTCATCTACAATAACTACATAAACATGCATTGCATCATAAAATAAAACATGATATAATAACATGATCTACTGCTATAAATTTAGTACATGAAACACATGTGTTAAATATAATATCCAACATGATTTCACTAAATCAGACACAGTCAAATTCATGTGATGATGTCAATGCTATAAGTTATAATGCTGATGGAACTTGATAAATGTCAATTATAACTAGAGGAATATAAATCCTTTTATCCACCCATTCTTGTGACTCATACTCATTCCAAACAAATTCAATACATGTAGAATAAAATCATGTCATGTGCCTCATATGAACCATCCAAGAACTTGTGTTTGATCTATGAAATGAGTGTAACTCACTCGATCCTATAAATTCCGTATAATATTGATAGCTTGCCAAATTTTAATCCTCTATGAGCCAAAAATATCTATGTATAGTAGAATTTTGTTGAGCATCATGGCTCATATATTCATTACACTATTCAAATATGTTATTTGCATCTAATAAATCAAAAACCTCTTCAAAATTTAACTCCTATATTTCAAGTGCTCTTTTGACACATGCTCTTACACCGTCATGCTCCCCTTTTCTACGGCATGCTTTAATGAAACTTTAAATATGTTATACACTAGTGCTCACATGAGTCCTACATAGATATTAGAATATCCATTCATTATTGAATTGTGATGTGCAATTATCTGACCATATATAATATTGATTGAAAGTAATGTTCCTTTCACACAAATTTACATAAAAAACTAAAAACAACCTTGAACATACTCTAAAGAATGTGTCTGATCATTGTTGACATAAAAGTGGTACTCTCTTAATATTTTTTTATCATTCTTTGTACTATTAGGTGAATTCATGAATGTTATATGAATAAAAAGTGAAACATGTACTGAATTGTAGTATTGTGACTGAACCTCTCTTTGTGTTTTGAATGTTTAATTCTATGCTGCAAAGTCAACTTCTAAAACAATAGTGTTACATCTTGATTTCTCACTAAGAAAATTTACTTAATTATCCATGGATTCATATGGTTGGAAATTTGATTTAATTATTATTGAGCTAAGCTGTAATTCATATGATATTATGGGATGTTGAATATTACTTTGATTGAATGAGTGCATTGGTATGAGTTTAGTTGTATTTTATATTATTTACTTTATGATCATGTTGATATGTTATTTTAATAGTATTTTATGATATATATGTCATGATGTTATGGAGTAACTACCATCTTATCATAAGTTTGATGTAGGAGAGATTCATACCTTAGAGTATGATGGAGAGAGGGCATCATCAGATAGGGTGATGTAGATGGAGGTGTTGGGGGATGATAAAGGAATGACTGGAGCCCATACACACACCAAAATAAAATAATACACATTAAATTCATATTTTGAATGATTAGAGTTAGTGTGTTCTTTATGTTATCTACTTTTAGATAATTGTATGTGTGTGTTAGTACATATTTATGCTTAGGTGAATTAATCTCATGTGATTACATTCTGAATGTTACTATGCATTTATGTCATGCCATTATATTCATGAAAATTAATGTTGTTGAAAATATAAATTTGCATAAATAGTGTTTGGTACTATCATGTGTATACTAAACATCATGTTTTAGTAATGCTGACAGCACAAACTAGTTATCTTTATGATATTTGAGAATATCATTATAGAGATTAACACCTTAATATAGATGTATAACACTATCAATAGATAATGGATTAATATAAATAGATATCACTATCAAAATGGTGTTATAACTAGTAGTTGGATTATATGGTATCTTAATTAGAAAAAAATATAAATAGGAAAAAACATCATAAAGGAAAAAAAATGAATAAAGCAATGAATATGGAAGCTTTGGGAAAAATGGAAAAAAAAAGAAAAAAATAAAAAAGGAAAAACACAAAAAAACATTAAATTTAGTGAATGTCGAGCTTTAAAGAGAGAGAGCTTTAAAAAAAATCATGCAAAGAAGTAAAGAAAATAGAGGGCACAACATAAGAAGAATATAAGAGAAGAAGAGAAGCATGAAGAAAAAGGCATCACTAAGAGGAGGAGGAAGATCAGACCAAGTGGAGAATTCCCAGATCGTACCATTCCAACCTATAATATTTTGCCAAGTAGGTAAAGCTATTAAAATTTTATGTGGAAATTATCAAATTTCTGTGTGCAATATAGTAAAAATAGTTGATATCAAGAATAGTCTTTTATCGAGCTTTGATACACAAGAAAATAAGAGTATTTAGATAAAATATCTTATTATGATTTCTATATAAATAATTTATTCTATCGATATGACTATCACCGATCAATGTATTTTAGTATGTATGATACACTACAGGATAAAATATACTTAGAATAGCTTGTATCAAAATATAGATGTGTGAATTTACTCTTTGGGGATGTTATAAAGTAACCTATATATTCAATTATGCTTTAGTATTTGGAGTGTTGCACTTTATGTAAAGACTATGATAATTAAGAGTGAACAGTGGAGATATTATATTGTACTTGTTATATGAGAAAAAATAAAAATAAAATATAAATAGACATTCACCTAATGAATCACCTAAATTTATTTGGTTTATTTTTCATTTCTTTCATCAAACTTCTTACTAGAACCATCATAGGCCATAGCAATCTGGGTTAGATATAGAGATATATATCTAATTATCTAATTTGGCAAAATATTTAGTGAAATATATATATATATATATATATACAATGAGCATATAATGTATATACATTAAACCAAATAAATTATATACAATGATTTACATGTGGTTATATATTTAAATATATATTGGATTAGATTTACATGGATTTATATGTAAACAATGATTTACATGTGGATATATATTTATATATATTAGATTAAATTTAAATATATATTGGATATATATGTGGATTAGATTTACATGTGGATTAGATATATAATGATTTATTTAAATAATGACAAGTAATTAATATATATTCGGGATGTATATATATATATATATATATATATATATAAACATCTAAAGGAAGTGATATAACCATTATAATCATGATAGAGAACTTGATTTATATCTACTTAATGAATTTATATATAATATGGGAATGATATAATCATAATATAATAATATGGGTTTGGTAATAACCACTTCACTATAATATGGCACATCATAAACATTACTTGTTTATGATGACCATGTAAATCCAATGGGACATATAAATCTGAATATAACATATAAACATTTTATTGCTCCTAACTTGGGACTTAGATGTATTTATTCAACATATATAATGGTATCTTAACCAAGATGTTACATTTTATTATCAGATAATAACATCATATTTATAAAATTCGATCAAAGGAAATAAATTTTAAGATATTACTAGCTTCATCTTGTTCGCTATATGTATAGTTAGTGGATACAAAAATTAGTGTTTTGAAACCTAAGTGTTATTCATTTTGTTACATCCAATATCTAATACCTCTTCATATAGTTATAGTTATGAAACTGATGTGAAGTGTTATTCAATTTCATATTTTCATATCATTATCATTTGATTATCCATAGGTTATGTTTTATCGATATAGATTAATACAATATTAGATTTATATTATTTGTAGGTTATGATTTTTGAAGGTTATGATTAAGACAAATTGATATGCTATCGATTATAATTTGATGATCTAAAACTTGAAAGCTTTGGTTGAAAGATAATTCAATAAACAAGAACAAAATAATTCAAATAATGCTATCTCTGAGAAGAGATGTTTTATTGATCAAATTTGCAGACCCAAACATATGCTTATCTCTGAGAAGAGATGTTAGATTTCTATTTTAGGTTACATCTTCATTTATACATGTTTTTAAGGTGTGAGGAGGATAGGTAAGGTTACAAATACTGAGGGAGATTAAGTATTCCGACTTCCACAATTTACAACAATACAAAATTTGAGGAATTACTATTTTTAGAAACTTACTATTTTTATACTGCACTACTAAAATTGAAATTTGGGGCACTTCCATTGGTTTTTCAGGGTTCAAAATTCATTCATTAGAGATCAATGCCATCTCAAAACATCCCCCTCATTATTATCTTTCCAACAGTTCAAATGGTGAGTCAATTGGAGTTACGGTGCAAAAGTTATAGCTCCCAAAAATTCTATCATCAATTGGAGTGGACCCGTCACTTGAATTGTTACCCAGATCATTTGATTATCTATATCAATTATAAATATGATGAATTATAATGAAAATTATGTTTTATTAACCCCATTGTGTGGCAATGAATATATTGTGTGGTGTACAGGACTGAGAGAATATTCTTTTACATTAATCATGTTGGGATGAGATACTTAAAATACATAAATAAAGCTAGAATACTTGATCTTATGATTGAACTATTTTAAGATTTAGTTTCATTGATTGATATATTTATGATCAGAGTTGGGGTATGTGTTGAGAAGACACATAACATTCTTAAGTTCCTAATTATTATCCTATATAATTCTAGTTTCTAATATAATTCACTTCGATAAACTTACACCTAACAATGTGGTGGTTGAATAATGTGATTATGCCACTTGTTGAAACAATGAGATTGAACATAAGGAATAAAATATATGTAAATAAAATAGAATACCTAATTGGACTTGGAAATCATATTAGACTAAAACATGAAATAATGGAGCTCATGATTATACACTGATTATAATTGAAAAATGATTGATGACATCTACATACAGTATTTATATTGACTGGGTACTTATATACGGTATATGTTATGGATGTATAAGTGTTTTTATATATGAAAAATATCAATATGAAGACTTAGGTACTTATATATACATCATATAGAAGTGTTCTTTCATATATAGTATTATTAACTACTTAAAATAAGCCATAGAATCTTGAGGTTAGGAATATATAATTACATGAACACAGTCTACTAAAAATATGACAAGTTGTTTAAACAAAATAATATGATTTCATGATAATTATGGATTTATTTATTATGACTAGCTATTAAAATTGAGGTGTGTACATGAAAATGAGGGACTATGATGTAATTTCTTGTCATAAGATGTACTGTGTTTTTATCTACTTACAGAAATTAGAATATGCAATCTAATATATATTATACCTAGTTGGCATAAATTATACTTGTTATGCTTATTATTTATGTCATAAATAATATAGTGGAGATTCATTCATATATTTGATAGCTTAGATGTATGCATTTGATTACTCTTGTGTTTAGCATGTTTTATGCCTAGTAGTAGGAAGTAATCTGTATGAATTTGTTGGTTTTATTCATGTTAATAATATCTTGTATTGTTGGTACTAGGTAAGTAGTGAGATGAAATTCATTATCTTACTAGAATCACCAATGCCAGATGAAGGTAATCCAATCAAGTGGTGTGTTTGAAATTGACTGATTCTAGATATCAATAACTATTAATTTTTTTGGCCAAAGTAATGTTAGTTATACATTTTCATTTCATATGAATGATTTACATGTTTGTTGGATATCATGTTAGAACATATTTATTTATGCTACACTTCATGTTCTTATAAATCATACATCACATGGGTACAAGTTTGTCTCTCTAGATTCTCACACCATCATTATCTACTCATATATGAAGGGAGGGCCATTCCCTGATGAGGGATTGTGTAGGAGATTGATGGTTTGTGGTTGGTGTGGAAAAGTGCTCAAATGATGCTCTTCCTCCCCACAATAGTACTTACTTGAAGAAGATTAAACTTGAGATTGCCATAGATACTAGATTTTGGGGAACTCATGCTCTATGGAGCCTTGTATCTCATACCTTATATTGTATTTATTATTATTGAAACATTATACCTGATGAGAAGTAATTATTTACTTATTGTACCATGGGATCAGTGGTTGTATGTTTGTACTAGTCATGAATAGACATTTGTAATTACTTTCTATATTCAATTATGTTTTATTTCATCTGATAATAGTGATTAGTGATAAATATATGTTATATGCATGTTTTACAGTTGGCATACTTAGAGAATTTTATCTAGACCACCAATTAGATTCTTATGGTGAAATTTAATGAAAGAATACATTGATTAAATTTTTTTAAAAAAAAATCATGTTACTCTAGGTAGATCCTAGTGGGGATATTACAAATAATACCAATTGGGAATGTGTCCATAATTAAATTGAATTGTTTTTATATCCATCAAGATTTTGGTGTGTGCCTTGAATAATTATATACAATTTCATCCCTAAATTTATCCATAAATTTAGAAACAAGTATTTGTTTTGTAACACACTCACATCTTTTAGATTATTTTCCATCTTTCATTTGATATAACACAGATTTATATTTAATAAAATCAATGAATTTTTATCCAAATCCATGTGTACTCTCCTCATAGATACAATATTTCAATTTTGGTAATCCATCACAAATGTTGTAACTTCCATCTAAACATGCACTATTATAAAATAATTGACCATCTGGTCTTTCACCAAAAACTTTTGGAATGAGTTATCTTGCTATTTTTGGTGGGGCCTCCACTCCACACTCCTAAAAAATGTTATTATTATGTAAATTAGAATGAACGTGATGAAAAATATCATAATACATAAAAAATTCAATATGTTGTCCACAACAGCAAGTAGTGTGTGTGTGATTGATTTTCAAATAGAAGGGTTTGGCCATTTCAAAATACCTTTGACTAATAGAAATTTCTAGATATTTTTTACCAAATTTAGAGTACAAGTGTGTTCGAGTCATATCCAAAAAATGTTTAGGGTGTGGTTCATGATTATGAGAACCAAATCTTCTTTTCACTACATCTCTAATATTAGGCAATACCCTTGAGTTATCTTTCCAAAATTCTACAATTAAATCTTTTAGTGCATCGACTATAGCCTTATCTTTCTATGGTAGTCTACCAAAGAATGCCCACAATTCATTTTTACCATCAACATCAAGTCTTTTACATCTCTCAATTGTTTTCATTAGTGTTTTTCTATTTATGTCCAAAGCTCAACTTGTTTTTCTAATCAATCATTTCTTTATTTTACCACTTACCAAAGAAGTTATAATAACACATTGGGTAACATTACTATCTTTGGTGTGTTTATTCACACCTACTTGATGGTATGCATTATGAAAATTTTCAACAATTGATTTGTTTATACCATCAATATTAGATATTCTTAGTCCTAGGGTGTTCATTTTAGTCTCATCCTAAGTACTTTCATCAATGTAATGAACAATTGGCATATTTTAGTTTCATTTAAATCTTTAGAGTGCCACTCCCAAATTATTTTAGCTTTTCTTCTCATATGGTACTCGAACATTTTTTTAGGCATTGGTTTCAAAATAGATTTATCAATTTCAATTAAATACATTGGTTTTATTCTATAAATCTTAGGAAGTGTTATTAATGGTATATTTCATTGATTTGGTGTTTCCATATTATTTTCTTCATTAGTAGGTTCTTCAATCAATGGTGTTCCCATATTATTTTCCTTATTATAAATTTTTCTAATAGATGTTTTCATATTAGTTTCATCATTAGTAGTTTCTCCAATGCATGTTTTCATGCAATTCAAATCATAATGCACACTATCATCATCATCATCATCATCATCATCATCATCATCATCATCATCATCATCATCATCATCATCATCATCATCGTCATCGTCAAAATAAAAAATAGTAAAATTTAAATGTGGACTTATATTATAATTGGGTATACTATCAACATTAACAATTATTATTTCACAATTTGGTATAGTATCATTGTTCATTTCATCATTATTTTTGGAAATCAATTTTTTAGGGATAGTATACTTACTTGCATGAATTTTTTTCATTTGTTTGCTTTATTTTTATCTCACCACTTCTAATTTGTTCAACATTTTATGCTTTGACTTGTTCTTCCTAGTACTATGAAAGCCATCACCCATGATTTCACAAAGTTTTCAACTATTGAGGGTGGGGACAACAACCTAATTATTAAAAAATATACCTACTTCATGTGAATTACCAAGTGGGGAAAACAATACAATTATTCCAAACTAGTTAATAATAGCCCTATGTACTCTTTAGTCAACCATATAAGTAGACAATGATTTATGCTTTTGAGGGTATGGAAAATATTCTAATAATTATAAGTATAACTCAATAGAGTAAGGGACTCGTAGTGTATAATACACAAAACAATAGGGGAAAGTAATCTTGTAGTAAAAAAAGGAATGTTGGTATTTTATTTTTTTATTACTAATGCAAGAACTACATACACAACAATACCATGTATATGGTATTTAGTGCATGCAAATACACCTTGTTGTCCCCCAAAAATATCACTCATTTTTGGGACAAAATTTGAACTATTTTGGTCCTACAAACCAAAATTGTCTCTTCCCTTTTCAAAATTTGTCCTGGACACTCAAATTCCTCAGTTTTTCAAGCTTCTCAGAAATCTACGGACTCTACAGGCTTGAATCTATGAACTTAGTAGGAAGAGAAATCTACGGACTCTGCAGGAAGAGAAAATATATGAACTTAGCAAGAAGAGAAAATCTACGGACTTTGTAGACCAAGTTCAATGGGCTTTACAGGTTGATTTCTACAGACTTGATTTCTATGGACTCTGCAGGCAAGTTCATTTCTACAAGTTCAGTGGGCTTCATGGCTTCTGTAGGTGAGTTCAATCAAAAGAATCGGTTTCTAAAACTTGGTCATTTTTGGGATTGGTTGAGTGCCTTGGTTCAAACAAAAATCTCCATCGGCAAGCATCAGTAGTAGGTTCAATGCATTTGGTTCAATGATTGGTTCAACGTCAAATGGTTTGTCATTTGGTTCAAGGCTTTATTTGAACCGTTGAACCAAAACTTGGTTCAATGTCTTTTGGTTTAATGGTTAGTTCATCACTTTGGTTCATTCAATTGAACCATTGGCTTGAACCATCAGCTTGAACCATTTTGGTTCAAAGCTTGGTTCAACCAATTGGTTCAACGAAGTGGTTCAATAGTTGGTTCATCAGCTTGGTTCAAGGCTTTACTTTATTTGCTTGGTTCAAACACTTGGTTCAATCAAAGGGTTCATCAGCTTGAACCATTTTGGTTCAACCAAGTGGTTTAATGTTTGGTTCAACCAAGTAATTCAATCAAGTGATTCAACATTTGGTTCAGCCAAGTGGTTCAATCAAACGGTTCAACATTTGGTTCATCACCTTGGTTCAAAGGAGTGATTCAAAGGAGTGATTCAAATTTAAAAGCTCAAAGAGCATCCCGAAGGACAAGTGCCCTTGTGGAGGGCACTTGGTTAACAAAAACACCCTTCGAAAGGGTCATTTTTGAAGAAGGCTACAAAGGCAAATTCCTTCAAAAATTTTGTTTAAGGTAGACAGTCATAATTCTTTCAGACTTTTATCTGAAGGAATTCCTTCAGAAAAAAAGTCTGAAAGAATTCAAGAAGCAGTTATGGGCAAAAATCCCAAATAAATAACCAAGGCAAAAGTGATAAAGAACATTTTTCATGGACTTTTTGTCTACATGAATTTGTCTGGGGAAAATGCCCGCAAGAAACCCATGAAAGCCTACCGAAGGACCCCGAAGGGCAGGTGCCCTTGCAGGGGACTCCCAGCTGCCAAATAGAAGGAAACTTCCCTGAAGCTGAAGGGTCACCTTCCCTTTGGAAAGATGTAAATCAAGAAGCCCGAAGGCCATTCAAAGATCATTTCTTAAGGCCTGAAAGGGTAGTTTCTTTCTAGAAAAGTGCCAAACAAGAAAGCAAGGAAGGAACAGAACAACAAATTAAACCCAGGACCTGATTCAATTAACCAAAAAAGGAGGAATGATGAAGGTAGGATCAGATCACCAGGTGGACATTGAAAGTTACAAACTTTCAATAGCATGACTTGTTTCTCTGCATTGATAAAATCAAATGGGTAAACACCCTTAAGTTATAGCCTATCTTCTTAACAGATTCCAATGTAATATGATGTGTTACTGTTCCTGAGTCCTTATTGAAGAGGCTATATAAGGGACTCTCTTTTATTGTAAATTGATCTCTTTTTGACAATCAGAACGAAACTCTACCCAAATTGAAAGGTATTTTCTGAGACTTTGAGCTCAGTTTGTTGATCATATTTTGTTATTGGAATAAGAAAGCAAGTGATTTTTTAGACTTTGTGATATGATATCTTTGTTTTTGGGGAAACTATTCTTATGTCTTTTTCCTTAATATATCTTCTATTCATTTAATTCAACAAGCAAAATTAGTGACAACAGTCAGGAAGGTGTCCTAAAGAGTAAAGTGTGGAGAGACTTTATGCCCCCATAATTGCCTTTAGTGTGTTTTCTTTTCATTTTTGTGTAAAGGACTTTGGGATGACTTTGTGCCCTCATTGTCCTTAATATCTTACTCTTGAGCAATTCAGGTGGAGACTTTGTGCTGCATCTTGATTTGTTGGTTATTACATCCTTTGCTACATTTTGCTATTACTACCAGGAGTATTCTTATGGTTTTTTGAATAGTAATTTTGAAAGAAGAGGAGTACTATCTATCATTTCCCTTGAGTTTTTCCTTTGATCCACATGCATCATCTCTGAAAAAAGAGAGATGGATGGTTTGTCCTACCCCTGAGTATTATTTTTTGTTTATATATATATATATATATATAGGTTATCTATAGGGAACCTCCCCTTGATGAGAGGAGAGATCAATCCCATTCTAATGTGGTAAACCTACACATTTGGATGACTAATCTTCCTACTTTGGCTAATCAGACCTATTTTGTTTATCAGTATGCTGATCAACAAAATATTCAACCAATAGTTTCTTGTGACTCCACTAGGGATATACATAATTTTGTGCAATTTGGAACCTCAAGTTTCAGATTGAAACATCACCTGTGTCTTACCCATTATCATTATAACCCTTATCCTTTACAGATTTTGGTGATTCTGTTACTTATCTTATACATTATTGTTATAACCTATCCATTGTACTCTGTTGTGGAAGAGCAAACTACTCCAGTGTTTTCCCATTGTTAAAATTCTCCTCCCAACCTTGCGCAATAGTTTTTGGAAACTCCGATGGGGATATAATATCCATTATCCATTCACCTCCACACTAACTGAGAAAGAACACATAGTTTAAAGCCTCAAGTTTTAACTGAAGCAAGGCCAATTCTTTTCCCATTTTTGTTTCACAATCTGGTAGATTCAAGGTATACATGAAGCCAAAGGGCTAAAGGTATTGTTGAACCTGTGTTTGAGTTGGTACAACAAAGTGATTTTGATCTATTTCTTTCACCATCTCATCTCCAAAGAACCAAGAGCTTTCCTTCTACTAAAGTTAGATCTCCATTGCTAGACGAAGTATCTACTTTTGTTGTTGATAAAGCTTTGCCAATAATTACCCTTCTAAGATTTGTTATCCCTCCTTTTCATAATCCTAAAATGGTAGTTCAAGGCCCCTAGGGTAATTATTTTGGTCCTCTCAATCTTACTCCACCTCTACATGAGATTCTATATAGTTCTAGGAAGAATTTCCTCAAATTCTATGGTGATGGGAAAGTTCATCTTGATGAACACATTGCAGCCTTCAACATAGCTTGTGGAGTAATCAGAGTAGAATTTGAAGATGTAGTAGTCAGGATTTTTGTGGAGACACTACAAGGCGCTGTTGGAGATTGGTTTTATCATCTACAGGCTCGGTCAGTGACTGATTGGAATACTCTCAAAGCTAAGTTTGAAGCCCGATTCAAACCTACAAAAGATGCACATGCACTTTTGGCTCAACTTACACAGATGAAGAAAGAGCCTCATGAACCTATGAGAGACTTCATAGACAAATTTGACAAACTAAGAAATAGAATTCCAGTAATAGCTCGACCTACAGCTAAGAATCTCAAATACTTTTTCATTAATTCTCAGTTACCTGAAGTAAGTTTTCTTCTGAGACGTGCTAGTCAAATAGATCTTGCTATAGCTCAACTTTTGGCCACTGAGGTAGAATATAATCTCATCTTAGTAGGGAAGATAAGAAGAGATCCAAATAGAAATAAACCTTCATCATCTTCTAAATATGCATCTACAGACACCACTGATCCAATGGTACAAAATTTGGCAAATGAAGTGCTAGCCTTGAAAAATCAAATGGCTCAAGGAATGTCTTCTGCTCCTTCATACAGAAGGACATTCGCAAATTAGTCATATCAGGGCAATGCTGCCAAGAATCAAGGTCAACAGAATCACCTTCCTCCCCCATAAGGGAAACTTGCCCTAAAAGCTCTTCCAACCAATTCAACAATGGGATATCTTGAAACAGAGTCTGAGTTCTCTTTCTAGCCTAAATTGAATCAAAAAAATGATGTTGATCTCCTTGAAGATGATCAAGAAGAATTAGCTAGCGACTCCCACATTGGTTTCCTAAACTACCAAGATGAACCTAGAAGCAAAGGAGAAGCTTTTGATGGATCATATGCAATGTTTACCAAGTCTAAGAACCAATCAGTCCAACAAGCTGATAAAAAGAAGACAGAGGAGCAACCTCAACCAATAATTACAATTGCTAAATGTGGAACCACTCTACCTTTTCAGTCAAAGGATTGAGTGATTACCCAAAATGTAAGTACATCAATTTCACCTTCACCTTCTACTCACATTTTGTAAACTAGCCCTCCTCCCATCCCTCTTAAAACCCAAAAGGTTGAAATGCTTTCCTCTATTCCTAGTCCAATTCAACCATTTGACATAATTTATCATGTCAAAAAGACCAAAATACAAATGTCTAAATTTGAATACTTGCAGTCCAATCCTAATCAATTAGATAAGTTGGTCCAATGTATCAAGAACCAAACCATCCCTACAGGGAAAAAAGCTAAAAAAATAATTCCTTATTCCCCAAAGAACATGCCCGTTCCAAATAATCTAGTCATTACTCCTCCAACTGCCCCTAGGAAAATAGAACCTTTCTATGTTTCCCTATTAATAAATGGTTATCAGCTCAATAATTGTATCATTGATTTGAGAGCATCTAATAATGGCATGCCTACTAAAGTAGCTGAGTCTCTGGGTCTCACACTGACCAAGACATTTGGGAGATGTTTCTCCATGGAAAAAAGCAAGTACCATTGTTGGGGCAAATCAAAGATGCCCAATTTGCATTTGTAGCCTTTCCAAGAAAATCAAGATGATTATTTTGGTGGCTGACGTCCCAACATCCTACGACATTTTTCTTGGACAAATTTTTTGCAAGGACATGGGAGGATAACTAAGCATGGATATATTTGAAGCAAGGATCCCTATCCAAGGTGTGATGAAGAGATTGCTCCCTGAAAAGGAAGCAAAATATGTGGTCACCCAAACATCAGCCCCTGCAACACAAATTCTATTTGAGTCTTCAAGCAGGGGTAATTATTTCATTACCACAAAAGATGTTCATGTTTCTATAGATGAAAGTCCTATAGCTAACAATCTAGGAATTGATCCAAATAAGACTTTAAGAGAATTGGTAGGGCACAGTACAAGTAAGATAGGATCTTCCATCTCTAATGAAGAGAAATATGATAGGAGATCAACTTATGATGATGCTTCGATCATAAAATCCAATGGCAGAAATTTTTCCACCAATGATGGAGTTGGGACTGTGTTGATATCTCCTCAAGGAGATATTCTTCCTTCATGCAATTTGTAAGTTAGCAACACCAACAACACAGCTAGATGTGAATCTCTGTTGCTCAAATTGAAGATTGCTCAAGATGAAGAAATCAAACTCCTTCACATCAAAGGAGATGCTAAGCTAATAATTTGTCAAGAGTTTGATTTGGACAATCCAATCATATACTGGACTGAACCAAAAGAATAACCAATTATGGTAATGGACCATGCTGCTGCAAATCAAAATCAGGCAAAGGGACCCTTCACCAAGAAAGCAAGGAGTTATGGTTTCCAATTTGAAGACCACATCCTGCCTTGGAACAAGAAGAAGAAAAAACCAAGGGGAAGATGCAAAAAATTGGTTTCCTAGTGGAGAACTCCATTCGCCCATCACCATTTCTGGGGGCAAAATGTCTTCTCGTTGGTTTATTAGAATAGAGCACTATTTTCACTGTCTCCTAAGAAGCAACATCTAAAATACTTCAATTCTTGAAGTATCAGATCATTCCATCTGTACATATGTATATTTGTATAGTTTTTAATTCTATTTTGTTTTATTTGTTTCCATTTTTTATGCCTTTCATTTTTGGGTAGCATGACTCCATAACCCAATGGTACACATGAAGACACTAGAGATTCTGGATTCTATTCCTTTCAATTCTTTTGCAATTGATAGAAGTTCCCCAACTGGAGCCAGCTATTGTCCCCCAAAAATATCACTCATTTTTGGGATAACATTTGAACTATTTTGGTCTTACAGACCAAAATTGTCTCTTCCCTTTTCAAAATTTGTCCTGGACATTCAAATTCCTTAGTTTTTCAAGCTTCTCAGAAATCTACGGACTCTATAGGCTTGAATCTATAGACTCAACAGGAAGAGAAATCTACGAACTCTAAAGGAAGAGAAAATCTATGGACTTAGTAAGAAGAGAAAATCTACGGACTTTGTAGACCAAGTTTAATGGGCTTTACAGGTTGATTTCTACAGACTTGATTTCTATGGACTCTGCAGGCAGGTTCATTTCTACAAGTTCAACAGGCTTCACACCTTCTGTAGGTGGGTTCAATCAAAAGAATCAATTTCTAACACTTGGTCATTTTTGGGATTGGTTCAGTGCCTTGGTTCAAACAAAAATCTCCATCAGCAAGCATCAGCAATAGGTTTAATGCATTTGGTTCAACGGTTGGTTCAACATCAAATGGTTTGTCAGTCAGTTCAAGGCTTTGTTTGAACTGTTGAACCAAAACTTGGTTCAACATCTTTTGGTTCAATGGTTAGTTCATCACTTTGGTTCATTCAATTGAACCATTAGCTTCAACCATTTTGGTTCAAAGCTTGGTTCAACCGATTAGTTCAACGAATTGGTTCAACAGTTGGTTCATCGGCTTGGTTTAAGGCTTTGCTTCATTTATTTGGTTCAAAGACTTGGTTCAATCAAAGGGTTCATTGGCTTGAACCATTTTGGTTCAACCAAGTGGTTCAATCAAGCAGTTCAACATTTGGTTCAACCAAGCGGTTCAATCAAATGGTTCAACAGTTGGTTCATCACCTTGGTTCAAAGGAGCGGTTCAAATATAAAAGCTCAAAGAGCCTCCCGAAGGATAAGTGCCCTTGTAGAGGGCACTTGGTCAACAAAAACACCCTTTGGAAGGGTCATTTTTTAAGAAGGCCACAAAGGTAAATTCCTTCAAATTTTTTTTTAAGGCAGACAGTCATAATTCTTTCAGACTTTTGTCTGAAGGAATTCCTTCAGACAAAAAGTCTAAAATAATTCAAGAAGCAGCTATGGGAAAAAATACCAAAGAAATAACCAAGGAAAAAGTGATAAAGAACATTTTCTATGGACTTTTTTTCCACGACAATTTGTCCAGGGAAAATGCCCACAAGAAACCTGTAAAAGGCCACCAAAGGACCCTAAAGGGCAAGTGCCCTTGTAGAGGATTCCCATCTGCCGAATAGAAGGACACTTCCCCGAAGCTGAAGGGTCACCTTCCCTTTAGGAAGATGTAAATCAAGAAACCTGAAGGCCATTCAAAGATCATTTCTTAAGGCCCGAAAGGGCAATTTATTTCCAGAAAAGTGCCAAACAAGAAAGTGAGGAAGGAACAGAACAACAAATTGAATCCAAGACCCGATTCAATTAACCAAAAAAGGAGGAATGATGAAGGTAGGATCAGATCACTAGGTGGACATTGAAAGATGCAAAATTTCAATAGCATGACTTGTTTCTCTACATTGATAAAATCATATGGGTAAACACTCTTAAGTTATAGCCTGTCTTCTTAACAGATTCCAACGTAATATGATGTGTTACTATTCCTGAGTCCTTCTTGAAGAGGCTATATAAGAGACTCTCTTTTATTGTAAATTGATCTCTTTTTGACAATTAGAACGAAACTCTACCCAAATTGAAAGGTATTTTATGAGACTTTGAGCTCAGTTTGTTGATCATATTTTGTTATAAGAATAAAAAAGCAAGTGATTTTATCAGACTTTGTGCTGTGATATCTTTGTTGTTGGGGAAACTATTCTTATGTCTTTTTCCTTAATATATCTTCTGTTCCTTCAATTCAACAAGTAGAATTAGTGACAACAGTCAGGAAGGTGTCCTGAAGAGTCAAGTGTGGAGAGACTTTGTGCCCCCATATTGCCTTTAGTGTGTTTTCTTTTCATTTCTATGTAAAGGACTTTCGGATGACTTTGTACCCTCATTATCCTTCGTATCTTACTCTTGAGCAATTCAGATGGAGACTTTGTGCTACATCTCAATTTGCTAGTTATTACATCCTTTGCTACATTTTGTTGTTACTACTAGGAGTATTCTTGTGGTTTGCTAAATAGTACTTCTGAAAGAAGAGGAGTACTGTCTGTCATTTCCCTTGAGTTTTTCCTTTGATTTGCATGCATCATCTCTATAAAAAGAGAGATGGATGGTTTGTCCTACCCCTGAGTATTATTATTATATATATATATATAGCTTATCTATAAGGAACCTCCCCTTGATGAGAGGAGAGATTAGTCCCCTTCTAATGTGGTAAACCTACACATTTGGATGAATAATCTTCCTACTTTGGCTGATCAGACCTATTTTTTTTATCAGAACGCTGATCGACAAAATATTCAACCAACACACCTCAAACACTAAACACCATACCCTAAGCCCTATACCTTATAGGTCCTATACCCTATACCCTATAACTTAAACCCTAATTTCTAAATCCTAAGCCTTATAAACCCTAAGTTTCATTGATCATAAGTTAGTTAAATCCTGAACCAATCATTTGAGCAAGCTAATTAACATCATTTAGACTCAGAATTGTAAACCCTAAACCTCAAACCCTAAGTTGTAAACCATAAACCCTAAAAATTATACCCTAAGCCCTAAACCCTATGTCATAAATCCTAAACCCTATGTACCCTATACCATAAACCATATACCTTAAAATCTAACCTTAAATCCTAATCCCTAGGTACCCTAAACCATAAATGGTAAACTATTAAACCTCTAAACCAATCATTTGATCCCCAATTAACATCATTTAGACAAAAAATTTGGTCCTAACAGCTCAATTTAGCCCAAATCACACCATTAATGGCCCTAGTTGACTAATTCACTCAATATGTGATAATATGGAGATAATCAAACCCAAAAACACATTTCATGCTCATAAATAGGTTAAAGCAACTCAAATTATCCTAAATTACTTTTATGATTGAACCATATACCTTAAATTGTAAACTATAAGCCTTGAACCCTAATAACTTTAAACCCTAAGTCCCAAACCTTATACCTTATACCTAGATGTACACTTTAAACTATATTCTATAACACCTAAGCCCTAGAAACCCTAAACAATTTTTTTAAAACTATATTAAAACTCTAAAACAAATTATTTATACCCAATTAACATCCTTTATAGTAACAATTAGGTTCATAAGGCTCGATTTAGCCTAAATCACATCATTTATTGCCCTAATTGATTAAACAACTTAATATATGGTGACCTAAGGGCCAATTTAACCCAAAATCACATTTTATAGTCACAAATAGGTTTAAATAGGTTAAATTGGCACCAATTACCTTTGTTATTAGACTATGTATGCACCCTAAAACATAGCCCCTATGTCCAAAAAATCATTGTAGTCATAAATAAGTTCAATCAGCTCAAATTTTCCTCAATTACTTTCATGATTGGACTCTAAACCCTAAACCGTATCTCGTATATACCTAACACTCTAATCCCTAAACCCTAAATTGTAATCCCTAAACCAAATGATTTAGATATGTAATTAACATCCTTTACAATAAAAATTAGGGTCGTAGGGCTCAATTTGGCCCAAATCACATCACTAATTACCCCAATTAACTAATTTAATCAATCTATGGTGACTTGGGGGCCAATTGAGCCCAAAATCACATTATGTAGTAATAAATATGTTCAAAGAGCATAAATTGGGCCTAATTTCCTTTGTGATTAGACCTTATTCACCCTAAAACATAAAACATATACCCAAAAACACATTGTGGTCATAAACAAGTTCAATCAACTCAAATTATCCTCAATTGCCTTCATGATTGGACTCTAAACCCTAAACCCTATGTCATATATACCTCAAACCCTAAGCCCTAAACCCTAAATTTTAAACCCTAAAAAATAAATTATTCAACCCCAATTAACATGCTTTATAATAACAATTAGGTTCATAAGGCTCACTTTGACCCAAATCACATCATTCATTATCCTAATTGACTAATTTGCTTAATATGTGGTGACTAGGGGCCAATTGAGCCCAAAATCATATATTTTAGTCACAAATAGGCTCAAGGAGCTTAGATTGGCCCAAATTTCCTTTACGATTAGGCCTAATGCATCCTAAAACATACATCCTATGCCCAAAAACACATTATGGTCACAAATCTAGGTTTAATCAGCTCAAATTATCCTTAATTGCCTTCATGATTGGACTCTAAACCTTAAACCCTATATCATATTTTCCTTGATTTCCATTGAAATAATTCCATATAAACACAACACAAGAATGGAGCTACAACACACATAGCTAAATGCGTGTTTTCTACTAGTAATAAAAAAAATGAAACTTCACCCATGCTAGACACTATCCATTTTAGCAATTTTTTCATAAAAATAATAATGCAACATCGACTAAGTCTCCTCTTTATATATATATATATATATATATATATATATATATATATATATATATATATATATATATATATATATATATATATATATATATATATTTGATTGCTTTAAGATTATTATTTAAATATTTATTGACTAATTATATTTTTGTAACATTATATGCCATGCTTATTCATGTTCATCTTTGTTTATGTATATTTTTATTCATTGATCCAAGTTAGAAAAAAAGCATATGGTTGTAAACTTGACCTAATTATATCCACATTACAAAATAAAAAATTTAATTTTCAATATTTTTGAGTTAGTTAAGGGGTGCACAGATGGCTATACTTTTTTTATCATATTTTAGGGTATACTAACTTGTGAAATTAGTAAAAACAAATTCATTAATTAATATAAAAAAATATAGGTTGCAAACTAGATGATCTTACCTAGCTTTCTACAAAGGGGTTTAAATAAAAAACAAACGATGCTAAAAAATTGGTGGGGCACACAAATAACTTCCTAGTATGATTTTTATAAAAAATAATACCATTTATCTAATTTTATAATTTTCTACCTAGTTATACTTAACCATTTAAAAAAAAATAGTCATTTAGAAACTACACTTGAAATGCTACAGTTCATATTCCTATAATATCTTCAAATTATGAGTGTAGATATCTCAAATAATCCACACAAGTCAAGGTTTCATGTTTTTTAATAAAAAGATGTCCACTTAAGATCCTCTTTTCTCCCCTAATTCCCTACACTTATCGATATACTTATCTAAAAATTAACTATCACAGATGATATAGGTTATAAAAATTGAGTTCTAGATAGTTTTGAGTCTTGTGAACATGATTCTAGAGTCTTTTTGCTCACTAGATAGTAGCAATTCATATGGATAGTAGCACCATATTCCTATAGTGTCCTCAAAGTGGTTTTAGTGTCCCCTTTACATGATTATTCTTATTTTATGGGAGCACATACGTCTGAGTTTTTAGGTCTTATTCCTACGTGCACGAAACCTAGAGCTTCGTGTTGTGCCTAAAAAAATTGATTTAGTGTGCAAACCCTAATCCTCCTTGAAAGCATAGAATGAGGAATAACTATTTATTCATTAGTAGGATAGGCTATACATCCTCAACAACTTTCTATGAAAAGAGTTGTCTACATTCCAATATTCTAAAGAGGGATCAAGCCTAATGTAATCTCCCACCTAGTGCTTGATGCAAGTGCAAGTGAATTCTATAATGAGAGTGAACTTTGATGTTCTAAATGTGATTGAGATTTTAAATATTTAAAAACTATGCTTAGGGTTATTTTACAAGGTAGTATGTAGAAGTAGGGTAGAATAGGGATCAAATACGTTAATTTTGCTCAGTTTGTCTTTGGTTTGAATGTGCATTTGCATCTATTTTCCATATAGAAATTTAATGTCAATTAGACTTGTATTTATAGAGTTATATAATTTTAAAGATAATAAAATATGCCTAGGCTAACCTTAGGAAGGGCACACATTCAAAAAATTATATATTTAGAAGATCTAGGGATAAGGACATTAGTGCCTAGTTGGCAACACTAGCACCGTGTGGTTGTATCTCAAATGTGGCACTAATGTTTACTTGGTAGACTCTAAATAAATTTGGGTTGGGATCTAAGAAGATAATTATGGGACTATGTTTTTACTAACTTTGGGTGACTATGATATGCACAATGATTGGAAAAGTGTATCTAAGGCTCTAGGATAAGTCTATGGCTAAGCTAGGAATAGGGTAACTCAAGAGACAATCTTAGAATATAATTACCACCTTTAGGTGATTACATTTGTGCCCCATTTATGTTAGTAATGTAATAAAGTGAAATGAATAGTTTAATAAAAATAAGCATGCCTAGAATTACCTTAGAAGTTAAGCTTGTGTAGCTAAGTTTGAGTATGCAAATTTAGGTTTGCATATGTGAAACATGATCCAAAGCAATGTCCTATAATGAAACATACAAAAATTAGTCCTTACATAAGAGATGATCAAAATCAAAAGACTATGCTGAAATAATGTAACTAAGTAAAGCTGAGTAAAGAGAGAGGAAAGTTAAAAATACACTTATTGGGTACATGAACCAATGCATGAACCTGGTGATAACCTATGTGTGAGTGTATATAGTGTAAGAACTTCCCTCTAAATAATTCACTCTATAGAATGTGTTAGCTGGAGCATTTTCATGATATTCAAATATAATGTACAAACATAACATCAAAATGTAATTAAATATGAGCATAAATAACTAATGTAAAATGTATGTTGTAGTCTAGCATTGTACAAGAGTGTTAAGATAGATGTAATCAATGTGTAACATAAAATATGTGTAACTACATAAGGGGATGGGGAATGATGTCCATCATGGAACCCAAATAGGAAGGGTAGATGCATGAGGTCCATCATGGCATAAAAAATTAGTGTGTGTGTGTGTGTGTGTGTGTGTTAAAATAAAATACAAGTGTCATGGTGTAGAAGCATATAAGGAGACATACATACAAGCACATGAGGAACACAAAAGATAGGCCAAGGGGCCATAATAAAAGGGGCATGGGCACATGTCACTAGATCTAAGAATGAAGACATATAAGGACATGTTCAAATTTCCACATACATAAGCAATAAACAATTTGTATTAGAGCCACATAGAAGGACATGTTCAAATGTCCACATATAGAAGTAGGAAAATCACACACAAGGGACATGGACACATGTCCAAGGAATACAAATAGATAAGTGGCATAGATCCAAAGAAAAATGGCATATTCAAATGCCCTCAAAGATGGAAGAAACATATGAACACAATCAAGTTTAAACTAGGAGAACTAGAAATGAAAGCATGTATAACTATGTAGTATAAATATATGTAAATGTTAAGATGCATATATACTAGGTCTAACTAAAGATAGTCAATAAAAAATATGAGCAATGAGTAGCAATGATCAATATTAAGATAAATCAATGTGTAAATTAGAATGTATAGAATATAAAGATAAACATTGGTAGTAGCACTGTGTATAAAATGCCCCCAAGTGGGTGAATGTATCAAATACGTAAACTTAGATTCATGTAAATACCCCCAATGGGTAGATAATAGATGGTCTATATCAATGTAGTGGACTAGAATCTTGTCTAGAATCTACAAGCACTCGAAAAAAACAAGAGAAGAATATGTTTATGATAAAATTGACTATACCAAGATAGCTAGTAATACACAATATCTAAAAATTAGTGGAATTGTAAACATAGAAATGCATATAATTTGTAAAATTTTTTGTTTTCAAAATATCTTAATGTTTTTATGTTTTGACACGTTATATTTTTTTTGTCTTTTTGAGTATAGGTTATGTACAAGCAAATGAAAATAAATTATGTACAAGGAGCTAGAGAGAGAAGAAAGTATGTACAAGGATAGGAACCATAATCACCAATAAGTCTCATGGGAGACTCACTATCACTA
>JARHVA010001835.1:342500-492500 GCA_037957365.1 Torreya grandis | reverse complement strand
TCATAGAACCATTGTAGGGCATAATCCTTAAGATTGCATGGAAATAACTTCATAAGAATCCAATCATTGGACATAAATTCCAAGCATGCTACATGAAAGGATCTAAGGTGATGCTCTAGGTCACCCTTTCCATCATATAATGTTAGCTTAGGTGACACAAAACTGGATGGAAAAGGATTTGATGTTATGTGATGTGCCAAAGGTGTATGCAAAAGAATGTTGGAATCCAAGGCATGTGATGGCCTAGTTTCTCCCTTATCAAGATGTAACACCTTAGACTATAAAGTAAGAATCTCTTTCATAAGGGATTGTATATCTAGAGTAGGGGAACTAGCCACAATTGGTGTAGTTGTCACTGATGGTTGAATAAAAATCTTGGATTGTGCTATATGAGTTTCTTAAATTGGCCCCACTGGAGGTGTAACAACATTATTAACCAGAGGGATTGAAGATTGACAATTGTTTGTCTTATTCTTGATTTCAAATATGTCTTATATAGTCTATGCATGATCAAGGTGTTGTTCTTAAATTCTATCTTTGAATCCTTATAATACCTCATCTTTTTTCATAATTATGTCATTATCGTTAAGTGTAGGTTGTGTGTATTGATTCTCAATATGGACCTCATCTTGCTCTTGGTTATATTATTCATCTTCAAATGCATTGTCATTGAATTCCACGTAATCAAGGTGGGAAGGAGTCATATCTAGATTTTTAATATGTTCATTTTCCTTGTTATAGTTTAGGTTAGCAAGAATCTAAATATCCTATATAGATTACCACTTAGTCTATCACTTATTAATGGAAGAGAGATAGATTTTTTAGATGGCATATAGTAAACAAATTGAAATAGAGATACTATAATAGAATTTATGAATTCATAAAAAATAATTTTAGGTAATAAAAATAGGATAAAAATGATACAAACCCTAAGAGCATCTAGGGTCAAGGTTTTTGAATCTAGGGTTTCTTTGCAAATAGTTTAAATTATATGTAAAATAAATTGAAACCCTAATGTGAAATTGATTTAATTTAGCTAGGTTGTCTAAAAAATCAAAAAATTATAAATATGCAGTCCAATATTTTTGCACAAAAAATTGGATTAATACAAGCTAGAGTTTGAAGTAAATATTTGAATAAATATGGGTTCACCAAATGATTTAACCTTTTACGATTTTACTATGGAAATCATATATTTAGATTAAATGGATGAGATGTATAAATAAGTTACATAAATTTTATTAATTAAGAACTGATTTATTATAATAGTTGACCTTATTTGATTTATAAAAATAATAATAAATAGTCATACATATTGACTTATCTAAAAATTGAGTATCATGGATAATCTGGTTTCTAAAAATTGAGTTCTAGATAGTTCTGAGTGTCATCAACAAGATTTTTGAGTCTGTTTGCTCGCTAGAAAGTAGCACCTCATATGGATATTAGCATCATGTTATTGTAGTGTCCTCAAAGTGGTGGCAGTATCCCATTTTTAGGACTATTCTTTTTTTTAGGAGCACTTGCACCTGTGTTTTTAGGTCCTATTCTTGTGTGCATAAAACCTGGAGTTATGTTTGGAAAACTCGATTTACTATGTAAATACTAATCTTCCTTGGAAGTATGGCATGATAAGTAATTGTGTGTTCATTAGTAGGATAGGATGGACATATTTGACACCCTAGTATGAAGAGAGTTACTTACATATCAATACTCCAAAGAGGGATCAAGCCCGATGTAGTTCTCCCACCTAGTGCTTGATCCAAGTGTAAATGAATGTTAGAATGAGAGTGGACTTAGATTCCTTGAATGTGATTGAGATTTGAAATCTTTGAAAACTAGGCTTAGGGATGTTGTAGATGATAGTATGCAGAAGTAGGGTATAAAAGGGATTAAATACCTTAATTTTGCCCAACTTGTCTTTGGTTTGAATGTGATTTTGCATCTATTTTCCATCTAGAGAATGGAGTTCAATTAGACTTATATTTATAGAGTTATGTAGCTTATACAAAAAAGAAAATATTCTTAGTTTGACCTTAGGAGGGGTACACATTTTAAAATTATCCGTTGGGAGGATCTTGGGCTAAGGACAGTAATGCCCAATTGGGGACACTAACACCATGTGGCTGTATTGTCCCAAATGTGGCACTAATGTCTACTTTGCATATTACTAAGTAATTTGGGTTAGGATATAAGAATATAGTTCTAGGACTGTGATTTCACTGATTGTAGATGAGTGTGGTGAGCATAATGACTGTAAAAGTGTGTCTAAGGACTAGGATAGGTCTAGGCCTAAGCTAGAAATAGGGTAATTCAAGTGACACTCTTAGCATCTAATTACAACTTTTTTATATGATTATAATATTCTAAACTATTTTGAGGAATGAAAGGAAATATAGATTCATTTTTATTGATTTTTTATGCTATATACTACAATTTAGTGCTAGTTTACTCAATCCTTGCTCTTATTGGATAAGAATCCCATTCATACTATTCATTATGATCTATACAATCACTTACACCTCTCCAAATTATCTAAAATTTGTGATGAATTTATTTCACTTGTTCATGAAGCCTTCTAGGATTAAAAATTTCTTAAGATTTCCTCTACCATGAGAGAAACTATTTGAAATTTTGTAAATTAGTTTTATTTATAGTATAATATGATACTTTTGATCTAAGGAGCCTTGATGCCCCCTGATGTTTTAACCATCTATGTACCTAATCATTTAATTATTTTAGATATTTCTTATCAACTATACACTAGAATTTATTTTGTTCCAAAACATAAAAATTAATGATTCCTAAGGTTCTGGTGTTTATTGGAGAAAAGGTATTTCAAAACATTACCATGGGGAAGAAAAAAGTAGAGGATTTGGTCCATATGAATTAGTAGTTAGGTTTTGGAAATGGAAAGGTGAATAATTATTTAAATTCATTCCTAGGAATAATATTAACATAAGTTAAAATCACTAGCTTCAATTAGAACATGATAATTTTATGGATATATTAGGTAGTCAATAAAAAATTATGAAGTTTGTTGAGGTAGGAAGAGAAATGTATTTGAGAAAACATATATAAATTGAAGCTTTGAGGTTGAAAAGGAGCCATAATGTTCAAACTCATGATAAATGATTAACTAGAGAATTTAAATTCTACATCTCACTGGGATATTGATGTTGCACTCTTTATGATTTTTTAGGCTACTCAATTTATACTTTCAAACATGACTACCCCTTTTTATTTTACACATGAATTGTCTACTATGAGTGATACCCCAGTTGATAATTTGTCAATAGAATTCCATGTGCCTAATATTTTTTTGAGATAATTAATTAATGTAGTTACTGTTGTCTATCCTAATTAATTTGAATTGAACCCTTGTTATTATTCCTAATGAATTTGATGTAATTTCTATTGTTTTTACTAGTCCAATTGATTCAATCCCATTTAATTTACCTAATTCATTTGATTCAATTCTTGTTATTATTTCTAATATGTCTAACTTACTCTCATAGTAAATTCAATTGATTTTTACGCATGGGAATATAGTTCAAGGTTAGTAACAAGAAAATTAAGAGTCCTTAATCGATGTTGTTGGAGGTCTTCCAAATCCACCCTCTCCATAATGAATATTGTCAATACTATAATTATTTATCAAGTTACTAAAGATTATGTATGAGAAAAATAAAAAATATATTTTAAATTTAGAAAATGAATCAAAATAGGCCAAAAGCAACTTATAAGACATGATTGTCACTAAAATATCCTTTTGGAATGTGTTTTTTTACACTAAATGTACATTGGTTGAGTTATTTTAAAAAATAATAATTTTTTAAGAGCAATTATCCTAAGTAAAATTGAGACAAAGTAAAATGAAAAGGAATATGATCAAATTCTAAAGATAAATAAATGATTAATTCCATTTAAAATGCTTTAATATGAAATAAATTCGTGGAGTTGACTAATATTAAATCATTAATAGTTCTAAATTTTATAAACCACCATTCAAAATTTTAGGTTTGAATGAGGCCAAAATTCAAGGCAATGATTTATACAATAAAATCCTTTGTTAATAAAACTAATGATTTATTTTCCTTGTTTCTAATTCCTATTTTTCAAGATAATGAGTAAAAATGAATTTCCAAAGAATTATTAAAAAGCATGTTTTAAAAGGTCCTTAACACTGTAAAATTTATCATTTGGAAACGTTTTCAAGATAATTTGATAGAAAGTTACATTAATTCTCATATACAAAGGTGCAACGTATTCTCATGTTGATAGGAGATACTATAGAAATTATATCAAGGATTAAAAATGGACCTTTTTGAAGTTGATAGGAGACTTAGAAAGAAGAAACTAATTGATATTGCATATGTTGAATAATGTTTCTAAGAATTCATTAGTTTTTTTTGTTTGGAATTTGACACCAAGGGAATCTTAAGTTACGGTTATTATACTTATGTCCTAAATAACTAGGTGGTAATGGGGGGTTGAGAAGTTTTGATAGAATAGGATTGAGAAATGTTGATTAATTTAGGCATTAGTTAATTATATTTTAGGATTGAATTTTCATTATTTTATGCTATGAAAAATTTAATTTACAAATTCTTTTCAATATTTTCTATTTTCTTTCCTAGATTTTTTATTTTTTTTCCATGTTGTAACAACTTTAGTTATGGAATAAGTACAAATAATAAATCAAGTATGATGTTTCAAAATGATATTCTGGATTTCAAATTTGTTGTGATTAATTGGATGATAATTTATCTCATTATTTTCCATTGAATTTTAGTTATGTTATTTTAAGTAGTAGAACGAGTTAATAATTACTAGTGAATTTAATTATATTCAATAATGATCATTTAAACATTTTTATTTGATTAATGTTGGAAAATGGTTTTGAATTTGTAAAAATTATGGAATTAATTTGACCTATAATTTTTCAAATTTGATTTTTTGATATTTTTATAAAAAATTGTTTAATTTTTTAAGTTGTAATTTTTTTTTAAAGTGGAGTTTATTTTGTGTGATCAATATTCTTTTTTTTTTCTGAATGAATAATCTATAACCATTTTATTATAATTTTTTACCCATATTTAAATGTAAATACATAAGGTAAAGTAATATTAAATATAGAATAGATTTAATTACTAACATTATAAATAAAGTGTTTCTTTAAAAGATTAAATTAACTTGTACAATAGTCATCACTTGAAGAAGGCTTTAAATAAGAGTCTCTAACAAGCCCCTTGAATCCACGCTTGTGAGTAATTACTCGTGAATTTAATTCTATTCAATAATGATCATTTGAACATTTTTATTTGATTAATGTTGGATTTTTTTATTTTTAAATATGAAATTATTTTGAATTATATTTTATAAATTTATTTTTTTGATATTTTAATAAAAAATTGTTTAATTTTTCAAATTTGCCAAATTTTAAAATAAAATTTATTTTGTGTGATCAATAAATTATTTTCTAAACAAAAAATCTAGAACCATTTCATTATAATTTTGTTTTAATTTATTTTGTGTGATCAATATTTATAACATAGAGTTGATGTATGTGATAAATCCTTAGGGACATGATTTTTAATGATCTATTTTCAAACATTGTATTATACTGTTAAAGTAGTCAATTTCAGTTGTTTATTTCGTGCACGTGTCAATGTCAGTTAGTGTGGTGGTTTATTTCGTGTGTGTGTTAATGTTGGTAAGTATAAATGCAATGTATTGGACTAATTTTAATTTCTAAAATAAAAGTGGAATTTACTGGCAAGAAATGACTTTGTTACAATCTGTAAATTGACTATGTACGTGGTATTTATGGTGTTTTTTTTCCTTTTTTCTTTAAATCAAATAAGATGGTGCTTGTGTTATTTCTTAGTTGAGAATATATTGAAATAATAGATTCATGTATTTTTTCACTATATTAAATTGAATATATGTTATTAATCCCAGTTTTGTAGGGTATACGAACTTTTTAAATAAATAAAGCTATTTTATTTTGTTGGTAATCAATGATTTTTTTTGAAATAATATAATATTTTATATATTTTAAATTTTAACATTAAATATTAAGAAATATTTTACTATATATTTTCATAGAAAATTTCATTTATATTAACATTTATAAAATTTTATAATTAAAAGACAAGTTTATATATATCCTAATAATATTGGAATTGAAATAAATGTTTGAAAAAATAGTTTAATTAATCATTAGATTATTAATATTATAAATCCTTAAGGAATAAAATATATTGAATATTCAGATGGCTCCAACCAATTTGACTAAAGTTTGATTGTAAGCCTAATGCACGGAGTGGGGGTAACGGATCCATATCTCAGTGCATGCATAATAAGTGTAAATTAGAAAATAAACATGTGCATGAACAATCAGTAGTATGAAAAGTTAATAAAAAAAAATTGCCACCTCACCAGTTCAATACGTGCCCTATATTATCTACCCATAAGGCTAAGGTCTCTCCTCTTTTAAAGGAAAGGAAATCATTCTTCGTTCCTTTATAGCCTCCATGTGGCCAAGACACAAAGTAACACAAAGTAAATTATTTTCAAGGATCGTTATAACATAAATTACATTTTTGAAATAGTAAAATGTTTAAACATTACATGTCAAATGTAATTATTCAAATTACAGCCCCACTAAGAGCAAATTATATTATGTAAATGTATATTGTTTAGTATTATGAATTTATTTATAATTTTATAATTATATTTATATTAGGATCACATTCAATAATGGTATTATACTTTAACTTGGAGACTTATTTTTATATTACATAGGTTTAATCGAAAGCATAAAAAAATATAAATTATGCTCGTATAAGTTTTGAAGTGAGGACTTTACCTTTCATTGACAATATCTAACTAGCATGCTATTCACTTCCCTTTCCTTGGCCTTTTTTATTTCAAATTAAATATTTTTTGATAAACTTAATCACTCACTTTAATATATTATAAAATATTTAGTCATTTTTTATTTTATTTTTTTATTTTTTTTGCTTTTATTTTTGGTCCTCTCATGTGTTTAACTAGTATAGGATCATCTTTAACCATTAATTATTATTACTACTCAAGTTATAGATAATCTTCTTGCTTATACAATATAGGTGATTGTGTATAATTCTCAACCATGTGAATTATTAAACCACCTTGAAAGAGAACTATATAGTGTTGCTGTAGCAAACAAAGGAAAACAAGTACTCATAAAAATTCAAATTACAATAACAAGTAACACAATATTAAATTTGTAAATTTTCAAGTTCAAATTATTTAAGCAAGTGTACATTGCATCATATTTAACATCACACCAACTTTATTTGGACCATACCATGAAAAGCATGTGAGAAAACAAAGACATATTCATTAACTATTTATATTATTATTATTATGTATTATTAGTTATATGGTAATGACATCTTAAACAAAATTCAAAAAGTATTCCCCGAGGCTCACCTATGTCACATGTGTAGTGACATTAATGCAATTAGACTACATTCAAATATTTGATTTAGGTAGTGAAGTATATACTACAACATACTCAAGCACATGATCCATAACATGAAATGGTATGTTATCCATCCCCTTATCTTGTGACATGTACAATTTTTAAAGGAATTTCATTACTTTTAACTACCATACTTTGTATAGTATGACAAAATCCAATGCAACCTACCTTGACCAAATATGTTCATATGATGCATATGGGCATTGTATACAATCAAAAATGCATCATGTATATAAATCGATCCTAGCTCATAAAAGATAGAGCATACCTATACTTTTGATTGGGAATACATTTGTTAAGTGGGAGCATAACCAATATGGGGATCCACTAGATCTGATTAGGGGAGCACTTATCATAATACACCATGTGAGTTAGGGTTCCAAAGCCTATAGTCTAACACAATCACATAAAAACCCTAAAAAATTCTTAGGTTTAATGTTCACTCTATTATAATAACAAGAAAGTAAATCTAATCTAGTGCACACCAAAACTTGTGGCATAAAGTGGGGGTTAAAAACAAAACAAACTAAATTAAAAATGCATTAAAGACATATACTCATGTCAATGTATATGATATCCTAATACATGGAAGAAAGAAGTAAAACCATATTATCTATATACTCTTACAAAGGAAAAATAAAGTTAGGAATACTTACCTTGAAGATGAACCTACCGAGCCTCAATCTCTCCCTTGGTCAAAGTGCTTCACAAGATATTATTCTAGTATGTAAGGATAACAAAGACAAATTAGTTTTAAGCTACACAACCTATTTATGCATCCATAACACTTCTCTACAAGATAAGATCTGTATCTCCAAATAAAGTATGAAACCCTAATTTTTATTTGTCAAGTAGAATGGTCAATAAGTAGATGTTCATTTGCACTTATTCTTCTTTTCTTACAAATGGTTGGAAATGAAATTGTATATATAGATAGATCTTATCCTAAATCCTCATAAAAATGTTGATTGTATAGGGTCAACCCAGTTGACCTTGCATGTTTTCAAGGATAATTAATAGGTCTGAGCTAGGTCAACTAAAAGGTTAATAAATCCAAAAATTGAAAAATATCCCTAAATTATATAGGGTCAACCTAGTACAACTGGCTATTTAAAAGGAAATTAAGGCAAGAAAAGGAGGATAAAGCATGACAAAAGACTACAATGGTAAGACTGAGAATAATAAGCTTAGGGTAAATGGTTTTTAGGAGACGAGTGTGTAGATGGCAAGTGGCAAAAGAGACAACAATCTTATGAAGCGCCAATGGTCTACCCACTTATTTCCCGATGTACCCCTTAAGGCATGCACTCAGAGAGATTAAGACTTGATGAGTTACCATAAGATACAAAGTGTCAGTAATCAGTAAAATTTAAAAATATTATGTATATATATATATATATATATATATATATATATATATATATATATATATATATATGCCCCACTCAAAGCTCATCATGTGTCATGTAAGTGCAACATAAGATGGTGCTTCAAAAAATAGAATACAATAACATAGAATGCTGATGCTAAGTAAAGTGTAGAAAACAACAAATAAGATAAAATAAATGACATAATTGAAAAACACATACCTTTACTTACCTTACTTTTGTAAATAAATAAGTATACTACAATAAATTTGCAGGTGTCCAATGTGAATAACACTAAGCGAACCTATAGAAGTTAGTGCAAAAAATAGCCAAAATTGAAATTTTTGAAAGATAAGCATATGGTAATAAAAAAAGAGTTAAGGCAAATATATGAGGTTATTTTAGGAAAAATTGGTAAATTATGACTTTTAAGGTAAGGCTAGAATATTTAAGGCAAATGAATGACAAAAGGATGGAAAATGAATGACAAATGATGGTAAATTAATGGCAAATGATTGAAAATAAGTGATAAATGATGGAAAATGAATGAAAAATGATTGTAGAACATAGTAAATCATATTGGAAATCATGTAAAACATAAATGGAAAAAAGGAATGTAGAACATGCTAAATCATATTTGGAAGCATGTAAAACATGAATGACAAATGAAATATCCATGCAAGAAAAATTGAACAAAGATATGTAAGAAAGGGAAAAGTAAGCTCATGTAAGATGGGAAAAAATAAAAACATGAAAGACTGAAAATGAAATGTAATTGAAGATGTGAGACAAACATGAAGAATACATATATAAAGATAAACACGTAATAATGGAAAATGTCATATGTAAGATAAGGGAAGTCCACAATAAAAAAGAACATGATAAATAGATGAAAATAAAAAATCTCTAAAGGATGAAGACTCAAACTTAGTGCTTATTCTAAGATGCAGTGTAAGAAAACACAACCACCAAATGTCATGACTAGTATGACAATAAGATGGTGTGGTAAGTAAATGGTGTAAGGGTGTAATCCATAGTTACTCAAACATGTTGTTTTGATATAAGGATAGATCAATCTGAAATAAAGTAATGCTAGCATGTTTTTAAGAGGTGAAGAAGGAATAATAGAAGAGGGAAAACATTATTGGAGTCACAATTTAACTGTCAAGGGGGTAAATGAAATGGGTGGAGGGTAGAATGAAAGAAAAACTAAGGTAGAGTAACTATTTATCAAAGTCAAAACACTCAAATTAGGTTTGTCAAAGCAAGAGGAATTTTGACCTTAAGGATTATGAATAACTTCTCTTAGCTACACAAGTCTTAAGTCAATAAATGAAGTATATAGATCATCCCATGAAGGCTATATGCATAAAAAGTAAAATAGACATAACTTTCCAAATTGTGCTCCTCATTCCTTAGGACCCCTTACAAATCCATCGATCTACTGTGAAGATTTGGTACTTGCATGAGAAATTAGGTATCACCATAAATTTTTTAGAGATTCCCTATTCCAATCTACTAGCCTACTGCACCCCAATAGACCTCGGCTCTATGTGAGGCCAACTATGGAGATTGAGCTTTGATTATATATAAGAGATGTTCTTGTAATCACATCTTTTGGTGTGATTTTAAATTTTAATATTTGTATATTGCCTTTTAGATATCATTGACTTTTGATTCAAATAATTTGGCTTTTAACTTTCTTGATGGATTTTTCTATTCCTCCTCCATACAAATTTGGAAAACCAAACATGGGTGCTAAAGATGACTTTCATTTGAATACTTGGAACAAGGTTTCTAAGAGAGAAAACTTCAAAGAGCATGAGGTATAAGTGTCTCATAAATCTATGTGAAATAAAAGTGTTATCTTAACTTTGACCTTGTTTTATCCAATGTGGAGTGATAGAAAGGGGAAATCAAGAGGAATGACACACGAAATAATTTGAGTTAATTCAAATCACAAAAAATGTGACAAAGAGAAAAAAATGGATACAATGATAAAAAAGGAGTGATTCATTATCATAAGAATGAGGTAAATAGAGGAAAACATGCTAACATATATTGTTGTGCAAATTCCATCTATCAAAAGAATAAAATGTTAAAATTGAGAACAAGGATCAATAATATTTTTATTATAAAAATAATGTCATAATGGTAATTTTATGAGGAAGGTTTGGTCCTATCCACATTCTTACATTACAAATAATAAAAGAGAAACCCACGAGGGTACCAAAAAGAAACATGTGAAACAATAAAATGAGAAAAGAAGAAAATATGGTATTCTATGAGGAGGGTCATGTCCTATCCATGGTATTATACTGCAAACTCATAAAATAAAAACCCATGGGGGTGAATGCTAAATAAGGGGAAAATATTGATAAAGCTACCAGGGCAAAGAATAACATAAAAAAACAAAAATAAAAGAGATGTATAAGGAAAAAAATGAAAGCAAATGCCAAATGTAATGTGTAATAAAACCAAAAAATGTAAAGGAAGACAATAATGCTTATAAATCAAAAGTAAAAGAAATAAAGTGCACAAAAACAAAGAAACATGAGACAAAAATGAACAAGTAATATCTATGTTAACATTTTTATCAGAGATGAGCATGTGAAATGCAAGCCTATAAGTCTCGAAAGGTTTCTTGAAGCTGAATTTGGTTATTATTGTTCATTGTAGAATAAGAGTGGGCATATTAAGATGCCCCAATGGGTAATTGGATGTAGGTATGGCCATCGTAAGATGCCCCAAAGTATAAAGGGACATGTAGATGGGAATAGTAAGATTCCCCAACATGTGATTTGGAGTGAGGTAACATTGAACTATTAGAATGATTTGTATTACATTGGTAGGTGCATTTAGAGATAGGAAAATGTGTTGGTTTGTTAGATTTTAAGGAGGTTGAATGTGACATATGATGGGTAGGAGAGGTATGAAGAGAAGAAAGAGGTAAAGGAGGACTAGGGATGATATGCTTTGGAGTAGGAATTTAAACTAAGTACTCCTTTGGTTCATGTGACATAAGAGGTTGAGGTCCAATGGATGCCATATTATGTTTAAAGTTGTTCACATTAGTTGTCTTTCCTTATTAGTGTAAGAAGAAGGATCAACTGTGGTTTGAACAAAATTAGTGGATGGGGTATAGGTATGGGGTAATTGTTGTTGATCATTAGGTGGTTTGTTTTGATGTGATTGTGATTCTTAAGATTGAATTTGAGAAGCTTGAAGATATTCTTGATAATGTTGTTTTGTTAGATTATCAAGATTGAAATGTGGACCGATTAAGGAAGAAAGGAAAAATTGGTGAATATCATGGTAAGACTCGTGAAATTGACCCATAGTAGCATGACACCAATAAAACTTATCAGGATTGTACCATTTTAGAAGAGGTTTGGAAGGATCAAAGCTCATGGGTTTAGAGGGTGGTAATTTATTATTAAGTTGGTCTAGAGTCAAGGGTGGATGGATTAGGTTAAAATTGGTTGAATTAGATTTTCTAATTTGAGGTTGGGGAGGCTTGGATGAATCAATGTTATGAGAAAATAATTGAAAAGGGGCTTTAGTAGCTATTTGAGGTGTTTCAAATTGAGTCATAAGAAAGTCTTGCCTTTTTGCTTGGTCTAAGGCTTCGTCTAAATTTTGAGGTGAAAGGATTCAAACCTTGTATTGAAGGGGAGGTTTAAGATAAGTGGAAAATAGTTTTAAAAGAGTATCATCATTCATGTTATGATCTAATTTATGAGCAAGATACTTCCATCATTTGATGAAAGTAGGAGTAGATTCATTAAGATGATGCTTGGCATTAATGAAATGGCTAAAGTAATTTTCAAGAAGGTCATCATGTTGGAATTCCTTCGCTATAGATTTATATAAATCCTCTAATTATGAGATGAAATGTCTAATAAGTTGGTTGTACCATTCAAGTGCATCATGAACAATGTTTTTGGCTAAGAGCTTGGTGGTAGCAAAGGTGTTAGTTTCAACCCATTCTTATAGAGATTACCAAAGGACTTAAGAAATATAGTAGGGTCCTTAGTCCCAATATATGTGATAGTTGGTGAAATATTTCTAATATCTATGGATGCAATGAATGGGGCTAAAGGTTCATTTTAAAGATGTTAAAGCATTTTTTTATTCTTTGGAGGTTGAGGGATGATATTCCCATAGGCATCTTTAAGAGGATGAGGGAAAAAAATTGGATTTTGTTGAGACATGATGAATTGAGGTGGTTGACTATCCAAGTTTAATAAATGTTTTTGCATGTTCATAATTTCAGATTGATTAGTTATTTGCATGATGTTCATTTTTTGTATGACTTGTGTAAGAATTTGAGTTGTATCAAAAGGTGGGTTGGTGTTTTTAGGAGGGGTATTGGTGTTGATAGGAGGATAATTAGTGTTGGTGGGAGGAGGATTGTAGGTGGAAGAATCCCAACATTAGTGCTAGTTGTCTTAAGTATGGTAGAAGAAGAATGAAACTTGGTAAAGCCACCATTATTATGAGGAGTGTAAATAGTATTATTATCAAGGATTTTGAATAATTAGGAACCATCTAGATTGTTAATTTGAGTAGTTTCAATCATGTTACTTTGAGAAGTGATAAGACTAGGTGATCTTGTTATGGGTGTAATAAGAGGATTGTGAACATTGGTTGTAATGGTATTAGTGTTGATAGGAGGATTCCAAACATTAGTTATTTACATGATGTTCATTTTTTGTATAACTTGTGCAAGAATTTAAGTTGTATCAAAAGGTGGGTTGGTGTTTTTAGGAGGGGTATTGGTGTTGATAGGAGGATAATTAGTGTTGGTGGGAGGAGGATTGTAGGTGGAAGAATCCCAACATTAGTGCTAGTTGTCTTAAGTGTGGTAGAAGAAGAAGGAAACTTGGTAAAGCCACCATTCTTGTGAGGAGTGTAAAAAGTATTATTATCAAGGATTTTGAATAATTAGGAACCATCTAGATTGTTAATTTGAGTAGTTTCAATCATGTTACTTTGAGAAGTGATAAGACTAGGTGATCTTGTTATGGGTGTAATAAGAGGATTGTGAACATTGGTTGTAATGGTATTAGTGTTGATAGGAGGATTCCAAACATTAGTTATTTGCATGATGTTCATTTTTTGTATGACTTGTGCAAGAATTTGAGTTGTATCAAAAGGTGGGTTGGTGTTTTTAGGAGGGGTATTGGTGTTGATAGGAGGATAATTAGTGTTGGTGGGAGGAAGATTGTAGGTGGAAGAATCCCAACATTAGTGCTAGTTGTATTAAGTGTGGTAGAAGAAGAAGGAAAATTGGTAAAGCCACCATTCTTGTGAGGAGTGTAAATAGTATTATTATCAAGGATTTTGAATAATTAGGAACCATCTAGATTGTTAATTTGAGTAGTTTCAATCATGTTACTTTGAGAAGTGATAAGACTAGGTGATCTTGTTATGGGTGTAATAAGAGGATTGTGAACATTGGTTGTAATGGTATTAGTGTTGATAGGAGGATTCCAAACATTAGTGTTGGGAAGATGATTAGAATGACGGACCTTAATTACATTGCATTGTGTAGTGGTTAGTTTTGGTTTAGGAGAAGAAGGAATAAATTGGATAGTTTCATCTGAAGTAATGAAATAAGTGAGATTATTATCCAAATCCTTAATGATGCAATGTTCTAAACTAAGAGAAGGATAAAAATGTGTCATCATGATGAAACAAGATTAAATAACCACACAAAGAGAATAAAAAGTGACATGAAATAGTAGAAGGTCAACTGGATCGATCTTGTATAGTAAATAAGGGATAGAAAAGGTCTACAAATAGTATAGGGTGGACTGGATTGATCTTATGTAGTGAACAAAGGCTAAAAAAGTTTACAAACAGTACAAGGTCAACTAGGTTGATCATGTATAGTGAACAAAAGATATAAAAGGTACAGGGTCAACTAGGTTGACCTAGTACATCAGACAGGAAAGAAAAAAAAGTTTATAATAAGCTATGAACTAAAATAAGACAATTTTTGCAACTAATCTAGGAAAGTAAGAATTGAAGGGAAACAAACAGTCAATTAGATCAACACTAGCCAATCTTATTAAATCACATAATATAAAACCCTACACAAATGTTGGCTAATGCAAGTTTTTTCACACATAATTAAACAAAGAACATTCAATCAACTTGGAAATTAAAGAGATAACTAATTAGTTAACCTAAGAAGTTTATTATATTATTAAGGTTATGATTTTAAATGTGATGGGAAGTTGGTTGTAAGTAAGGAACTAGATAGAAATCTAAGGATGGTTTTATGTAGTTTAGGCTGAAAGGGACTATAGTGGAAATAGTACAAGCTTGGTATTGGGGCCTACCCCCTCACTTCACACACCACAATGATAAGGGTGTCAAGTTCTTAGCCAAAATATATCATTAATCATGCTTTATACTTGACCAAAGTATCAAGTTGGATTTCCCCTTGGTGATAAAATCTAAGTAGGTTGGCTTTAGGTAGAAAAATTGTTTAAATGATTGTTTAGATTTTGTGATTTAGTTGTGTGTGCATAAAATATAAATACTGAAACTAAACAGTTAATTAAGAACCCCCTAATTAGATTATGTGAACTATTTTAAGAATGTAAACAAGAAAAGAAAGGTGTGAACTAATTACTAGTATATATAAATTAATTCCAACTTGAAATAAGGTATAGTGTTGATACTATTTGAATAAAATACATAACATGGCCAATGGGGTTGAGCCTGTACTATTGAAGAAAGGTTTGAAAATGAATAAGGTTGGCTAGGTTCAACCTAGTTATTCAAAAAACATATAGAACATAGAATGAGGTTGATAGGGCTGATCCAATTGACTATGCAGGGGTAGTTTTGGAGACTACAAACTATGAAAGGAAAGATAGTAAAATGAATAAATAGAGAGTAGACAGGAACCTTGGTGGATCAGATATGTTGAGAATGAATATTTCTAGTCAATAACCTTGGAATATGCTTGAAAACTCTATTAACTAGGTTGACTGGGTTGATCAAGCTTTACAGAATCATGTTGTTGAGTGCCTAAAATGTACAAGATTGACTAGGTCGACCTAGTAGCTAAATCTAGATTCTTGTAAGTGTACAAGGTTAACCTAGTAATTTTAACTAGAAGTTTGGAAGTTTAGAAACTTGTATTAAGTCATTTGAGTCAATCCAGTTGCTTGTTCCTAAAAACATATGTATAGAGATTAAAATTGGGTTGATAGAGTTGATCCAATATGACAAATATATGATAAAAAAAATGTTAAAAATAATGAAATAAAGTGAAACAAATCCTATAAGGGTCAATTTCATGTTGGGTTCATAAGAATATATGTAATCAAAAAATTTTCATGTCTATAAATTGATCTTGACTCAAAGAAGATAGAACATACCTACACTTTCGATTAGGAATACATTTGTTAAGTGGGAGCATAACCAATATGGGGATCAACTAAAACTAATTATTAGATCACTTATCATAATACACCATGTGAGATAGGGTTCCAAATCCTACTATCTAACATAATAATGTAACAACCCTAAAATATTCCTAGGCTTAATGTTCACTCTATTCTAAAAATAAAAAAATTAAATTTGATCTAGTGTACACCAAAGCTTGTGGCACAAAGTAGTGGTTAGAAACAAAAAAAACTAAACTAAACATGAATAGAATACATATAATCACATTAATGTATATGAAATCCTAATACATAGAAGAAAGAGGCACAACTCCATTATTTATCTACTCTTACAAAGGAGAAATAAAGTGAGGAATACTTACCTTGAAGATGAACCCATCGAGCCTCAATCTATCCCTTGGACAAGGTGATTCATAAGACATTGTTGTGGTATGTAAGGATAACAAAGACAAATCAACTCTAGGATACACAACCTATATATGCATCTAAAAGACTTCTCCATAAGATAAGATCCATATCTCCAAAGAAAGTATGGTATCTTAAGATTTATTCCTCAAGTAGACTGGTCAATAAGCAGATGTTTATTCATAATTATTCTTCTTCACTTCTCTTCTTACAAATGGTTGGAAATGAATATATATATATATATATATATAGGTGGATCTTTCCCTAAATGCTCCTAGAAATGTTAGCTATACAGGGTCAACCCAATTGACCCTATATGTTTTTGGTAATTCACTAGGTTTGAGCTAGGTAAGTCAAAAGGCTAACAAACCCAAAAAGTGAAAAATAACCCTAAAATATACAAGGTCAACCCAATCAACCTAGTACAATTGACTATCCAAAAGGTAATTGAGTTAAGAAAAGGAGGATAAAGCATGGCAAAAGACTATAATGGGTAAGGCTGAGAATAATAACTTAGGGTAAATAGTTTTTAGGAGATGAGTGTGTAGATGGTAAGTGGCAAAAGGGACAACAATCTTTAGAAAACATCAATGGTCTTTCCACCCCTTTATTGGTGCACCCCTTAAGGCATGCACTTAGAGAGATTGAGACTCGATGAGTTTTTGCATGATACAAAGTGTCAGTAATCAGTAAAAGTTGAAAATACTATGTGTATATAGGCATTGCTGATGATATACATCAATCTATATGCCCATTATTAATTAGTTTATCAAGAATCATGACCCTAAAATATTGGTTGGATGTGTTTTCCAATATTTTTAGTCAGGGGTATGTTGGATGAAAGATAAGAAATTAGTAAATATCTATCAACCTAAACTTAAATGTAATGAACATTGTCATCCATAATTCATTCATTACACATAGTTTAGTAGCTATATTTAAAAACTGATCTATTTTCCTTGTTAATGAAATAAAATATATATCATGTTGATGTTATTGAAATTTTAATTACTTTAAAGATATTTATTCAATAAAAATCCCTTTTACCTCAATTTATATGCATCTAACCTTTTTATATTTGTTTATATAACATCAATTTTCCTTGTAATTTACTTGTCACTATATTATGCCCTGACTCCTAAATTCCTTTGGTCTATATTCAATACAAAGTGTACAATATATTTCACACTTTGTAATCTTATTTTCATCACAAGAAACTTATGAATATATTTCCTAGTCCTTGCTTTATCATTGGTATGTTAAACTCACATTGTAAATTTATATGCAAATTCAACCATAAATAATTTTCAATACAATGGTAGGGACTAGTTGTTATGTGGCCCCTTTTTTAACTATTCTTTCTATTGAATTTTGATTAGAATTAATTCTTTTGGTTGAATGATTATAGGTATTTTTTTCAATGGATTATCTTATCAACTTAAGCATGAATAATTGATTCATAGTAAATAAATTATCTTATAATTTTAATTTTTGTGTTCATTTAAACTTTAATGTATACTTGGTTCAATAAATATTAATTTTTGTGCATATAATTTCAATGTGTATTTTTTTAGAAAGGAGGCATGAATTTTTGTATAACTTAATTTTATGTTTTACCCTTCCCTTTATTTATTAAATTTAATCTAAAATTTATAATATATTAGTTTAGCCCCATTATTAAATATGTTTTTTTAGTTAGTCTATTTAGTTGTGTGAAAGAGGCTAAACTATGTTAAGGTGAACTTCCCCTCAAAATTTTTAAGGTCACATGATCCAAATCTTTCCACCATGTAGATAATAAATTTAAATATATCACAATTTAGTCTTGTATACTTCATAAGAAATTTTCATGGTTGTACCTTTTAGTTCTAAGACCTTTCTACTATCAAAAGACTCGTATCTCCTATCTATTGTACCTATTTGCTTTCTCTTAGTATAACCATATCTTATTGTAATGACCACACCTTCTATATTTTTCAAAATTTTATAAACCTGCTTATTATCATCTTGTACAAGCTTTGGACCTATATCTATTTTCCAACATTCCAAACACTAGCATCTCAACTAGATGCCTACATCAATTCTAGTGTCCTATGCCAAAATGAGTGCCCAATGCCCTAAACTCATCAAATTTTAAAATAAAATGTATCCTTATGGCCAACCTAAGTGCTTTAATATGAGATATTTCTAAAGGGGATTGGTATCTATAAAATATCAATCATCATTCATTCCTGACCTAACAACTCACAAGACAACTTACAAAAAGCATTCAAGCAAACATTCAAGTGAGCTAAGTTTACCCATTCTTTCATATTTCAATATCAGTCATAGGAACAACCCATATATAACTTTTAAGTACTAAAGTAACATTCCATGATTTATATTTATCAAGTTATAAGCTAGGTCACTCTATGTACTTACTTATCACACATTGCATCTTTATACACACAAGCCAACATGTAGGAGAGAACTGCATAAGTCTAGGGCCCTCTTTAGATAATTGCCTCTATAGGTGTTGATGCCTATAAATTTTTCTCTTAGCAAACAATGCCATATGGGAAGCCTTAAAAATGTGGGACCAAATTTGTGGTATGTGAAGCGACCTCCAGAATTTTAGAAGCTAGCTCTTCTAATTAATTAGGGATGAAAAGGGGAAGAAGGAAATAAAAATACAATTAAAATAAAACTATATAAGGTGATACACCGAGACATTTAATGTATCCACCAAATATTTCATAAAATAGCTTGAACCTTTGAAACACTATAGAAGTTTAAAAGAGCTTATGCATGATTTAATGCTTATAACATAAGCAAAATTTAACACTATAAAAGCAGAGAATAAAAATAATAAACACCAATAGATTAAACTCAATTTAAAATAGAACACCACATCTTCTTCATTTTTAGGTAGAGAATAAAATACGAAAGGCCCAAAGGCACAATATATAATATTCAATCCTTCCTATGAGGGGCATTTGCTAAGGTCGTGAAAATGAAAATAAGCAACTATTGCTATTTTTATTCAAAAACTAAACTATTACAATGGCTTCTCCCTAATAACAATCATAAAGATAATTCCTATTAAACAAATCCCTCTTATGAAATAAATAATCCCAAGATATATAGGAACCATGGCCTCATGAGGAAATGACACTTGGAATCTGGCACTCATGGTCATGATGAGGCCATTGCAACTGAAAGGGGGAGCTTTAGCTTATGAGTGCAGTTGGTTTTTAAAATCTTGGATATGGCACAATGGTGATGCTTCATTATTCCCATGACACTTATAAAAAGTACCATGGTAACATGTGTCTCCCTCAAAATTGTCTCTAGAATTCTTATTAGAAATGGGGGCCCGTTTCCCTCAACCAATGGCACTACTTGAAGCTCTGACAAAAAGAAAACTACCTTAGAGAAGAATCATGATTCCACATGGAAGGTTCACCTCCTTTTAGTCATAATCATATAGTGGGTCCCATTTTTATCTTCATTGGCCAATGGCATGATCTAAAGCTCTGAGAAAAGAAACCTTTACTCTTGATGAGTGACATGACACCATATGGTAAGCTTGTGCTAGTCTTTGGGAAGCCAATAATTCTCTTGAAAAAAATGAATGCATGGGCACCACGTGGAAGGCTTATTTCCTTTTCATTATAACTACATAGTGGGTCTTGCCTATTACTTAATCAACCAATGACATGACTTTTCTTTATAAAATAACCCCTTTCTTTCTTGAGGAGTGTCATGATGACATGTGTTGATTTGGTGCTACTCTTGGGTGAGCTCAAATTTTTTCCATGAAGAATGAACACTAGGGAAACTATGGCTATAGTGAAAGGAAGCTGAGTCTTAGCCAAAAAATAAAAAGGGGGACCCAGGAAAAAGAAGAGGTTGATACATAACCATTGAACTCATTGAGCACATTCATGCCAAAAAGCTAACTACCCAAAAATATTACAAAATTTGGATTATAATCCACAGTTCCTAATGACTTATAGGGTAATCTACCTATAAATAGAATAACTCAAAATTTTTGGTTTCTTGAACTAGTCAAATAAAAATTGTAAAAAGAGTGAGGCCCATAAATCTCATAACTTCTAAAGAGTATCCTTCAAAAGCATCCACTCTTCTTCTTTGGGATGAGTCTTCTTCTTTAGATCCTTGAAGTATCTATCCAGATCAATGATCTCTTTTAAGGATATTTTCTCAAGCCTTGTACTACTACCCACATCTGAAACTCAAGATGGAAAAAAGGCTATAAAATGGTTTCCACTTTTGAGATGCTTAGAAATTCACCTAGATCCATAAAGATGGTCTAGTCATTCTAATTTGTGATCAACAACTTTTTTTATCTTATCCTCTAAGAGGGTTGTGTTATTTGTGAGGAATGGGAAAGGGAGTCCCAATTGGACCAATTATTCAATATGTCCCTTCATATCTCAAACCACTTTTTCTAAGGAATTCAAAAATGCCTTACATTTTGATGCTACTTTATTACAGCTCAAGAAGTCATTCACCTTCACCATTTCCTACCTTTTATCAGCCACCCCTTCTGCTTGGAGCATCCCATCCATCACAGTATACAACTTCTAGATTAGGAGATATAAACCTTGAAATTTGGGGGATACAAAGGCAAGGACCTGATCTATAGACATGCTCACCTATGTGATGAACTATTGTGAATCCATGATGAATCTAAGTGTTGGCTTCAAGTTTATGATCATGTTATTTATTTTCTCCCAATATTAAATCTACATTTACTAGACCATGGGGAGGATACCTATGGTCCTAGAGTGGGTAGTGAGGTCATTCTTCAACTACTATATTTCTTGGTCCTTGGTTAAGGACTCTGGTTGTGTCTATTGCTATGCACTTTTAGAGTCCAAGAGACTTTTATGGGTTTGCACAAACTCAAATTCATTTTCCTACAACTTATTATTTGTGGCTTGCTTTTCCTTTTTTAGACCATCAATTTTGACCTTCAATTCTACTACTTGGTCTATAGTTGGGCTCTTTGGCTAGATTCTAATTGGAAGCTCTCAGTTATGATGTAGCTTTGTAGGCCATACCTCATATTTATGAGCTTCATGTATCTGGCCTTGGCCTTGGTATTTATATAGTTGATAGTAGCTTTAAATTTTATGAGTTCTTTCTCTTTCTTTTCCAGTCAATGAACTACATTGAGATAGTCTATTGTGATGGATTTTGGGACTCCTCCACGAGTTTGATCCTATCATGTGGCATGGCCTAGCTGAGGTTTATGTTGACATCACGAATTTTTCAATCCCCTAGCTATATATATTTTTGGGGCTTGATTACTTACAACATTATATATGTAATCATCAGGGATTACTATGTAGGGTCAAAGAATGACCACATGTGAGGTGTCACTGGAGCCTTAGTCATTTTTACTCTTCTCCTCTCTACCTAGGATTCTTTATTTTTTATTTTAGTCTTTAACTATTGGTGGAACTACTCTTATGATTGGATTAATTCACCCATAAAGGGGGATCCTTGTGGTATCCTTAAAGGAATGGTCACTTGTTGTTATGAAGCAACAGACACTGTTCCCCCAGGGATGAGTGGGTGAAGGGTCAATGTGGAAGGCGAGAAAGTTGGGAGGCCATGGAAAGGGGTGATGGGTGATTATGCCATGATGGATGTAATTATTATAGATAAAGGCAAAGGTTTGAAAAGTGGCATAAGTGAGGTGATTAGATATGCGATGGTAATCAATGTAAGTATGATGGACTTGGTGGAAGGTGAAGACAAAGTGAAAAATGAAGAAGTGGAAAGAAGAGGGTCAAAAAAATGTACCTTCTTCTATTTGGGCTCAACATGAGGGCTAGAATATTGTGCATGGGAGCTAGGTTGAGATTACCCTACCTAAGGCTACCTTATAGTGGCCTACACCAGCTATTAGGGGATTATACATAGATGAGGAGGCTAAGATGTAGGCCTCTAGATCACAAAAACTTCCTCCTTCTCTGAAGGGGTATCCTCTTCCTCTTCTTTGAGTGAAACCTCTTCTTTTGCCTCTACTTCTTCCTCATGGTGCTCATCTTAGAGGTTCTCAAATTGTTCATCAGAGTCCAAATATTCAAATTTGAGCTCCCTTTGGCCAATATCCTACCTATATTTCCAATAGGCATCCATTTTATCTTTGATTTAGCACCTTTGGATGAGCTTTGCCCTTAGACCTTTTGTCATGGTCTTTATGAGATAAAAATATTGAAATATTTTATAAAATGACACCCACAGTTGGTGGGTATCCAAAGGGATATTTGATAGATCCACATAGTGTTTGATGTTGTCCTCCTATTTTAGATAAATGTTGCTTATACTCTTTAGAAGAGAAATAAAATAAACTCGAGGAGGGTACGGTTAGTAGAACCTAATATGTTATGCACATATTTAATTAGATTATTGTAGATACTCCTCTTTGGATTGGGAGGAATGGCTTGCATATAATAAATCACTAAATAAATGGTTGATTAGTTATATATTAGGGTGGAATTCCTAGCAAGCTAGATCAAAGAAGCATGAGTTCCCTTGGAGGCTATCCATCCAAACATTTAAACAATCAAGTTCTAAAAAGAAAGACTAATCACTTGTATAAATAACAAAAGATGCTAAAATCAAATACAATAAGTGCTTGAATGAGATTAATTTGACTAATTATAACAATAACTAATTAGATACTAATGCTAAATGAATCAAATGTATAGTTCATAAAATAGGGTAGGGTTCTATGATCAATCAAGAGATCTAAAATTTGGATTTGGTTGAGGTATGGTGGGTAAAAATAACTTGTTGTTTGTTTATCACATAGTGACCATCAATGATTAGGGTGACTTTTAGTAATTAGGTTAACCATCGATGGTTATGGATAGACCATCGGTGGTCAGGATGACCATTGGTAGCTACTATGGGTTTTAGGTATATTCAAGAATTTTGGTTTGATGAGGTTACAAAATGGAATTATGAAAAGTGGGTTTGGGCTGGGTTGATTTTTAAATGGGGATAAAGTATTTAATTAGTGAAAACAAATACTTATCTTACTAGTTGAAAGAAGGGTGAAGGTGGTTGGTGGTGCCTCAAATGATTTTAGTAGAGTAATGGTACTTGGTTGTTGATCGATGGATGGTAGCATTTCAGATCTCTATTTCAATTGCTATTTTACTAACATACTAGAAGAAATAACCTACAAAAAAAATTTGATACAAGAATATCTTGAAAGTTATGGATGATGATTGATTGATTCTAGATCCCTCTTCACCTCTTCCTCCTCTCTTTTTATAGGAAATAAGGAGAGGTGAAATAATAGGTCATTAGGAGGTTTAACAACATATATTTATTTAGTTTAGACATGCATTATTCTATGAGTGGATCAGGAAAACTAACTATAAAAAATCAAGTTGTAGTTAAAATGGGTGTTTAATGTCTAAGTAGCGGAAACTTAACTGTTAGTAGTCAGACCTAACTATTGATAGTTATGGTGACCATCAGTGGTTGAGGTTCAAAGGTTAAGTTTATTTAAGGTGCATTAGCTAGTCAATTTAGCTAGCTAACTAGCTTGACCTAGGGTTTGTGGTTGAAAGGTTGGGGGATGGTCCCTATGGGGTCTTGAGGTGGTTTAGGGGTATTTCGACATCTAGAACCATTGTGTGTCATTTTTTAGTGTCTACAATTTTCCCCTTTTTTTATGTAGTTTTTATCAATAAGCTATAAAATAAAAATAGATTGTGGGTCAAAGGTTTGGTTGCCTTGAGCATGGGAGGAGGTATTCCCCCTCAAACTAGGAATCAATGAAGTGAAATAGAATTGGGTACGGGTTTGATAAGTGGTTAACTTGGTAATGAGGTGGGTGGTTGATAGGTTGGGCACTAAATTACTAACATATGCAAAAAATGAAAATAAGTATGATAACCAAGATCATGCATTGACTAGGTTACCATGATTAGTAAAAATTAGGTCATTAATATAAGGACAAGTGACAAGTAGACCACGTGACCATATGTGATGGTAGGGTTACACTTAGAAACTCAAGTCTTCTAGATAAGGTCAGTGTTTTCATGGGTATCCAAGGTAGGAAGTGCTCATGTAAAGACACAAATTGGTCTAGTGTGTGTAAGGTAGTGAAATTTTAAAATATTTGACTTGGTAATTTAGTTGGTGTGGTCAAAAATACCAAGGCAAGGTCATCAAAAAACATGTGCTAGGTTTGGGATAAAATAGCCAAGTATGAAGTTTTAATGTGGGTTGTAGTTTTTTTTGTTAGAGAAGGCAATCTCCTATGGTTAGGAGTGGATTGGGTATTGTCTACAAAATGTGGTTGAAAATTGGAGAGGAAAAGAAAACCCTAATATGCTAACCATTGATAGTGAAGGTTGACCCTTGGGGTTGACCATCATTAGTTACCCTAAATGTTGATGGTTAGATGTCAGCCCTAAAAATTTATAGATAAAAGAACCATCAAGGGTCATATATTTGCTCATTTGAGTGAATTAAATTTTAATGACTGGCATTTAACATTTTATGAGAAAAACATTGACAACTAAGGGTGATTGTGTAAGTGTCTAGGTGAGTGAGGTATTAAGTTAATAGAGGGTAGACTAGAGATTTGACCTGATAAAGATATAATGTAGACAATAGAGAGAATGGGGATAGGTAGATATGGGCCCCAAGGTTCCTCCTCGATGATGATCGAGGAATGAGGTAGGTAGTGTATATAAAATTGATAGGTTAGATGAAAATTTTGTTGGATTTTATTTGTGTTTGTTGGATTATTTTGTGTGGTTGACCTAGGTCTAGTTTTTGAAATATTTTTTTGTTTGTAAAGGTGAAATTGTTGTTTGGGTTTAGATTGGGAGGGTTAGGGTAGGTATGGGAGGGTGGATTAATTAATAAGTTAGTTTGTGTGAGTTTTGGTGGTGTTTGAGAGGGTAGGGTATAGTTTTAAATAACTAGTAGTCACTTTATAGTGACCATCGATGGTCATGTTTGATCATCACTGGTCATGATCAACCATTTATGGTTGATAAGTGACCACCCTAAGGTCACTATATGGTGACCATTGATGGTTGGTCACCTAACCATTGACGGTAAACTATAGAAAAATTTAATCATCGATGGTCAAGGGATAAGTTGAATGTTGTGGTGAGCAGTTAAGGATTATTTAATTATTCTTGGTAAAGGTTACATGTAATAAGTCATGGCTAAGGTAAAGAGGTAAAGGTTATAGGTTGAAAATGGTGAAGGCTAAGGTTTATAGGTTTAAGGGTTATTATTTGGGTAATGGTTAAATTATATAGGTTGAGAGGTAATAGTTTAAGTTAAGGTTAAAGGTTAATGTTAAATGGTGGGATAATGGTTGCAGTTGATAGGTTAGATAATGAATCTAGAAGGTTTATTATTTAGGGGTTTTAATAATATATGTTAAATGATTTGTGTTGTATATAGGCCATTGGTATAGGGAATAATAGGTAGATGATGTGAGTTGAATAGATTAGAATAGGAGGTAGTGGAAAAGGTTGAGTCTATATGCAAAAACATTTCATTGATCTAAGTTTGGTGATATCAAACCTTTCAGGCATGAGAGAGGATCTAGACGAGGGATAGAGTGTACTAGATTTTTGATGAGATTTATAAATGCATGACTAATGATGATTGGGAGCATATAGAGGATGTGGGTCTCAGTGGTATGAGGTAATATCAATATGTACCTTGAGATACAACTATGATAGTGGAACTCCTTGAGAGATGGGATCATACCACTAATACCTTCTTACTACCTATAGGTGAGATGACCATCTTGCTTAAGGATATCCATAGGATCATCCCACTATGCATATGGGGGGAGCCAATCTACTATATTGAGTGGGATGAGCGGGAAAAGATTATGGAGATTTTATACATAGATGACATAGATTTTGCAAGGTGACACTCTAGAGGTTTCCATTACACACCATTATATCAGAAGGATAAGCATGCAAAGTTCCCATTACCCACTCCATAGCTAGTTCATATAATATTTGATCATGAGGAGTTAATGGTGAGGATAAAGATAGATGATGTAGGTGTCATATATGGGTATCCTACATGGTACCAAGCACTTTATACCACATATGATATTGGTTTGGAGGATGGGGGTCAGTAGGATATAGACATTGATGTAGGAGGAGATGGTCAGTAGGTTCAAATGTTGGGGAATACAATAGATGTATAGATAGTGACCACTGAGAGGCACTAAGTCTGAGAAAATTTAGCCACATCATAGGCATCCTTGATGGTAACACATGCATCATTAGTATTAGCATAGGGTTAGTTGGTCACTATTACAAGTGAGAGAGATTAGGCTAGGTCTTAGATCATCTTGGTGATGTAGGAGAGAGATTATATTTGGTAGGTAGGAAGTGGAGTACCAATAGATTTAAGACTAGTAGGTACTATCTCGATGTAGAGATATGTAGTAATTGTTGAAGAAATACAATATTATGAGGCCTTGGTGTTTAGGTGTTTTCTAGATGAGCCCTGTTGGGGTGAGTATAAATCTAGGATGGTAAGAGGTATAGGTATAGTGAAACCAAGTTAGTGGGTTGCATCGATGAGTGTCTAAGAAGGTATATGAGGATAGGCTCTAAGAGGTAGTGGTGCCCCAAGATCTTAGAGTTAGTTATGAGACATTATATATTTTGTTTTGACATCTCATATGATTTTGATACTGGCCTATGAGCTGATGCAACAAGATGTATATTTTGAGAGAGACATGTATATTTTTTAGAGATTATGATGATTATTTATGATATATATATATATATATATATATATATATATATGTGTGTGTGTGTGTGTGTGTGTGTGATCTTTTATTTATGGTTTATGGTTCATTGTTGTGATGTTCACATTGACTATTGATTATGTCATTTTGATATGATTGTACTTATGAGATGTTGATGTAGAGTCACCTAGCTAGGCATGTGATGATATGTCTCTTTAATTTATGTTCATGATGATGTTTAGGATGGATTAATGTTATTGATGTGATTATGATATGATGGTTATGGATGACTATGATGATCTTGATATGATTACATGATGCTAATGTGATGTGTGTTTGATAATTAGGATGATGGTTATAACATTATGGTATTTTATGGATGTGATCATTTAATTTTGTGTTTAGGATATTGATATGATCATGGTTATGATTATGCTTATATGGACAAGGATATGATGTGATTATTGTTATGGTTATGGATTATGGATAATGGTCATATGAATGTGATAAATGGTAGGATGTTAATGATGTTTATGACATGGTGTTCATGCCAAAATTTAATGAGTATATGCTTCCTAATTTATATCTAGACATGTGTTGGATATGGTATATGTGAATATAACTTTACGATGGTGATAGTTGATTTATTTATGAAGGTGGTGATTGTGCTAATGATGTGTGTTTTTGTTTATGATGTGATGATGATATTATGTGATATGGTTATGATTATCGTCATGTTGTTTGGATTAAGGTGAAGTACATAAGGTAAGTTAAATAACAAAAACCATATATGAGAAAGAGAAGGAAAAACTAGAGACAAAAATTTAAGTGAACATATCAATTAGTGTGAGAGAATAAGGAGGCATGATGATTCTTATTTGGCAAGGATGAAAACAAACTAAATTTGGATGGGCTTAAAGAACATAATCCCTTTGACTACTTTGTATTAACATTTGTTAGTTGGTTAAACAAGTGTCTTGATCACATAATGTCAAGTAAGCTCAAAATACCTTGCTTATAGTTTATAAAGGGAAGGGAGATGAAAAATGTAACCTTCTTGGGAGACTATCTTGACTCTTCTATTGGTCCCCAAAGAGCCAGTATAAATAATTCCATGTCATATAAGGTGTAGACTGATTGATGTAATAAGTCTAATTATGAAATCTGATTATGGCTCTCAAAATAACTTTGCTATTTCAAATGTTTGATAATGGGTATTTTGCTATGTTTTTATCATTTTGGAGGTGTTGGGGAAGATAATCAATGTGGGAAGCTTCCAAGAAATTTATATGCTTGTACAAATGCTTTACTCAACCATCCTTCAAGGGAGTTGTCTAAGTTTTGTGTGCTTTGGATAAGGATTTTGATATTTATGCTTCATAGGAGCAGTCTACTTTATATTGAGAAATTTTGATATGTTTTTGGCAATTGTCCTTCAAGGGAGTAGTTTTTAGATGCTAGGAATAACCCATGATTATTTTTGTTTATAATTTTTCTTGACATAGACTTTCTTATATAGGATTAAAGATCATCCTTTTATGAAGGAAAAACTAAAAGCACAATAAGGTTGAGTAGGTGTGAAAGAGGTTTAGGTGACAATGACCATGGGGATCTATCCTAGGAAAGGGGTTGAAAGTACCATGAGAATCATGCCATGGATAGAGCTATGGTACCCATTGTTTAATATTAGGTTATGATTGTGATGGATAATCACATGATTTAGTTTTAATTAGTTGTTGCTCAAATAAGGATATGAATGTGTTTTAAAAACAAGGGATGAGTTGAAATTGGATAAAAGGTGAGTTTGATCCTATTTTCATAAATGAAAGGATGTAGATGTGAAGTATTGAGGGGCTCAGGCTTTGGGTTCCCTTTAAGAGAGTATAACTGATGAGCTTCTAAGCCATAATTATGCATTATGATATAAAGTCTAAGCCAATTGAAATAAAACTTGCCTTGCTTGCTTTTTTCCATATTGGTGACATGTTGGTTTTCCTTTAGGATGAGGTCACTGATATTGAATTCTTGCACTTTAAGGTGTTTTTTATAAGTGCACTTGACTCACTCTTGATAGACATAGATGAGTGAGTGATGCTAAATAATGTTCATAAAGTAGCTCAAGTTGGGATAAAAGTTCTTGATGATAATCACTCTTAGGGATGAGGTCTTGCAAGGATATGGAAAAAGAGGGAATTTGGGCTTTGAGCGGCAAGACAGACTCTACACCAAAAACTAGAGAGAAAGGGGTAGCACCCTAGGGGTTCAAATGCTAGTACAATATGATCATAAGGTGAAGGGGATGTGTAAATGCCAATCTTAACTAGATGCATTAACCATTTTAGTTAGCATGTTATTGAGAGTTTTGTCAGAGTCTTCTACCTATCCATTAATTTGAGGATGATAGGGTGATGAAAAAATTATCTTGATACTGAGCACATCAAAAATACCTTGTACTTATTTTTTTGGAAAGATTTTCCATTGTTAGTGATAGTTTTGTGAGGAACACCAAAATGATAGATGATGTGTTGGTTGATAAAGTCAATAATATTTTCAACTTTTGTTGAGATAAGTAGAATAACCTCTACCAATTTGATGAAATATTTGGTTGAAGTGATGATGGAATGACGTTGTTTTGAAGAATGGGGGTTAATTACACCAATAAAGTCTAGACCCCATTATGAGAAGGGCAAAAAATATATGGATATGTAAAGACTATGGCTAGGTGCATGATATAAATTAGCATGTTTTTGACACTCAACACACTTCTTCACATAATCACAATAGTATTGGTTGAGGTTAGGTTAGTAGTAACCAAAGTAGAGGATGTGTTTAGTGACAACTAGACCAATAAAATGTCCTCCACCAATACCATCATGTATTTACCTAATAGTGTGAAAGGCTTCATGACTATGTAGGTAATGAAATAGGAGACCATAAAATCCATGTTTATAAATAATCCCCCCTATTATGGTATAATGTGAGATACCATGGATAAACACTCTTCAAGCATTCCTAGAAAGACTGACAAAGATGATGGAAAGGTTGAGATAGTCAAAGGTTCGCTAATACTAAAGGTCAAGTTGGGTCTCCTCCACATTAAATATGGTGGGAGAGTCTGATTTGACATAAGAGGGTTGGGTAAGTCAGTGGATAAGATAGATATATTAGAGTCAAAGGGTATAAATAGGAACTAAGAAGTAAGGGAAGCTATTATATCGATAAACTTGTTCATAGATCATGGAGTGGTTTGGATATAATAATGTTTAAATAATGCTAAGAGGATGTCAACTAATTATTTATATTATTACAAAACATCATTCTTACACTAGTAAGAGACATTAATTTTATCAACCACAAGCTAGGAGTTACCAAAGATGTTGATCATTTTGAATCCTAAGGCTAACATAGTTTGAAGGGCTATTATTAGGTTTGTGTACTCAATGATGTTGTTGGTACATTCAAAATCTAGCTTACAGGATAAAGGAAGAGGTTCACCATGAAGGGAGATATGGATGATGCTAGCTCCCCCACCATGTTGACATTTTGATCCATCAAAGAACATAGTCACTTGATAAGTAAAGTTTACCTGAGAGAGGGTTGTGATGGACTCATCTTGAAAATCAAGAGGAGGAGGTTGATTTCTTGTTAATGGTACATCAACCAAATGGTCAGAAATGACTTGCCCTATAATTGAATTTTGCTAAAGAAAATAAAGGTTAAAATTAGCTAAAATCATGATCCATTTGGCCATACATTGGTTTTGGTATGGCTTGGAGTGCATGTACTTGAGTAGGTTAGTATTGGTTATGACATAGGTCTTGTGGTTGAGAAGGTAGTGACAAAGTTTGGTGGCCATGAAGACCAAAGCAAGGTAAAGTTTCTTAGTATGGGTGTACCAAATCTTGTATTCTACAAGTGTGTGACTAATGTAGTAGACAACTTGTTCTTTATGTTGTTCATCTTGATGAGCAAGAATTTCCCTTAAGGAGTCGTTGATGGTGGAAATATAAAGGCAAAAAGGTTGATCTTCCTTGGGATGAATGAGGATAACTGGAGACAAAAGGTACTTTTTAAATGAATTAAAGGCCTTTTGACAGTTGTTATTCCACTTAAAAGATACATCCTTCTTTAAAAGGTGGTGAAAAGGTTGACACCGATCTAAGAGCTGAGAGATAAAGTGATGAATGTATTAGAGCTTCCCCTACAAGTTGTAGAGTTGCTTAAGGTAGGTAGGAGGGGGAATATCTAGGATTACTTTATTTTTGGATGAATTGACTTTGATTCCTCAAACGGATATCATAAATCCAAGGAGCTTTCCTAATAAGACCAAAAAATACACTTCTTGGGGTTAAGGTGAACATTGTAATGGATGAGTCATTCAAAGATAATATTAAAAATGGCTAATGGTATTTAAAACATTTGGATTTTCCAAGAAGGCCATCAACATAGTCTTCTACAATTTTGTGAATAAAGTCATGGAAGATGTAGGTCATAGTTCATTGGTAAGTTTCACCAGTCTTTTTCATTCTAAAAGGCATGACCCTATAGTAAAAATTTCCCCATGGGGTGATGAAGGAAATTTTGTGTTGATCTTTAGAGTAAATTATGATTTGATTATACCTTGAGAATACATCCATAAGAGATAACATCTCATAGCCAATTATAAGATCAACTAGTTAGTCAATGTTGGGTAGAGGAAAGTCATCCTTTGGGAAAGTAAGGTTAAGGTCACAAAATTTCACACAAATTAAAATTCCCCCTATGGATTTGGTGATAGGTATAACATTTGATACCCATTAGGGATAGTCAATAGGTTGAATGAAATTGATAGACAGGAGATGTTGAAGTTCTTCTTTGATGAGAAGGGCTATATAAGAGTGTATATGTCAAAGTTTTTACCTAATGCACTTGGAATTGTGGTTGGTGACTATGTTGTGGCTAATAATGGAAGGATTGATTCCTAGCATGTAACTTTAAGACCAAGCAAATTATATGCTACAGTCTTACAGGAAGGAGGGAAAGTCTCAAAGTTTCTCAAAATTTAGTGATTGGCTAATTTTGACAATGCATGGTTTATCTAGAGTGCCTAAGTTGATATCCTTGGTGGATTAATTCAACATGGTTAAAGTCTCAAGAGGAAGATATTTTTGGATAGAAGAATTTAGTGTACCAATATAGGTGAGAATCGAATCATCATCCTGACACTAAATGGTATTAATGGTAGGAGAGTCATCACCTATCATCTCAAGGTGGTTCAGAGGAATGGTTATGGTCACCCCATCCTTTTGATAAGTTAGGGGTCTAAAAATAATCATGTTGATGAAAATAAAATTTAAGAGGGATGATGTTGGAATCCTTAGCTATCGATGGTGGATTGGATGGTGAGGATGGTATTTCCTTGTCAATGATGATAATAGGAGGTGGATTGGTTTGGTGTTTAGGTGGTGTGAAAATGAGGCCATGATTTTCATGATGTTTTCAAATTTTTATTGGAAGTAACTCATATAGCTTGTGTTCATACTGACTTAGATCAAATCCTTTCCAAGTACACCTATAAAGTTATTTTTGGGAAAACTCTAGTTTATCGAGATAAAAAAAACTAGAGAAGGTGAATAGTCAAGGTGAAAAGAGGTGGCAGAGGTGTTAATGGGTTTATCAAGTCCCCCATAGATAAAATTGGTTTGATGAATTGAGGGTATAAAATGAAAAAATGGTTCTAATATTAGGGTCATAACTAGGTTGTTGGTCTAGCTTCCCATACTCTTAAGGGGTAGGAAGGGTGTCTAGTATCAAAAGGTGATACTCCCCCAATGAAAGATGTTGGAAGGTGGATTCTCAAGGGTTGGTTTTGGGGATTTGGGTGGAAGGGATGGATGAACTTGTATATGATTCATTGGTAGAAGAAGATGGATCCTCATCTTTTTTTGGTGAATATTTGTTGGATGCGGGAAGGAGAACATCAATAGGTTGGTATGTCATAGTTCATGATGTGAAAGGACTCAGATCTTCTTGTATGGTAACAACTTGACCTTCATGTTTAAATTTGATGTATCGATGCAAGGGGGATGGAACATAGCCCATGGAATGGATCCAATGTCATCCCAGTAAACCATTGTAATATAACTCACCTTCTACTATGTAGAAGAGCTCAGGAAGTGTGTGGGGTCCTAGATGAATGTAAAGGACAATAGTTCATAGAGTCATGGCCATGGTATCATTGGATGATAATGCATTTTTGAGGTTTCCAACATAATTTTCTCAAGTATTTTGAGTTGGTTATATGTGTGGGGGGATATAATGTTGATACTAGATCCCCTATCAATCATAACCCTCTTGATGTGAGTTTGGTTGATGTATGCAGTAATGAAGAGGGGAGGATCTAGGTCATCTAGATGGATGGAGGGTATTTATGAATCCTTGAAGGTAACATGGTTATAAATTTGAATATCTTTGATAAAGGCTCTTAGAGGTTGTGAGTCTTCTATTTGGACCTCTATAGATTGTAAGGCCTCTATCATTGCTTGACAATGATGGGGTGAGGTAGTGATTAGTTCATATAAACTCATCTTCACTGGTGTTAGATGAAGATATTTTAGAACCACTCTTCAGACTAATTCAGAAGGATTGGATTGAGAAGGACCCAAGATGGACACCTTAGGTTGTGTTAAAGGTGGAGGTGCTTGGAGTTGGCTAGGTGATTGGGTGGTAGAAGAGGGATATGTCCATGGAATGGACACCTTGGCTTTTCCCTTGTCCTTTAATTAATCCCATGATCATGTGACCACATGGATGGTATGGATTTGGGGAGGGTTTGGGCTAGAGGATTGCTTCAATTTCTCTTTACTTTGATATGAGAGTGGGGGAATAGGCAAGTATTGGTTGATGGATCTTAGTTCTTGGATCAGTGGTGGGCTCATGAGAGGTTCATCTGATAATAAGTCATCCTCATGGTAGAGTCAATGGGATAATACTTTGAGATAATTATAGTTCTCAGTATCATGCCCAGGTGTTCTATTAAATGAGCATACTAATTTTTCATTATACTAAGATGGTTTAGGACTATATGGTTCAAATGGTCTAATAAGTGGCAAAGTTAAGAATGATGCTCATAATAACTCATATAGGATGGTTGAGTAAGACTTGGGAAAAGGTGGTAAAGGCATGGAGGTCTTAGTTTTGGAAGTTAGGGCATAATCCCCTTTAGGAGTGGGTTTGATGGTTAGAGATTTGGGTGAAGGAGGGCTCTTGGTGGATGGTTTTGGTGTGGATTTCTTGGAGGTGAAAGGTGTTGGGGTAGATGCCTAAGAAGTAAGCAATGTAGTTATGGAAGGTTTGGTGAAAATGGGTGAGGATGAAAGTAGGAGTGATGGTGTAACCAGAAGTGGTGGTTTATGGATTTGAGACTTGTTTGGGCTAGTAGGTTTCCCTTCCAAGGTAGAAGGGTGAGGTCCCAAAATAGAAGGAAAATTGGAAGGGGGAGGGAGAGTTTGGTTTGTGGAATCTTGGGTGTTTCCCCTTATTTATTGGCTTGGTTTAGGGTTTATTTGGTGGGTTTGGTGGAGTTAACTATAATTTCAATGAAGGGTGATTAAGGTCCTGAATAGGGAATATGCCAAGGTTTATGGTAGGCTTGGTTGGAATAGTAGAAGGTGGATTGGTTATTTTAGGGAGGGTCAGTTTGAATAGTTAAGGTATGGTTTGGTTGGTGGAGGTCTTCAATGTCTTGGTTATGGTGAAAGTAGGTTTGATAGTGGGAAAAAAATGTTGGGATGATAGTGGTATGGTTCTAGGTTCTTGCTTGGTTTGGTAAGTGAGCCTGAGGTAGTTCCAAAATATATCACAATCTACGTTGGGTTGGGATAAGGAGTCTAAGTTTGAACTAGTCTATAGAAAGGTTTATGGGTTTGATCCATTCAATACTAAGATCAAAGGTTAAAGCCCTAGGTGGAGAGAGAGAAGTGGTTACCTCATCCTTTTCCTCAATTAAAGGCTCTAAGGTTTGGAAAGATGAGTCTCTTATGGGTGAGGTGGGTAGATTGATCACTTCATTAGGGGTGGTTTCCAATAAAAGTGTGGATTATTGTATAATAGAGAAGGACATGGTGGAAATGGCTACCTCTTTTGATATGTATTTCAAAGGAGGGGTTGACAACTCAAATAACTCAATGAGTAGAGGAAGTGTAGGGGTCATTTCCTAAGTTTCATTTTTTGAAGGAATGGATGGTGATTCCATTCCCTTAATAAGTGGAGAAGAGGGAGTGTTTGTTTCCTTAGTCTCATTTTCTAAAAGAATGGAGAGTGACTCCACTACCTCAATAAGTGGAGGGGTAGGAAAGGTGGTTTTGTCAATGGCTTTCTCAGAAATGAGTTAACTAAGGACTACATTATTGGTATGGATTTTATTGTTGTGAGAGTATTTTTTTCAATTTTTTTCATTATTCATGGAAGTGGCATGGTTGGGAAATGGATATCTAAAGATGTCAATAGATTGGCTTGGGGGTGAATTAGGGTTATCTAACACAAGTTCCCCCTTGTTGATGAGGTTTTGGATGAATTTATTCAAGGTATTACACCTACTAAATTCATTTCCAATGAAATAGTGAAAGGCACATAATTCATTCTCCTTATACCAACTAGGTATAGGATGGAAGGAATCAAATTGCTATGAAGGTTTGATCAGTGGAAGTTGTATGATATTCACTTTCAACAACTTCTCCAAGATTGAATCATATGACTACCCTAGTGGAGTAAATTGACTTTGGTTTTTATGGTTTAGGTTTATAGAATTTTGATTGGAGGAATTTGAGGATTTGGGTTGATTAACAATTGGTGGAGGAGTGGTCTTAAGGACAACTTCATTCATAGTTCCCTTGTTGTTGGAGTTAGTGTTGTTTTGATTTCTAGGTTTAGAATAGGGTGTCTCATTTGATTTGAACGTGGAATTATTGTTTCTCAATTTCAACTTCCCCTCATCAATGGATATATTTTATAATTTACATGCCATGGTGAAATCCTCATCAAAGGTCTTGAAACTCTAGATGCATAAAGTAGAGGAGATGTGTCTAGCACAAGCCTAAGAAAATAGCTCAATCAACTTGGGTTAGGTCAAAGAGAAAGAGAGTTAATTTACCAATCTTCTCCAATGGACTATGAAGTCAATGATGGATTTATCATCAAACTGCTGAATGGAGTAGAGATCAGTGATGGAGACTTTCTTAGAGATGTTTATATAAAAGTGATTTAAGGAAATTTGAGCTAGTTGGGAGAAAGATTTTGAGGGAGTGCTTTGTAATAGCACTATACCAATCTAGTGTTAGACCTGATAGAGACATTGGAAATGTATGGAGAAGGAAAATCATCATAGGTGATCAAATAATAAGAATTCCTAAATGCTCTCATCAAAATTTATAAAATTAGAAAATTTTGAAGGTCTTCCTTACTTTGAAATTTAGAAAATTATGAAAGTTCCCATTGAGGAGGATAAGGTTAAATGGGGATGGATTGGTGAATTGGATTTTTATAGATATAGTCATATGATAAAATATTATGAGCTCTAAAAATGGATGAATTTAGAGTATCCATTTTATCCATTAAAATTTTGGCAAGGTCCATTTGTGGTTGTGCACCCCTATAGTTATAGGGTAGATTATGTTGGGTTTGTGTAGGTACAACATATGGATAGTTGGTAAGGGGTGGTGAAGCTACCACATATTCATATATGTACATTGGTGGTTGGGATGATGCCACATATGAATACATGAAGTTAGGTGGATTGGTGGAAGGTAGAGGTACATACCCTTGTGGGTTATGGATGTAGCTCAATTTTCATATAATAGGCACCTATTGAGAGATTAACACAAGTTAGTATATAGAGGGTAGGTGGTAACTTTGGTACTAATGGGTGGAATGGTAGAAGGTATGGGAACCACAAAACTCTATAATGGATTGGAGGTAGGTGGGTTGGGAACAAGGGGAATGGTGTTGATACTAGTAAAGGGTACTCCTATAGTAAGGGAATTACTAGTACACAAAGGTTAGGTTTTTCCTATACTAAGATGGTTATTAGTTGTGGAAGAAGGTGATTGGGTTTTACTTGGTTGAGTGGGTTGGTTTTAGATGGTGGTATTAGTGGGGTCACTGGTAGAGGAGGATGCTTGGGTGACTAAAGGTTGGGTGGAGACGGTGGAAATAGAAGTGTTTCCCATAAGGTGGGATGGCATGCCATAGGGTGGTTCAACAAGTGTAATTAAAGTAGGGGTATGGTGAGATATCGTGTTAAGGTAATGTTGGAGGGATATGGGGTTGTTATCCAAAAAGATGGAAAAATCTGCATCACCTTGGGCAACTATCTGAGGGATGTTAGGACTTCCAAAAGGATGAGGAGAACTATTTGAATTTGAAATTTACTCCATGGATGAGGGAGAAAATGAAGGTGGATGATTAGGAGGTGGATATTTATTTTATTGGTTTCTTAGTTGTCTAGTTAAAACCATGTAGATAATGAAAACAAGAAGATACAAGAAACCTCACAACTCAAACAAAGAGAAGACAAGAAAAAGTCAAGGAAATAAAAAACACACTAAATCACATTAAATCCTAAGGTTCCTTTTGTTTTCTCTTGTGGTTTATGCCTTAAGCTTTAATAATTGTGTGACTCAACTTGGCTTGTAGAGCAGGTACTAGAAAATAAATCTATGGTTGGTTTTAGGTTATGTTTAGGCTCTTAAAGGGATATTTATTAGAAATTAGTACATGGTTTGATATTGGGGCTACCCCCTCACTTCACACATTACAATGATAAGGGTGTTAGGTTCTTAGCCAAGATATATCAATTGTTAGAGATTATACTTAGCTAGTGAACTGAGTTGGTTCTCTCCTTAGTGATGAAATCTAAGTAGGATAGCCGAGAAAGGTAACTGCTAGGTGATGAAATCCTAGTCTGGCCTTATGTCAATGTTTTTATGATTGATTAATTATAGTTTGTTTGGTTTTATGTGTGTGTGATGAGAGTGAGGCTATGATTAACTCACTTGATTGAGCTAAAATAAGTAAGCAAACAATGGATGCAATCAATTTTAAGCCAAAAAGTGAAAATTTGATTTCATTGTATGAGAATAAAGACAAAAAGAAGAAGCACTTAGATGCAAATATGAACCCAAGAAAAGACTCAAGGGTCCCACTGGGCATCCTAGAATGTTTTAGAGAAATTTTGCTTATATTATTTAGAAGGGAGAGAAAAGAAACTTGAGGAGGTTATGTGTATTAAGACATGATATGTTATGCACATATTGAATCATATGATTGTATATACTCATCTTTGGATTGGGAAGAATGACCTATTTATAAGAAAACACTAAATAAATGATTGATTAGTTAGATAGTAGGTGGATTTCCTGTCAAGCTAGATTTAAGAAGCATGAGCTCCCTTGGAGGATATCAATCCACACTTTTAAACAATCAAGTCCTGAAAAAAATTATAAATCACTTGCATAAATAATAGAAGATGCTAAAATAAAATACAAAAATTGCTTGAACAAGATGAGTTTGACTAATTATAGCAATAACCAATTAGATATTAATGCTAACCAAATCAAGTCTATAGTTTAGAAAATATGGTAGGGTTCTATGATCAAGCAAGAGATCTAAAATTGGGATTTGGTTGAGGTCTATTGGGTGAAAATAGCTTATTATTTTTTTATCACACAATGACCATCAATGGTTAGGGTGACCATTGATAGTTAGGGTAACCATCGATAATTATGGATGAACCATCAGTGCTCAGGATGATCATCGGTAGATACTGTGGGTTTTGGGTGTATTCAATAAGCTTATTTTGACAAGGTTACAAAATGGAATTTTGAAAAGTGGGTTTAGGCTAGGTTTATTGAGAAATAGGGACAAAGTACCTAATTAGTGAAAATAGATAGCTTGCTAGTTGAAATAAGGGTCAAGGTGGTTGGTGGAACTTGGATCAATTTTGGTAGAGTAACGATACTTGGCTATTGACTGATGGATGAAAAAAATTCAAATCTTTATTGTACGTGTTGGTTTGTTGGCTCATTAGAGGAAATGACTTGCTAAATAAACTCTAATACAAGAAGCTCTTGATAGTTGTATATGTTGATCGATTGATTCTGGATACCTCTTCACCCCCTCCTCCTCTCTTTTTATAGGAAGGAAGGAGAGGTGAAACAATATGTCACTAGGAGGTTCAAAAATATATCTAGGTTTAGTTTTGGCATACATTGATCTATGAGTAGATTAGGAAAGCTAATTATAAGAAATAAAGTTATAGTTGAAGTGGATGTTTATTTCTTAGGTGGTGGAAACTTGACCATCAGTGGTCAGGCCTAACCATTGATAGTTAGGGTGACCATCAATAGTCAAGGGTCAAAGCTTAAGTTTGGTCAAGGTGGGTTAGTTATCTAGTTTATCTAGTTAACTAACTTGACCTAGGGTTTGTGGTCAAATGGTTGGGGCATGGTCCCTAAGGGGTCCTGAGGTGGTCTAGGGGTATTTCAACATCTAGAACTATTATGTGTAGTTTTCTAGTGTCTACACCTCTATTAGAGAATTTTGATCCTCAAAGTATGACTAGGGATCATGGATGAAGGGGGTAATGATCTTTAAAGTGGCTATATGTTTGATTGGGTCATAGATCTATTGATCATTGATTTGGTCTAAGTTAAGCTTTTATAACTTGAGTATAAGCAAACACTCTTGTGACCTCTTCATCACTAAAATTCCTCAGCTCAAAAAGAGGACATCATATAGGGACCTCTTCTTCCATCTTGCATTATTTACTACTTCCACCACATCAAGCTGATATGCCAATTATAAGGTCAAAGTGATATTCATGAGTAAGCACAAGAGCTAAGGTGGATCCTCCTTGACTTTGTGGACCTTGATAAATGTGAAATGGGCTCCCAAGTACCAATTGACCAAAATATTATAGCTAATGAGCCACACTCTTTAGCAGTATATCATTCTAAAGATAATGGCCTCTTAAATAAGGTTGATCAAGACTAGAGACATGAAGCACTCTACAAATTCATGGTAATTTTGCATGGTTGATAAGATGTGGGTCCACATGGAGATGGGGATCACCATGTGAGGATATGTTCCCATCTTAATTGTATTGATGGTGAAGTATGGAGAGAAGAATTAGGAGCTCTGGTATAAGATCAAATGGAGAAGGAAGGATGAATACCTAAAAATATTTTGGGCCAAAATATTTACCAAATGATTGTATATGGTGTTAATGATTGCATTTATAAAGTCCATCTTGTAATATTTATCCCTGCTTACTATCTTTAAATGGAAGATTGTACCTAATTGGAAATCATGGATATTAGCATCTGAGTCCATTCTAAAGATGAACACTAACATAGATAGGGTGTCCCTCATACCTTGTGTGACAAATCTCATGAGAGAAATGGGTATAGGTGGTAATTTTGCATGATCATTTAAGAGAGATGAGTTCAAGAATTTTAAATTTTAGACACAAGTGACCCATACATTTTCCAAGCTCCCTATGTTGGAGATGTCTACATTGGGTTCATTTGGGAACCAAAGCATCTCCCTCATTGCATCAACCCTAATTTCCACATTGAGGTGGTTGCCTATCATAATGTCATTTGTGGCATTATATGTCTCTACACATAAGACAATGATCTTTGGGCATGGGTACACGAGAGGTACCATGTATTGAGCTAGTGTGGAACTCCAAATCCTAAAACCAAATGACTTGATGTCATTGTTTTGAACCTTTGAGATCATGTGGGTATGGGTGAAATATCTCAATATCTTAGTATTCTTGGTTAACTTGGGATCAAATATCCTATCTACATAATCTATGACCAGTGTGGGTCCGTACAATTCCCTTTGGTGACACTCTTGACATTTGGCACTATGGGCTTCAGGTGTGTGAAGGGAGAAACATATGATTTAATTCTCATAAATTTGGGGGGAAGATCCTTGTGACCACCTGATCCATAAGTTATCTGATTCCTAGGATGTCCACCATTAAACAAATATCTATAAGTCTCCATCTTGAAATTCTTGGGAAAAATCTTCTATTTTCCTTAATAAAAATATTGGAAACATTTGATACTCTACTCAATACTTTTCTCAAGATGCTCTAATTAATGATCTTGGAATTATTAAGGCATTTAAATGTTTGAAATTATTAGGAGATTAGTATTTATAAGACAAAACTTATATTTAAATCATCATGCAACATTTTTTTAAATTTGGGTGCCCATGAATGTTAAGGGTGGGACACATGCTTGAGGAGCCATTCTCTAGAGATTTATAATGATTTGAGAGATCATGAAATTAGGAGCATCTAACATTAATTTTAGGGGGAGTGGCGAAGATAACCATCTTTCAGAGATGGTTCAAAATTAGGGGAGCCAAGGTGTAGACACCTGGAAATGGGATAATAATAACTTGTGCCAATGATACTTATTTGAAAGGAAACAACAACAAAAGAGGGAAACCAACTAACAAAAGGAAAACTAACTAACTATGTACAAAGGTGAAGCTGATAAGTTGAAGTGTTTTAAGTGGATTTCATTAACTATAATCTCTAATGAATTACCTTCTTTATCTACCAACTCAAATGCATTGCCCTATCTATTACCAATGATGCGAAAGGGGCCTCTCCATATGGAATCAAATTTTGCATGTTAACCCAATTTCACTGACCTTTCATCATATTTTAAAACCAAGTATCCCAAATTGAAGCCTAGTTTATATGTCTTCTTATCAAACCATTTCTTAACTACCTACTATCAGGTGACCTTAACATCACCAACTTGTTCTCTTACTTCTTGGAGCTTGAGTAATTATTCTAACCTGACCTTAATTACTCTATTCTCCATTATTTTGACAACTTTTAACAACTATAAATTCATAATCTCCATCAAAATAGGAATTACCAGCTATTTTCCATATACTAATTCATATGAGAATGTCTTTAAAATCTACTTGGGAGTATTTCAATCAGCCCACAAATCCATTTTCAAATGCATATGCCACTCCCTCTATCAGTCGACACCCACCTTCTTGATTAATCTTATGAGGTTATTGTTAGTTGATTCAGCCAACCCATTCCCTTGAGGGTAGTAGTTGGATGAAGGTTTTAGGAAAATGCCATTCCTGAGTACAAATTATAAAATCTTTGAACTGAGGAAGGCCTTTGCATTGTCAGATATAATCATTTTAGGAGGGTCAAACCTTGGTACTAGTTCTTATATGACGTTGAGGATCACATTTTTAGTCACCTCTTTTAAAGGGGTCACTTAGGTCCATCTCATGAAGTAATCCATGGCCATGAGTATCCATTTTTGGCCCATGCTAGACATGAGATTAATCATCCCTATGAAATGCAATCCCCATTGTGTGAAAGGCTCATCAATCATAATTGTGTTCAGTGGCATGGCTAAATTCTTTCACTTGCATGTGAAAAATTGACATTGCTAGCATCTTTTACCACATGATGGTACTCCAAAAACATATTCATCCAGTAATATACCACACATATGATCTTAGTTATGGTTGTCTTTGCTAATTAGTCATCCAGTAATATACCACACGTATGATCTTAGTTATGGTTGTCTTTGCTAATAAGTGTCCACCTGAAGGGGTAAAATGCATGTCCTATAGGATCTTCTTAGCTTTTAGGTTATCAACACATTGGAGTAGTTCCCCATTGAAGTTCCTTTTGAAAAGGACTCCCTAGATTAGTGCATAACTAGCTCATTAAAACCTATAAAATCTCCTTTTATGTATAGAGAGGTCATCTAGATATCAGTCAGTTCACATAAAGTGGGTTCTATTAACAACCCAATATCTATCAATTTCATACTAACTTACTAGAACTACTTTTGGTATATCTGTCTCATCTACTAAGGCATTTATGTACTGGTTGAGATACTCACAATGTCCTCTTCCTCATATCACCTTGGTTGGCCTGACTTCAATGTCATATTCTAGGATCTTGGCGATCTAATTATCCCTCTTATTTGTGATCTCTCCCTCCATTATTTACTCTTAGACACTAGGATGTGCCATATATATCATTATCTCTCTCCCCACCACTAGGTGTCTAAATTTTTTGAGGCTTTTGATAATGGTGAAAGCCTGATTCTCAATGAAATTGTATCTAGTTTCATATCTATGGAAGGTTCTTGAATAGAATAAAATTTGATGCTCACCATTCCCTTCATCTTCTTTCTGAGTTAACATAGATGCTACGCTATGTTCACTCCCATAAACATACATGACTAAATATTTGAAGAAGTTAAGATTAACTAGTATGGGAGTGGTGGCTATTGCTTCCTTAATATTTTCAAATGTTATCTTTCCTTTAGTGGTCTATTTGAACATTTGGTATTTTTTAACATCAATGTAATTGGCCTTACTAGCCTTATGAAATTAGATATGAATTAGTTGATAAAATTTATCTTCCCTAGGAAATATTGGACCCCTTTCTTATTAACTGGTAAATTCAAGTCCCTGATGGCCCTCACTCTATCTGGGTTAATAGAGATGACTTTTTTGGATACCAAATATCCCAGTAGCTTACCTTGTGGGACACTAAAGACACATTTCTTGGCCTTAAGGGATACCCAAAACTCTTTTAACTTTTGAAAAATATTTTCTAAATGATCAAAGTGATATTCCTTTTTCTTGGAGAATATTGTCAGATCATATAGATAGATGAGGATGATTATGTCAATCAAGATTTATAAGATATATCCATAGACCACTTTAAATTATCTCCTACATTAAAGAGGTTGAAAGGCATCTTTGCATATGTGAAATATCCCCACTTCATAGTGAAAGTGGTTTTATTTTGAACCTCTTCATTAACCCATACCTGGTTATATCCTAAGAATCCATCCAATAGGTAGAACATTTCTATGCCTACCACTATTTAGAGGATCTATTCCATTAAAGAGAGGGGGGAATGAGCTTTCAAAGATGCTTTTTTCAAGTCTCTGAAGTCTAGGCATATCCTAATCTCTCCATTTTTATTTCATATTGGAACTAGATTAGATACCCAAGTTGAATTCTTGATTGGGTATATAATCTTTGAGTCAATCAATTTATTTCATTCTTAAGCCATAAGTGACTCAATTTTTTGGTTTACCAATATTTTATTTTGGAATATTGGTTTTGATCCTTCAACTATATCTATGGTGTGATGGATGACCTCCTAGTAGTACCCTTCAAATCATCACAAATCTAGGCCATAACCCTTTCATATTTTTTACAAAAAGACACCAATCACTCATATTTTTTGGAAACTTCTTTTCTCACTTTTAGTTTCCTTCCTTATTCTACATCAAGCTCAGACTAGTCACCTTTATCTATGACAAACTTCCTTTTGTCATTTTGAGCATCATCAAAATAAAATAGATTTTTTAGGGTGATCAGTCTCTTTGGAAGTTTATTAGACTTCAGTTGCCTGATTTATTCTCCATAGGACTCTTTGATCTTTAGCTATAACTACTTCACAAAATCACATGACTACTAAAGGAACATAACAATTTGTGCATTTCTCTTAAATACCTACCATTTCTAATCATTATTTGAGATATCAGGTCTAATAATTACCTGCACCACTTGTTCGTTAGTCAGCAAATTAATTATCAAATCAAACTAGAAGCCAATTACTACCATTCTATCTTCTTCTACATTCATGGATCTAGATATGATTTGAATATTAAATTATTTAAATGCAAACATTTTTGTAGCCATGACTTCTCTTACTTGCCTTACTACTAGTTTAAAATTTATGAACACCTTTAACTATTTCACATGCATTCACTTGGAAAGGATGAGGCCATAGAATAGGGATTCATACTTGGATTAATTATTTTTATAGATAAAATATAAGTGAAAGGCTTTAAGGGTCTCTTTTCCAGATGGAGACATCAATTGGATACCAACTCTAGACCTAGTCTTGTATTTTGCACCATCAAAATACAAAGTCTAAAATTCAAACTCATTTTCTAGTTCCTTGCCCTGATCCTCCCTCTTCTTCATGAGTTTGAGGATGTATTGATCTTAATCATGGATTACATAAGTACCGAGTTTGGTGGCATATAATTTTATAAATAGATCATTCTAAATGAATTCATTAATGAGGACTTTCTCCTCTGGGCTCCTAATATCTACCACTCTTTCTTCCTCAAGAATTTCTACACAATACATCTCTTTTTTGGAGAAAAAAGTGTGTAAGAGCTTTTAAATTCATCATAACATCATCAACTATGTGTTTTAGATGTAGTGGATCAGATGACACCTTCAATTTTGAGCCATATTTGGTCCTTAGGATTAAGTGAGACCAATCTAAAGACATGTATTTACCTATCTTATTAGTGAAATATCTTGACAAACATAACCCAAAGATTGATGAAATATCTATTAGCATAAATTCTTGGGAGGCTATGATATTAGGAAAGAATAAAAAGTTAGTGGAAGGGCCTTCATGATACCTATGGTATAAAATTTCTTCCCATCTAATTGCATTACCCCTTAATTCAAAGGCTCATATTGAAATTGTAGAGTGTTTGCAATCTACTTTAACATCATTATAGTGTTAGTGCCAAAATCAATCATAAAATTGTTTAAATAAAATAGGGTGGGTTTTATTTTACTTACCCCTACATTAAAGTTGATAAACATGGATGGTGCATGAGGTTGCACATTATTTATGACTTCTTTTCCTTATTTTTCACTTGCTTCATAGTCAGGATGACTTGCACAAGATTTTATTGGTTTTCTAATGCCTCTCATTGTAGATACTTCTACTCGGGGATGGATAAGGCATCCCAAAGAGAAACATTAATTGGGGCCTTCTTTAGTTACTCTACCACATTAAATGACCCTTGAGGTTGGACATTGGGGTCTTTTATCTTGTTTAGTGTTATTTCACTCTACTTTTGATATGTCGAGAGTGATGGTTAGGGTCCTAAAATTTTCCCAAAAGTCACTTTAGGCCTTGTGAAGGCTTCTTGGGTCTTGGTCAGTCTCTTCTTAGATTGGGTGTAGTAGTCTAATTGGACTTATGGGACCTTTAGTGAGGGGATATCACTTGCATAAAATATATCTTCACCTTCCATCCAATATAGAAGTGCATGATTCAATGCTATCTCTTCTTTTTCCAAGGATATTCCTTGAATTAGAACCATAGGGACAACATTTTCAACACCTAGGGATTGGTTACTATAAGGAGTTGAATCAAGTGTGATACTTTGTCTTTTTTGCTCAATGACATTTTGTTATAGATTACCTCTAGGGTAATTTTGGGATGTATGTGCATTATTACATGGAAAGCACCATGAATTTGAGTCATCTACCAAGTTATTTTTGCTAATGACCAATTATTTATTTGAGTTTGGTGGGAATGCTTGCAAAGGATCAAGAACCAAGATGATTTGATTTTTTGGTCACACTTGGTGGTTCAGCCTCTGTCATCCCTGGTATTATTTATGTTGATATGGCACTTTCCACCTTGGTAATTTTAGTAAGGTGGGTTTGAGGTCATAGCTTGATACCTCTTGAGGTTTTTGATCTCATTTGAGAAATTCTACATGATGTTCTTCATATCATTCATTTTCATAGCTAGCATGGATGAAGAGGATGCACTCACTTGAGTAGTTGGATATACATATATGTAAGGAGATGCTTATGAGTTGCTTAGAACTTCCTCTTGTAATGACACTGATAATTTTGGGAACATGGGCATTGACGGTCATGGGGGAAGTTTCTTGGTATCTATCATATTTATTTTTTCTCTAATTGTTACTTCATATGCATCCAATAGTGTCTAGCATCTAAGGGAATGAATCATAACTACTATGACTGAGTTGAAATATTTAAGGTAGAATACAATGGCCATACCCATGGGTGATCAAGCTTCTAGTAGGATTATTTGATAGGTCTTATCAAAATTAGTATTAAAATTAATGATAGCCTCTTACAAGACTCTTTAAATGGTGATTAACTATTATAGGAGGGATGACCAGTCTATTTTATTATTGAATCATTTGAAGAATATATTGCTCAAGTCATCCTAGGTGGTGATGGAGTTGGGTGACAAAGATCAGTACCAGTCAAGAGATCTCCCTTTGAAAGAGGTGGCTAGTAGCCTTAAGGATATTTTCTACTTTGTGACATAATGCACAATGTTAACATTGGTAACATCTTGAATATGTTCCACTGTGCCTTTAAAATCCTCCTATGTGAATTTAGGGAGTGTCTTTAAGGCATTAGCAAGAATATGATCCCACATAGCTAGGGCTATTAGAGGAATGAGTGGGATACCATTGTTTCATGCTAAAAAGTTCCTTAGTGGTCTTAAGATCACCATTTACTATGATGATTATGTTACACTAGATCCTGCAGTCCTTTGGTGAGTTATAGTTATTAGAGGTGATAGTAACAAGCTTGGATTCTACACTATTTGTGACCTTATGATGGGTCTATATCTCATAAAATCTGACTTCTAATTAGGTAATTATGGGTTTGGATCCCATCGATCATACTAAAAAAATGTAATTATTGATGCTTAAAACTTTTACTCTCAACAAAAAACACTCTATGGGAAGCTTTATAGACATGAGACCAAATTTACAGTCTGTGAAGTAACCTCATGGATTTTAGAATCTAACTCTTCAAATTAATTGGGGATGAAAAGTGGAAGAATGGAATGCAAATAAAACTAAACTAAAAATATCTAAGGCAATAGTTTGAGATCTTTAATGTATCCACCTAATATTACATAAAATAACTTGAACCTTTGAAACACTACAGACAATTTAAAAGAGCATATTCATGATTTAATGCTTGTAACATAAATAAAATCCAATACTATAGAAGTAGAGAATAAAAATAAAAAATAACAACAAATTCCACTCAATTTGACATATAACACCACATCCTCTTCATTGTTAGGTGGAGAAAAAAATACACAAGGCATAAAGGCAAAGTATACAATATTCAATGCTTCCCATGAGGGGCACCTACTAAGGTTATGAAAATGAAAATAAACTACTACTACTATTTCTATGTAAAAACTAAACTATTACAATGGATGTTCCCTGATAACAGTCATAAAGACAAGTCCTTTTGAAAAACTCCCTCTTATGAAATAAAGAAGCCTAAAATATATAAGCACGATAGCCTCATGAGGAAATGACATTTGGAATCTAGCACTCATGGTCATGATGAGGCCATTACAACTGAAATGGGGAGATTTAGCTTATGATTGTAGTTGATCTTCAAAATACTTGATATAAAATAATTATGATGCCTCATGATTCCCATGACACTTAGAATATGTACTGTGGTAATGTATGTCTCCCTCAAAACTACTTCTAGAATTCTTTTTGGAAATAGGGGCCCACTCCCCTCAACCAATGGCACTAATTGAAGCTCTGACAAAAACAAAATTACCTTAAATAAGCACCATGATGCCATATGGAAGGTTTGCCTACTTTTAGTCATAACTGCATAATGGGTCCCATTTATAACTTAATCAACCAATAACATGATCTAAAGCTTTGACAAAAGAAACATTTACTCTTAAGGATCAATGTGATCCCATGTGGTGATTTGGCATTACTCCTTTGGAAACTAATAACTCTCTTGCAAAGAATGAGCACAGGGGCACCATATGGGAGGCTCATTTACTTTTTATTATAACTACACAGTGGATCCCACTTATATCTTCATCAACCAATGGCATGCCTTTTCCTTATAAAAGAACACATTTCTTTCTTTAGGAGCACTATGATGACATGTGTCAAGTTGGTACTACTCCTGGGTGAGCTGAGAAGTTTTTCATGAAGAATGAGCACTAGGGTGCCATGTGGTAGTAGTGAAAGGAAGATGATACTTATCAAAAAAATAGAAAGGGAGACCTTGAGAAAAAGAGGAGTTTGATACATAACCACCAAACTCACTAAGCACATTCATGCGAAAAATCTAATTACCTAAAAATACTACAAAATATGGATTATGATCCATAGTAGGCAACACCTATTGACAAAGGGGTCTTTGGTACATCTTGACACCATGTGCCTACTAACCAACGTTTTTCACATTCACTCCAAGGGTGAGGAAGCTAGGGTTTGATCATTTGATAAAATTTAAAAACCTAAGAATAATATCTATACACACAAGAGTAAATACAAAATAAAAAGCATAAATCTCAAAGTGGTTTCACCCATATCTAGTCAATATTTTGTATTTTACATCTATGTCTAGCTTAGACACCAATATCGACATAGTTATCCAAGTTAGATGCAAGAGTCTGAGGCCATAAAGTATTTTTTTTAGAATATTGATTGATCTAGAATCTAGATCTAGTACCCTTCTAATTCATTGAAATATCAATCAATAGTTATAATTTCTAATTTTAGTATATCTCAATATTTAAATTCATAATATTGTTTATCTTAGTTTGTAATTAATTGGCTTGCTATAGATCTATTTATCACCCTTGTGCTTATTCATTCTATATTCTTATTTCTATACTATATTGACGTATCTCAATATAAGTTAAAATACATGGTGAACCTGACCTATGAGTCTTCCTTTGCAAACCTATTATGATATAGGGTTTTTGACCTCTTAGGGGTTTAGATTGGTGTGATTGATTTTTAGATATGAAACTTTACCTTAAGGTTTTACACTCTTCTTTTTTCCAAGGTTTGTGTGCTATGCTTGTAAGTTTATTCTTCCTTAACACATTTTGGCCTCCAAGTAGATTCATTTTAAAATTACTCAAATTTATTTTTTACTCAAGTTGATATTTTCAAAAACTTCCTTTTGTTCGCCCAAATTCTATATGAAATATTTTATTTTTACAATTTACTATTTTTAGTAAATATTAACATACAAGTCGAATGGTGTACTTATTTTATAATTAATTTCTAGGGTTCATAAAAAATAATATTTTATTAAAAAATCTCTCTCAAATATCTAAATTAAATTCCTATTTTTATCACAATTATGGATTCTTTATTGGGAACATTCTAGGTTTAACTTGTGAAACATTCCACATTATTTGACCTATTTCTAATTCATAATAGATAATTTTTCAAATTACTAAGAGGTTTTTCATAATATTTTTGTTGTAAATAAAAATATTTATTTTTTCCAAATTATTCTACAAATTTATCAAATTTAACATTTTACTATTTTTAATAAATTTAGTTCTATAGGTGATACACCATACATTTATTTCCCTATCTTTATGGGGTTTTCTCAATTCCTATTTTTTTTTATAAAAAACACTATTTCATATTCTAAATTTTTTTAACAAATCAATTTATATTTACTTATATATTTATTTATATTCATTTGGCACATTACGGTGACCCTAACCTTTGGTCCCAAAACCCTTACTTGCCCTTGGGTTTTTTGTTTTTCCTAGTCACTACAATTATTTAGCTCTAAATTTTATTTTCCTAATTTATTGTGCCAAAAAATTTGTATACATCTTCTTTCTTATTATCACAGTAGTCTTTAGAACATTTAAAAATGGCTAAAAAATATCTTCTTCCTCCTAACCCTAAAGAGGGTGATAACTACTATCTCTCTAATTAGGTCCATATTATCACTTATTCAAGAGGTAAGGTGGACCATCCTATAATTACAAAATAAGGTAGCCAACAAACCCTTCCTAAATCCCTAGATGGTAAATGTATGTATATTCAATCTGAATCACCTAGGGATTGTGCTTATGAAGCCCTAAAAGAACAAGTCATATTGATGAGCAAGTTAATAAAAGAGTTACAAAAATAACATAAATATTTTAGTTCAAAGGTGACATCATTGAAAAATTAGATTACATACCTAAACAATCTAAAATATGCAAGTGTTAATCATGTTTTTGTATCTTCGTCTAGAAATTTTATGCCAAACAAGGTTTCATACTCAAATGAAATGTTACAATGGAATAGATATAAAATCAGTGATTCAAATATTATACAAAAGGATATTAAAAATCCAAGTAAAATATTGGGGAGATTCTTAGAAACAAAGTGATCCAACTACCACCTTGCCCCCCTACATCCTATAAAGAGATCTAAATACTATTGTGCATATCATAGAATTCATGGGCATCATATAAATTACTGTTTTGCATCAAAGAAAAAAATACAAAGTTGAAAAGATAGTGGTGATATTATCATTGATAGATATATATATATAAAACAATAAATGCAATCACATTATGAGTACCTCTCCTAAATCAAAAGTGCTAAAATAACAAATATGGATACCAAAGGATAATTTATAACACAAACAATTATAAATGAAAAACTTAGAATAAGAGAAGGGTCAAGAAAACAAATAAATAGTGAAAATAACATTATTAAAATTTCAAAAAATTCTAAATTATTATGACAGTAATGATACTATTCCTAATATCAATATGATAGAATAACAATTGAGTAAGCTTTGTTCTGATCTGCTTAATATCTTACCACATAATCTATTCATACCTATAGGTCTTGGTACATATAAACTAAGTCCATGTTTAGAAATCAAAGATCCAAATGCATATAAAGGTAAGTTACTGTAGACATTATTTTTAAATTATACAACATCTTAGTCTTGTAAAATTGGCAAATACATATCATGGATATACCTTCAACTTCTAGACCTTTCCCTCTACTAAAAGGCTCACTTACACTATCTCTTTGTGCCTAACTTATTATAATTAGTATGACCAATGTTCTTATGATGACTTAGACCCTCTATATTAACCAAAATGTTATAAAACTTCTTATAGTTTGTCTTTACAATTTATATAGCTACATCTATTTTCTAGATTCTTAGACACTTGCATCCCAATAAGACGCTTGTGTTGACACAACTGTCCTACCCTAAATTCATTTGATTTATAAATGAAATGTGATTTAATGTGTGATATTTTGAAAGAGGATTGGTATAAATATAAGACTGATCCTCATTCATTCCAACCCTAAAAACTTCTTACCTACTCACCAGGCAACTTACCAAGAACATTCAATCAAACACTCAAGTGAAAAAACTTCTCTAGTTTATCCTATTTTTGTATCAATCATAGGGATAACACATCTATAGGTCTAAAGTACTAAAGTAACAACCCAAGAGTTATATTGGCCAAGTTACAATCTAGGTCATTATTGTACTTGCTTATCACACATTGCATGATACACACACAAGCCAAAACATAAGAGATAACTGCATAAGTTTGATTCCATTTTTAGGGTATTGGATATATAGGTATAGCTCATTAGTAGAGGTGTCTTTGGGGAAAATAAACATCATGTGCCTATTAATCCATTTTTACCATAATGAATATGAAGATGAAGAACTAGGGTTTTGTTATTTGATAAGGAGTGACAGTTGATGACCTAGATATGAAGGTACCATAGCAAAGGCAAACAAAAATAGAAGCATCCAAGTGGTTACATCCTATTTTATAAAATATTCAGTAATTAACACCTACATCTAAGTTAGATAGTAGTGTTGACACAACTGTCCTAGGTTGACATAAGTGTTTGTAGCTACAAAGTCATAATTTATAAAATTATGAAACTATTCAAGAATTCATATCCAATCCACTTTATGATTATTCCATATATGTATCTATATTAGCTTCAAAACCAGATAAATATCTTGTTTTTATCATTATATCTAGCATATATTTACTTTATATTCTTACCATCTCAGTATAATAAAATCTATATATGTTTATCTGAGTTTTGAAAATAATTGGCCTAATTTAGAGATATTTTACCATCCTTATGTCCTAGGTTATGTATTTCCCCTTTAATCCTACACTCCCCATATCTAGATTTTAGGTTTAAACATTTCATGAAACCAATTCATATGAATGCATTTTTTTTGATTACTAGGGTTTTATGTTAGCTAGGGTTTTAGATTATTGTACTTTTTCATTTCCTAGTTACAATATTTTACATGCAACATAGGTTTGGCCCTATTTTGAAATGTGTGTTTATTGAACATAAAATAATATTTTGATAATGAAAACCATGTGTCTAATGAAATCAATGAACATGAGAAAATAGATCACAAGTAGGTGTAAGTAATTGCATTATTTTGTTAGTGTATTCATCAAAACCTTAAAGATCTTGATGAAATACTAAGAGCCATATTATAATATAAAAAATCAAAATCATCTATGAAAAAATAGGTCCATCTATTTATCATGTTATTATAGCTATGGTTCATCCCCATATATCAAAAACCCTCCCCTTGAGCACATTACCGCTTCATACTTATAATGGGGGAACATGATATGCATTTCAACCTTTATCCCTAAAATGATCATTGCCACATATTACATGGGAAACCAAAATATTTAAACCTAATTACTAGTTTCAATGCCTATATCTACCCAACCTATGGGTACACCTCCTTTTGTGAATTCTCAAATATCCAACCAAAAAGACCAAGAGATGCAAGATCTTATCTAAACTATAAAACTTTTGAAAACTAAGGTTAAAAATATTGGGTAAAATTATTTGAAATCTCCTAATGTTATTGATTCACAAGAGGTGTAGCATAACCCTCTTGCACTAGAGATATCTTTTCACTCCTTAATAATTGGTTTTGGTGCACCTAAATTCACATTTTATTATGGAAAGAGTGATCCTAAATATTACCTATGATACTTTATGTGGCATGCCTTGATTATGCTTCCAATGATAAATTTTTGACCAAATTATTTTCAAAGAGCCTTAAGGGTTATACTTTAAGGTGGTTCTATGATTTAAGAACTCAATTAGTAAACACCTTGAAATCCCTTCAAAATAATTTTTTGGCACATTTCTCTATTAACATTACTGAAAAGGTTTTATTTGACCAAAATACAAAGATCAAACAAGGAACCAATGAACCTATTAATGAGTATGCCATGAGATACAAGACAATGTTAGCTAAAATGACCGATCTTATGGAAGATAAAGAGCTTGAAGATATTTTCAAGAAAATTTTTCTTTCTCCTTTACATGATTCTATTGTTTAAAAAAAAAATAAAGTCTTTCAAATGACTTATGCCACATTTGTTGTGATCATGAAATGAAACTTCTCTCATTGAACAAACTTAAGTATGTATCAAATACACCAACTACATATACATCCAATACCAAGTTTTCTATCAAACTAAGTTGTAATTTCAAGCCTCTTGAGCTTAAAAAGAATCAACTACCATGGTTATTGTGGTGTCACAATAATCTAATCAACTTGTCTTATCCAATGCACCACAAAGACAATTTACACACTTATCTGAGTCTCCCATTTTATTACTCCCTCAACTTATAGAGTTCCATGTTTTATGTATCCATCATCCTATAGAGGTTGATATGAGTATACTTATACCCAAAGGGTATGATTCAAATGCTTATTATGACTATCAATAAGTCCATGGACATTTTACAAATAGATGTTTTACCCTGAAGCATAAGATACATGACCTCATCGATGACAATAGGATTACATTTGATTATCCTCCAAAGGAATCAGGTTCAAAACCTAGTGACCACCAAATATAGAAATATTTAACACTCATTTGAAATATCATTCAAAGAAATATCCTAAAGTGAAAATGGAATATAATGCACATCTTCTTCCATCACATTATGAGCACCTATTGGATGGGATAATTGGTACTTATACATGACATACAACTTCTATGATTTAGAGACCCTCTATTATTTTCAATGATAAAGAGATTAGGGATGATGAATTATATCTTCATTCCTTATTCATTTGATCATACATTGATCATGAATCTATACATAATGTTATGATTGATAATGGTGTAAGAAAAAAAGTTCTTACCATGATATTAATTATACATTTGGGTTATATAAATCATGATTTACATCCTTCAACTAGATCAGTTAGATAATATGATGGAACCTCACAAAGGATTATTAGTGAGATTTATTTACCTTTATAGGTGGGTACCACTCATGTGGTTACTACCTCACATTTATACCTTCCATAGGTATATTTGATAGGTTATTGGGATGACCATAGATACATACACTTCAAGCAGTACCTTCTCATGCCAATCGGGTAATTATATTCTCTAAAATTCCATATGAACATCATTTTCATGAATATAAATTGATACCTAGGTAGTTAATTGTATAACCTTCTAAGGTTAATCTTACAAAAAAATATAAGAAGAAGGAAATTCGTTTACTAGGCATCTAGTAATTAAGAAACCATTACAATAGAGATCTATAATGGGTTCCACAGAATCCTCTTTTATTACACACCATATTTAGATATCCAGAGCACCTACACATGTTCTTATTATTTCTATTCCAAAAAAAAAAGAAATCACTTAATTATGGGTTCCACAAATCCCTACTTCTATTATTTATTCTTCATGGCCACAAAGTCTTATTTAACATATGTAAAGCATCACAAATATGATAATGATAAATATCACACCTATATATGCTCCCCAATAGTGTCCCTAGTTTATTACACTAGGTTCACATTAGGGATTTATATATGAACATCCTTTGTATGTATAGTCTCTTCCTTTCACATATTCTAAAAATACAAAAAAAGAAAAAAAAAACTTCAAAAATCCAAAAATATTTTCAGTATTCACATGTTCTATTGGATCCTTGGCATATGTGTTTTTGGTTCCATGTTGGTATATGGTATATCAATATTTATTATATATACATGTGTTTAACACATATTTTGAGTGTGATACATAGATAAATGATTTATGCACTTTTGGATGTTGACCTTTCCCTTTACTCACGTCACTAGGATGTTGGGGGAATCCACTTTTATGATCAAGATACATCCATATTATATCATTCTATGATAATTTTACATTATACCATTTGAGCTCATATATGTACTTACATATGCCTTTATCCAGGATTATATATTTTATAATGTACTTGATATGCTATGTACTTAACCTTTTTTACTAACATATTTATCTAAGGACTAGTATGATATGTTTATATTCATTGCTTATGCTTTCATTTATGCACTTCATTGAGTGTCTTATTTTTATATTAACTTTATTTTTTGTGCATTTGAATATGTTTTATTGTTTTCAATCCCTATGCTTTTGTTTGCATCTTTGCTATTTGAATATGCCATTTTTTATTATATGTTCACATTTGAATATGTCATTTATTTATTTTATGGACATTGACTAAGTAATGTCCCTTATATTGTGTGGAATTTGGACATGCCCCTTGTTTTTGGTCTCCTTGGATCATTATCTTTTGATTTACTTTTGAGTGATCTTGTGTGTTTGCATCTTATGACTTGGTGTGATCATATTCCTCATGCTCCAATGACATATCTACCTAGACATTTTTATCATATATGTTACATGGTAATTTCACAAGTTACATGGTTTTATAGTCCTTTTGAGGTAAGGTAACTAATAATTATTACTTCTCTCACCTCAAAATTAGGGAATATTAGTGGGGGCATGCCATGAAATCATAACATACATAATACTTCACATATTGATATTTTAGTGGGGGTATGTTTGGGAAACATGTTATCCAACATTTTCTTATTTTTATAGTCAGTGGGGGAATGTTTTCAAAATAGGTTATCCACACATAATTAGTATTATGCATACCCAAATTATAATGGTGGAATTTTAAAAAACATGTCCTCCACATTGACACTTACACCAGTTCTTAGATTCATATAATAAAGGGGGAATGTTTTGGAAACATGTCCTCCACATTAACACTTATATCAATTTTTAGTTTCAGAGTATAGTGGGGGTATGTTTTGGAAGCATGTCCTCCACACTTACATAGTTTAAAATAAGTCTCTAGCAAACCCCTTGAACCCACACTTGTTTAGTCCTTAAAGGAAAACAAACACTACAATATTTATAACATAGAGTTCGTGCATGTGATAAATCCATAGGGAAATGATTTTTAATGATCTATTTTCAAGCATTGTATTATAGTGTTAAAGTAATTAATTTTAGTTGTTTATTTTGGTTAATGTTGGTCATTGTGACTATGTTAGTGTTGGTCAGTATGGTGGTTTATTTCATGCATGTGTTAATGTTGGTAAGTAATGATTTAATGACTAATTTTAATTTATAAAATAAAAATGGTAGTTATTGACAAGAGGTGACTTTGTTATGAGTTTTGGGCAATCTATAAATTGACTATGTATGTGGTATTTATAAGTTTGTGTTTTTTTTTATCAAATTAGATGGTGCTTGTGTTATCTCTTATTTGAGAATATATTGAATTAATAGGTATATGCATTTTGTGAGTAGGTTAAATTGAATATATGTTTTTTTTAACTATTCTTTGTGTTGAATTTTGATTATAATTATTATTTTTGGTTGAATGATTATATGCATTTTTTAATAGATTATCTTGGAAAAGTAAGCATGAAGAATTGACTCATAGTAAATAAATTATCTTATAATTTTAACATTATGTTTATTTGAAATTTAATTTATACTTGATTTAATAAATGTTAATTTTTGTGCATAAAATCTTGATGTGTGTTGTTTTAAAAAGAAGGTATTATTTATTATAAATCCCACTTTTATGTTCTACTCTTCCCTCTATTTTTGTTTTATTTATAAAAATCAATCTAAATTTTATGAGATATTTGTTTTTCCCCATTCTTAAATATGTCTTTTTTGAAGTTAGTCTTGTTTAGTTGTGTGAAACAGGTCAAAGTTTTTAAAAGTAAACTTCTCCTCAAAAATTTTAATGTTACATGATCCCAATATATTCCACCATGTAGATATTAAATATAAATTATATAACATCTTAGTCTTCTTTACTTCACAATTATTCCTCATGGTTGTACCCTTCAGTACTAAGACCTTCTTGTTATCAAAATACTTGCATATACTATTTGTTATGCCTATTTGCTTAACTCTTAGTCTGACCATATCTTATTCTAATAACCACACCTTCTATATTATTAAAAATGATATAAACCTAATTATTGTCAACCTCTATAAAATTTGGACCTATACCTATTTTTTTAGCTTTTTAGATAATTGCATCCCAACTAGGCACCTACATCGATGCTAGTGTCATGTGCCAAAATAAGTGTCCAGTGCCTTAGAATCATCAGATTTTCAAATAAAACGTATCCTTATGGCCAACCTAAGTGATTTAATATGAGATATTTCCAAATGGGATTGGTATATATAAACTATCAATCATCATTCATTCCTTACCTATCAACTAACAAGGTAACTTACCTAAAGCATTCAATCAAACATTCAAGTGAGCAAAACTTCCTTATATTTTCATATTTAAATATCAGTCATGAGAATAACCCATATATAGGTTTTAAGTACTAGAATACCATTCCATGAGTCATATGTATCAAGTTATAATCTAGGTCACTTTATGTACTTACTTATCACACATTGTATCTTTATGCACATAAGCCAACACATAGGAGAGAACTACATAAGTCTGAGGACCACTTCAGAGTATTGGCTATGTAGGAAATGTCCATATATAGAGAGGTCCTTAAAACATCTCAACATCATGTGCCCACTAACCAATTTTTTTCACATTCACTCTAAGGGTGAGGAAGCTAGGGTTTGATCATTTGAAAAAGACCAACAACCTAAATGAAAGTCTCAACACAAAAGAGTACATGAAAAATAAAACTCATAAGGCTCCATGTGGTTTCACCCATATCTAGACAATATTTTATATTATACATCTATGTCTAACTCAAACACCAGTATTGACTAAGTTGTCCAAGTTAGATACAAGTGTCTGAGGCCATAAAGTAATTTTTTTAAGAATATGACGATTGATCTATATTCCATATTTAATACCCTTGATTTTAATTCATTAAAATATCAATAAATAGTTGTACTTTATATTTTAGCATATCTCAACATTTAAATTCATAATATTATTTATCTAATTTTGTAATTAAATGACTTGTTATAGATCTATTTATCACCCTTGTGATTATTCATTTCTATTTATCCTTATATTATATTGACATATCTCAATTTAGGGTTAAATATTTGGTGAAGCCAACCTATGAGTATTCCTTTGAAAACCTATTATGATATAGGGTTTCTAACTTCCTAGGGTTTTAGATTAATGTGATTGATTTTTAGATCTAAAACTTTACCCCAAGGTTTTACACTCCTCTTTTTGCCAAGATTTGTGTGTTATACTTGTAAGTTTTATTATTATTTTTTTAGCACATTTTGGCCTAAAAACATGTTACTTTTAAAATTACTTAAAGGTATTTTTTACTCAAGTTTATAAATTCAAAAACTTCTTTTTGTTTGTCTAAATTTTATATGGAATTTTCAATTTTTACAATTTACTACTTTTAGTAAATAATAACATACAAGTTGAATGGTGTTCTTATTTTATAATTAATTTCTGGGTTTCAAAAAAAATATTTTATTCAAAAACCTATCTCAAATATATGAAATAAATTCTTATTTTATCAAAATTATGGATTATTTATTGGGAATATTCTAGGGTTTTACTTGTGAAGCATTCCACATTGTTTGACCTATTTCTGATTCATAATAGATAAATTTTCAAATTATTCAGAGGTTTTTCATAATATTTTTGCTATAAATAAAAATAATTTTTTTCCCAAACTATGTTATAAATTTAATGAATTTAACATTTTACTATTTTTAATAAATTTAGGCCTACATGTTGTACACTGTATTTTTATTTCCTTATTTTTTTGGGTTTGTTTCACTTCCTATTTTTTCTATAAAACCATACTTCGTATTCCAAAAATTCTTATCCAATCAATTTATATTTATTTATATTCATGCAACACATTATGGTAACCCTGACCTTTGGTCCCAAAACCCTAGCTTCCCCTTGAGTTTTCTATTTTTCTTGATTACTATAATTATTTATCTCTAAATTTTATTTTCTTGATTTATTAGTCCATAGAATTTGTATACATATTCTTTTTATTATCACATTAGTCTTTAGAACATTTAAAAATGGATAAAAAATATCTTCCTGCTCCTAACCCTAAGGAGGGTAATAACTACCATCTCTCTAAATAGGTCCATTCTATCACTTATTCAAGAGGTAAGGTGGACCATCCTATAATGCCAAAAGAGGGTATCTAACAAACCCTTCCTAAATCCATATATGGTACATGTATGCATATTAAATCTGAAGCACCTAGGGCTTAGTTTTATGAATCCCTAAAATAATAATTCATCCTTATGATAAAGTTAATAAAATAGTTACAAAATCAAAATCAATATTTTAGTTCAGAGGTTACATCATTAAAAAATTAGATTACATACCTACAAAATATAAAATATGCAAGTGATAATCATGTGTTTATATCTTCATCTATAAATGTTATATCAAACAAGGTTTCATAGTCAAATGAAAATTTGTAATGGAATAAATATAAAATCATTGATTCAAATATTATACCAAAGGATATTAAAATTCCAAGTAATAGTTAAACCCACTCACATTATGAGTACATCTCCTAAATAAAAAGTGCCAGAATAAAAAATATGGATACTTAAGGATAATTTAGAACATAAACACTTAAAATTAAAAACTTAGAATAAGAGAACAAATAAATTGAAAAAATTACATTACCAAAGGTTTCAAAAATTCTAAATGATTATGAAAATAATGATACTATTCCTAATATCAATATGATAGATGAACAATTGAGAAATATAGAGTTTGATTAGCTTAATAACTTACCACATAATATAGTCATACCTATAGGTACTGGTATATATAAACTAAATCCATGTCCATAAAATAAAGAACTAAATGTAGATAAAGGCAAGTCACTGAAAACACTATTTATAAATTATGTAGCACTTTAGTTTTTTACATTTGGTAAATACATATCATGGACATACCTTCAGCTTCTAGATCTTTCTTGCTACCAAAAGGCTCACTTACACTATCTTTCTGTGCCTAATTGATTATAGCTTAGTCTAATCAATGTTATTATGATGAATCAAACCCTATATATTTCCCAAATTACTATAAACCTTCTTATCTTTTATCTCTACAAGTTTTGGACTTACACCTATTTTCTAGCTTCCTCAACACTTATATCTAAGTTAGACACTTGTGTCAACACAAGTGTCTTGCCCTAATGCAAATGTTTAGTGCCCTAAAATCATCCAATTTATAAATAAAATGTATTACTATGGTCAACACAAATTATTTAATGTAATATATTATACAATAAGATTTATATAAATATAAGTCTAACCCTCATTCATTTTGGACCTAAAAACTTCTTACCTACTCACTAGGCAACTTACCAAAAGCATTATATCAAACAATCGAGTAAGGAAAAATTCTCTATTTCATCCTATTTTCATATAAATCACATGGATGTGCTATAGGTCTAAATTAATTAAAGAACAACCTAAGATCTATATTTTCTAATTTATAAGCTAGGTCATTATTTTACTTGTTTATCACACATTGCATGATTCACACACAAGCCAATACATTAGAGATAACTACATAAGTTTGATGCCCTCTTTAAGGTATTGGATATGAAGGTAAATATAATTAATAGAGGGGTGTTTTGGAAAACTCAACATCATGTGCTTACTAATCTATTTTTACCATAGCCAATATGAAGTTGAAGAACTAGGGTTTTGCTATTTGACAAGGAGTGATAGTCAATGACCTAGATATGAATGTTCAAGATTGAAGGTGACACATAATGAAAAAGCATCCTATTTTAGTAAATATTTAGTACATGAAACTTATGTATAATTTATATATTAGTTTCAACATAATTATCTAAGGTTGATATAATTGTTTGAAGCTACTGAGGCATAATTTATAGATTCAGACAACTATTCCAAAATTAAGATCTAATCCACTTTTGCCTATTCCAGATCCATATCTATATTATCATCAAAATCATATAAATATCTTGATTTTATTGTTATATCTAGAATACATTTACTTTATATTCTTACCATCTCAATATAATACATTCATTATATGTTTATTTGAGTTTTGAAAATAATTGGCCTACTTTAGAGATAGTCTACCATCCTTATGCCCTAGGATATCTCTTCCCCCTTTAAATTTATATTCACCATATCTAGATTTTAGGGTTAAAAATTTGGTGAACCCAATTCATATGAATGAATTTTTCTTATTCTTAGGGTTTTAATTTAGCTAGGGTTTTAGATTGTTGTACTTTTTCATTTCGCATTTACATTAGTTTGCATGCAACCTAGGTCTATCTATAGATTGAGATGGTGTGTTTATTGAACACATTAAGCTTACCCATCTACTAAATAATATGTATAAATAAAATTAGGGACCTAATCATATAGATCATGATGAGACCAATGTTGATAATGAAAAACATAATGATGAGGTTATCATAAAATAATATTTTGAAAATGAAAACCATGTGTCTAATGAAACTAATGAACATGATAAAATAGATTCATGAGTAGGTGCAAGAAATTGTATTGTTTTTTTAGTGTATTAATAAAAAACCTAAACATATTGATGAAATAATAAGTACCATATTGTAAACTAAAAAATCAAAAGCATAGATGAATAACTAGGTCCTTCTATTGATCATGTTATTAGAGATATGGGTCATCCCCATATATCAAAAACCATCCCCTTGAGCAAATTACAACTTGATACTTATAATGGGGGAAAAATATATGTATTTATACATTTTTTACCTAAAATTATCATTTCCACATCTTACATGGGAAACCAAAATATTTCAACCCAATTACTAGTTTCAATAGCTACATCTACCCAACCTAGGGGTGTACCTCCTTTGGTGACTTCTCAAGTATACAATAAAAAGGAACAAGAGGTGAAAGATATTGTACAAACTATAAAAAAAATTCAAACTAAGGTTAAAATTATTTAACAAAATTTTATGAAATCTCCTTATGTTATTGATTCATAAGAGGTGTTGCATAACCCTCTTGCACCAACGAAATCTTTGAACTCCTTGATAACTAGTTTTGTTACACCTAACTTCACATTTTATTATGGAAAAGTGATCCTAAACAACACCTCTAATCCTTTATATGGCATACCTTTATTATGCCTCCAATGATAAACTTTTGACCAAATTATTTTCAAATAGCCTCAAGGGCTATGGTTTAAGGTGGTTCTATGATTTACTAACTCAATCAGTAAATGCCTTGAAACCCCTTGAAAATAAGTTTTTTGAACACTTATCTATTAAAATTATAAAAAAATATTTAATATTCCCAAAATTAAAATATCAAACAAGGAACCAATGAACCTATTAATGATTATGCCTTGAGATATAAGATAATGTTAGCTAGAAATATCAATCTTATGGTGGTTAAAGAGATTTAAGATATTTTCAAGCAAAGTTTGATTTATCCTTTATATGATTATATTGTTTTAAAAAAATTAATTCTTTCAATGACTTATGACACATTTTTCATGATCATGAAATGAAACTTCTCTCATTGAACAAACTTATGTAGAAAATACACCGACTACATATACATCCAATACCAAGTTTGATATCAAACCAATTTATAAGTTAAAACCTCCTAAGAATAAAAAGAAATAACTACCATAGTTAATATCGAGTCATAATAATCTAATAAACTTGTCTTATCCAATACACCATAAGGATAATTTACACACTTATCTAAGTCTCTCATTTTATTACTCCCTCAATTTTTAGAGTGTTATCTTATATCTCTCCCTCATCCTATAGAGGTTGATATAAGTAGACCTATACTAAAAGGTTATGATTAAAATTCTTATTATGACTATCACCAAGGGCATGGACATTTTAAAAATATATGCTTTACCCTGAAGCATAAGATACATGACCTCATCAATGACCAAAGGATTACACTTGATTATCCTCCAAAGAAATTGGGTTCACCACCTAGTGAACACCACAAATAGAAACTATTTATCAATCCTTTGAAATATCACTCAAAGAAATATTTAGAATTTAAAATTACATATTCATCCATCACATTATGAGCACACATCATATGGTGTTATTGGTAATTATACTTGGCATACACCTTCTATGGTTCATAGAACCTTTATTACTTTTGATTATAATGAGATTAGAGATGATGAATCAGATATTTATTCCTTATTCATTTGAGCATACCTTGATCACCAGCCTATACACAATGTTAAAATTTATATGGTGAAATAATTTTTTTTACCTTGATATTAATTACTATAAATCATGATTTACATCCTTCAACCATATCAATTAGAGAATTTGATGGGACCTCACAAAGGATTATTAGTGAGATCAATTTAATTTTATAGGTGGGTCTTGATCATGTGGTTACTACCTCTCATTTATACCTTCCATAGGTATAATTTATATTTTATTAGTATGACCTTGGATACATACACTTTAAGTAGTACCTTCTATAGTACATGGGTGTTTTAACTAAATTCATGCCAATCAGGCAATTATAGTTTCTAAAATTCCATGTGAACATCATTTTGAGCAAGATAAATTGATACACAAGTGGTTAATTGTAAAATTTTCCAAGGTTAATATTTTAACAAAAGGCTAAAAAATAGGTAATTCCTTTACTAGGTAGCTAGTAGTTAAGAAACAATTACAATAGAGATCCATAATGGGTTTCACAAAATGTTCATCTACTACACACCATATTCAGGTATCCATAACACCTACATATGTTATTATTAATTATATTTTAAGCAAACCAAAAATAACTTAATGATGGGTTTCATGAATCCCTACTCCTATTATTTATTCTTCACCACCAAAAAGTCCTATTTTACATATGTAAAACATCATAAATACTATAATGACATATATCACACTTATGCATGGTCCTCAATAGTGTCACAATTTCATTACACTAGGTTTATAGTGGGTATTTATCTATTAGAATACTTTGGATATGATCACAGGATAGTCTCTTCCTTTCATATTTTATAGAAATACCAAAAAAAACTTCAAAAATCCAAAAATATTTGTAGTATTGACATGTTCTACTAGCTCCTTGGCATATGTGTTTTTAGTTCCATGTTGGTAGATGGTATATCAATATTTATTATATATACATGTTTTTCACATATATTTTGAGTGTGATATAGACATACATAGATACATGATATATGCAATTTTGGATGTTGACCTTTCCCTCTACTCACATCACTAGGATGTTCAGGACATCTACCTCTATGATCATGATACATCCATGTTATATCATTGTATGTTAATTTTATGTTATACCATTTGATCTCATTTATTTACTTACATATTCCTATATCCATGATTATATCTTTTTTAGTGTACTTGATATGCTATGTACTTAACACTTTTTGCTAACACATTTATCCATGGACTAGTATGATATGTTTATGATTGTTGCTTATGATTTAATTTATGCACTTAATTGAGTGTCTTATTTTTATATTACCTTGATTTTTGGTGCATTTGAATATGTTCCATTATTTTTTGGCCCCGTGCCTTTGTTTTCATTTTTGATATTTAAATATGTCATTATTTTTTGTATATTGACATTTGAATATGTAATTTATTGATTTTATAGACATTGACTGAGTCATGTCCCTTTGATTGTGTGACATTTGAACACACCCCTTATTTTTGGTATCCTTGGACCATTATATTTTGATTTATTTTTTATCACTCTTGTGTGTGTGCATCTTATGACTTGGTGTGATTAGATTCTTCGTGCTTCAATGATATATCTACCCAGACATTTTTATTATATATGTTATGGTAATTTCACAATTTACATGGTTATCTTATCCTTTTGAGGCAATGTAACTACCAATTTATACATACCTCACCTCAAAGAGGGGAATATTAGTGGGGGAATGCCATGGAGGCATAACATATACCATACTTCACATATTGATATTTTAGTGGGGGTATGTTTGGGAAACATGTCCTCCACATTTTTTCATAGTTTTATATTCATTGGGAGAATGTTTTGGAAACATGTTCTCCACACATAATCAGTAATAAACATACCTAGATATAATGGGGAATGTCCTCCACATTAACACTCCCACAAGTTCTCAAATTAATATTATAATGGGGGCATGATTTGGAAAAATGTCCTCCACATTGACACTTATATCACTTTTTAGTTTCAGATTATAGTGGGGGAATGCTTTAGAAGATTGATTTACACACTTACATATTTTTTAATTGACCAAATTGCATACTTATATGATTCAAATACACATTTGTGGAAGAATTTTATACATTGTGTATGAATTAAAAAGTGCAAAGATAAAGAACAAATCTATTATAAGCTAAATTCTACCAAAGTTAGAGCAAAAAATGCAAGAAACAACAATAAAAACCTTCATAGATTAGATAAAATAATCTTTCATTGTGATTCAAATATGATTTTCTATATTAAAATGTGGTGATCACTTCTCTAATGCAGAGGTGAAATGGGCAACATTTAGATGCAAAAATGGATGACTTTGTTTCACTTGATTTTATTTGTGATCTCTCAAGATTGTGATTGATTTCAATATTTGTGATTATGATGATATATTTGAATGAGAATCTTAAAGATTATTTATAGAATCTTGAATTATGATCCAATGGTGAAGGATCAACTAGAATTTTTCAAGGTTCCAGATGATCAACAGTTGAGGATGAGTCCTCATCCATGAGGATAGGAACTATTTCAACTAGGTGGATAAAAAAGAGGGGTTCGATAGTAGACTTAGTCCAAATGGAGTGACAACTCAGTGGAGTCATAGGAAGTGGAGGTTTTCATGGATTTGGTTGGGATGAGGGAGAGAAAAGTGAGAATGTTTGAATTGGTAAATTAAGGAATTAAATAATTAAAATAAAGAATAAAAGGTACACAATTGAATTTTTAAAAAGTATTTGAATAAATAAATAAATTGATTTGAGGAAGAAATGTTAATTATTAAAATAATAAGAATGATTAATAAACTTAGGAAGAATGATTAAATAGATTAAGGTGCATTTCGACACTAAATGAAATTTAGGTGTTTATATTTTCCCCTCTTTGAAATGGTGTTGCAAAGCAATAATATTTAAAAGAATAAAATAAGTAGAGTGTTGATGATAGAAATCAAAAATTTCCCCCAAATGAATGAAAATGAGTATGATGATGCCCCCTCAAGGGTTTGTGTGAGAAATGGACAAACACTCAAAATTGATGAAAAGAGCAAATAGTTAAGCAGACGAATGAAAATCAATCTATTTCATGATTGATTTCAAATTTGCAATGTGTGGGTAATGTAAAAGAGTTACCCTTAGTTAGTAAAACTATATCTTTGATTTGAAAATCAATAATTTAAACCACTAAGACTGCATGTTTATTGTTGTTTGCTAATGGCTCAAGGGCCAAAGAAGTAGGTCTGAGAATGATATATCCCAATAATAATAAATTGAGGATCCATAAATAGAAAAAATTAATTGATTTTACAAATGATTTGTTGTTTTTTATGTTGATAAATAGTTGTGAGGGTTTGACAGTTGTGTGAAAATAAAATGATTAAAAGCTTGGTGATTAACTATTATTGATTTAGATTAGAGGAAATGTTGCTTAGGGTTCTAATATAAATAAGGGCTTAGGGGTGGGTTTAGAAAATAATTTTTGAAAATAATCTTCAAAATTAGTGGTAAATAAGTGATTAAAAATAATTTGACTCAAAGGCCATTGAGAAGAAATGGACTACATTCCTCACCACGAGTATCGTGTGGAGTGAGTGAGACATTTCTTGAGACCTGCTAGGAATGGGCCTCTGATAAGTCATTGAATTTTTCAAAATTTTGAATTTTTTGAGCATTTATTATGGTTTAGAAATAACTAAAATGAAATTACTATTCTAAGAATTATGACATTATTGATGATTTATGCAATATCAATGGGGTAAACAATGATTTTGTTAAACATCACAGTGATTTTGTTAAACATTGTAATGATTTCATTAATCATAGAAATGATATTATTTGCATGGTCAAGACAATATCACTACAATGAAATCATAAAATAGGGTAGAGATATTGTTAAGCATGGCAATGATATTGTTAAAGTGTGAAGCGATTTCATTTGTGGTGATTTTGATCAGTATGGAAGTGATTTTATTAAAACTAGAAATGATTTTGTTAAGTGTTTTTTTTAAAAAATTAGGGTTTTTTAATAATAATAATAATGGATGATGAAGTTAAATTAATGAATTAAATGCAAAGATGTATTGTCTAACAATGTGGCACAATATTAAATATCATTAATATGCAAGAGGTATTACCAGTGATAGTGACTTAGGAGTGTAGGGTGCATGTTATGTCATTGTTGTCAACTTTCATACAATATGAATGGGGTGTGTTGGAGGTGACTGGGCTGGCATATATTGCATGGATGCCTAAGATACGAGTAGATAAATCTCTATTGACTATACTAGCTAAAATATGGCATAGTGAGATGAGTATGTTTCACTTGTCAACAGGTGAGATGACCGTTATATTAGAGGATACATATCAAATACTCAACATTTTTATTCAAAGTAGGTTAGTCTATTAGGGATATGGTGCACAAGATGACACTCTATTCAAATTTTTTGGTGAGATCATGTTCCTAATTGTAAAGAATGGCATTGATGTTGATTACTACATAGATTTAGAGATAGATTCATTGATAATTATTCTAATGGATATTGTCAGTGGCATGTTGCTACCTGACAAGAGTGGTAGACTATGTCCCATTGGATTATTAGACATTATTGGTGACATGATGGATATGGGGGTTAGGTTTATATTGGGTCCTTATGGTTTAGTTAGTTTATATCATGATATTAACTACTTTATGTACTTAGGCTGAGTTGAGATAAGGACATATACATTATTATAGGTCTAGTGTTTGGATCATAGTACTATTGAGAGACTGGTTAGATAGTTATACACTCGACAAGTAAAGGAGTAGATTTCCTATGCATGGAACATGTTTTTTTATACATAGACCACATTTAGGTGACTTAGAGTTTTATAGGAGAGCTACAGACAAGTGGTCAGATGCAAAAATTACATGGAGACCTTATATTGACATTATTTTTGACTGGCTAGATAAGGAGTTAGATATGGATTATATGATGACTCCATGTTAGATCATTAGGAGACATATATACATTATAGAGATATATAGACCAGATAAAGTGATGAGGTAGTTCACTCTGAGATGGCATATTCCAACTAGTTCACATGTATTTTCTTGGATAGTACATGAGAGGCAACAGTGGGGGATCACTAGTGATCCTTTGATTGCCAATCATAGTTGGACACAACTACATATAGTGAGGTGGAGAGATAGGAGGGATGTGATAGATGCATGGGTAATGGATGGTTACATAGAGTGGTGGGCATAATAGAGGCTATTGAGATTGGCACTACCATATAGACCTTTTAAGACATGGAGGTAGAGGTTAATAACGAGCTTGAGTAGGCAGCCTCGAGGCATAGGTTTGGGAGCCTAGATTAGGAGATAAATTGTAAGTGATATAAGAGGAGATGGTGATAGAGGATGAGGTATTCAGACTAGCTAGATGCATGATGTTCCCATTACTTCTGTAGAGGATATGGAGATTCTACAAGAGGTGGGTGTAGTTATGGACTTAGGTACTGAGCATCTAGGAGGAGACTCTCCTATTATAGATGTAGAATGTGAGGATGACACAGGGCATGATATAATAGTAAAACCTCTTCATAGTACATATATAAATAGAGGAGATATTGTAGGTTCCTCTTAGACATCAGAAGAGCATGCCTTGATTAAGAGACGATGTGAGGAGATTCAGGTAAGGGATAGAGAGATTGATGGAATACACCATGAGGTGGCCAGGTTATAGGGTATAGTTTCTACTAGAGATGAGTAGGTGGTAGATATTGAGCACTTGTAGGGAGAGATTCATAGATTATAAGATATTTTGGATGGGATGGATGGTGCTACTATGAGGATAGGGATGATTACTTATGATGTAGAGACATAGACCCTAGACTATACATCCCTTATACATAGATACAGATATGAGAGAGATATACATCTTGAATAGAGATAGCAGAGGTGAGGACATAACTAGATAAGATAGGTAAATTAGTAATTTTGGATAGAGTGATGAGGGATAAGGATCAGGCCACTTACTATAGGATTCTATATGAGGTTGTTGTACCATCACATCAGCATAAGCCATCTTTAAGAGATTATTAGATTAGATGATCAATGTCTACTAGATCAGTCTAGCCAGTAGAGTCTATGAGATATATGGGATAGGTATCAAGATTGATGTGGTAATCATGGGGTACCCCATGATAGCTAGAGCTATTTTAGAGATTAGACACCCCTTCTAAGGGACAAGATGAGATTTAATTTTGACTTAGGTTTATGTGATAAACTATATGGATGTATACACATGATGTATAATTTGTATAGACACACACACACATATACATAATGATTTTGGCATTTAAAGACTTTGGACTTTGACTTATTATTTGACTGGGTTACATGGATATCACTATTCATACTTTCCTACATATTAGGTGTATTTAGCATGTATGAAATTATATTTATAGCATTGTTTCTTCATAATTTATTTTTTTTGTGTATAGATGCATGATTTTTATGAAATGAAATGAAGTTTATGATTTATTTATAAAATGAAATGGAAACATGATTATAAAATGTATGATTATGGATGAAATTTTGTTGCATAACATGAAATTCCATTCTTTGCATTGGTAAAAAGTTTGAAGTATTTTGAGCAACCTAATTTTTAATGTAGATTTAAAACATAGTATCACCGATGATGTGGAATAACCATGATGAATTTTGATGTTTTAATCATGTAAAAACAAAGGAAGAATAATTTGTGTGTTTGAGAAAAGTACATCATGATATATTCATAACCATACTATGTATGCTTTTCATACAGAATAATATTTTCAACAATAAACAAGAAAGTAAAACAATAAGAGTTAATCTATACAAACAAACAAGATATACTTGAACAATGAAAGGCATAAACATAAAATAATAATAGTAAATGAATGCTAATTGATAATTGATTCAAATGTAAATGAATGCATTATAAAGAAACAAAGATTTACAAAACCAAGAATGATAATATTTACAAAGATAGAACAACCAAACAAATTGTAAAAGATAGAAAGCAACCAAAAAAATGGCCAAGATAAAGAAACAAAGGATAAAATTAACCAAATAAATGGCTAAGGTAGAGAAAGAAAGGATACAATTAACAAAATAAATGGCTAAGGCAAAGAAAGAAAGGATAAAATTAACCAAATAAATGGCTAAGGCAAAGAAAAAAGAAAGGGATGGAAGAAGAATCATGTTTAGGAGCAAGCATGAACACTAGATATATAAGAGAAAAGACATAAGGTTAAAGGAAATGGGTATAGATGATGGTGAAGGCATTAGCCAAACTGACCCTAGAGACCCCATGTCTCTAAGTGTTGCCTATATAATCCTCTTAGACAATGTCCATGTGTGGATATCAAACAATATGTAGTTCTCCCAAATATAGGAAGTGATGAAAAAGTGGATGGTTGATGAGGCGAATGAAGTGTATGATGAAAGGGATACATGAGTGAACCACCCAATGAACAAAAAAATGAAAGGAAAGGGCAATGGGTTACTATGGTTATAATTTAGAATGTGTGAATTTGGTTGCTTTGTTTGGACTCGATTTGTTTTGGTTTTTATGTTTTATGAATGTTTTTGTAGTTATTTTCTCTGATTTTTTTATATGTTTTTGTGAGTTTTCTAAAATATCTATTTTGTTTTTGTAATTTTCTAATTTTTTATATGGAAATACTAAGGAAACAACTCTCCCAAACTATGAGCAAGAATAATAGTTTTGCAAATGCAATTATAACTTAGAATTTGAAAAATGCTTATAGAAGAAACAAAATGACACAAATGGATTTATGTTTATTGCAAATATCATGCCCCCAAGAAAAAAGAGTAGTTATAGATAATGGCTTTTACACATGATGCTAGAAGAACTAGTTTTCATCATAGTACTTATCCAAAGTGCCATGAACATGGTTTTCACTTGTGGACGTTCTATGTACACACTTTTCTAATTATATATATATATATATATATATATATATATATATATATATTTGTATTATTTGATTTTTTATTATATTTTTAATTTTAGATAAACCAATAATAACACATAGAGCCATATGTTTAAGCATAAAATCTCTTAAGGTGCATGATGTTCATAGGCTCATCAATCTCCTCTCCATCTTTTGTGGCAAATTTATAATCCCCAAATCCATATTTGGCTATGATGATGTATGGACCTAACCAATTAGGTTAAAATTTTCCTTTCTTTTCTCTGTCAACATTAGTGTTTCATTGATTTTCCTTCAAAACAAGATCTCTGATTTCAAACTATTTGGATTTAATCTATTTATTGTAGCTATGATGAAGGTGATTGTGGTAAAATTGTACTTGATTTAAAACATTCAGTCATTTTTCATCTAAGAGATTGAACTCTCTTAAGCGTGACTCTTGATATGATTCCTCATCTATGATTTACTGTAAAGATATTCTTAGTGATAGAATCTCAACCTCAATAGGCAAAATAGACTCACTACCATAAACAAGGGAATAAGGGGTTGCCCCCATGGGTGTGTAGATACTTGTATGATATGCCCAAAGGGTGGGATATAGTTGGGTATGCTAATTACGTCCAAATTTATTTAAAACTCTCTTAAGAATACATAAAATATTCTTATGTGTTGCCTCAAACTGGTTGTTTCCTTGTAGGTAATAGGGAGTGGACCATTTGTGCTTTATATGGTATGTATGACAAAGGGCTTTTATAGTTTTACTCTTGAAGGATTTTCCATTGTAAAAAATGAGAGTGGATAGAATACCAAACTGAAAAATAATGTGGTTAAGGATAAAATTTAAATATTTTTTTCCATTCACATAAGTTAATGGCATTGCTTCCACCTACTTGGTAAAATACTCAGTGGCAGTGATAATATGCTTATGCCCATCAAAATATCTATGATTAATATTCCCTATGAGGTCTAACCCCCATGTGGAGAATGGCTAAGGTGTTTTTATAGGCCACAAGGATTGTGAAGGACTATGGATAAGATCTCCATGATTTTGATAAGGTATACATTTTTTGATATATACACGAGTTAGATTTCATTGTTGGCTAATAATAACTAACTCAGAGAATTTTTTTAGCTAGGACAATACCACTTGAATGTGACCCATAAATTCCCTCGTGAACTTCTTGAATATCCATAATAGAATTATTAAAATTTAAATAACGTAGAAGGATTCCACCATATCCATGATGATACAAAGTATTACCAAGGATTGTGTAATAGGATGTTCTTTGGATGAAGGACTTGCATTGGTTTGAGGATATACTAGATGGTAGTGTATTGCTAAAAAGGTATGTATATATATCAGAGTACCATGGTGAGGAGGGACCAATGATCTCACAAACCATTTCTAACTCTAGTGTATCATAAGTAGGGATTCTTAAGTACTCAATAAAAAACTTGGTATGCTTGGTGTTTAAATCCATCAAGGAGCCTATTGTTTCCATAGCATCTGCTACCCTATTATTGATTCTAGGCACTTGTTCAAACTAGATGTATTAAAAATATTTGATCAAGCTATCCACCATTTTATTATAAGGTATCAATTTTTCATGATGTTCTTATAATTAATTAGTTACTTGATTAATAATGAGCTTGGATTTTCCAAAAATAAGGAGATGTTGAATACCCCATTGGATTGTTATCTTGAAATTTATGATTAAACCTTCATACTATGATATATTGTTGGTACATGGGAATTAAATATGAAATGCCTTAGGTATACAAACTCCATAAGGTTTTATTAGCAAGATACCAACCCCAAAACCATGATTTGTAAAATATCCATAAAAAAAAATTGCCAAAGCAAGGATTCATCAGCTAACATAATTGCATCATCGAGGAATTCTGCAATAATTGATTACTTCCCATGAAGTGGTGCTTCTGCTAGAAAATCAACAAGAACCTAACCCTTGATTGATTTTTTATTTACATACTCAGGATCAAACTCACTAAGTAACATGTTAAGGATGTAATTTTATAACTTTTGAGATGCAAAAACTATATCAAGATAGGATTTTTCCATTTGAGAGTAATTTAATTCATAGGATATCAAGGTTATACTCAAATAATATACTTCTCTCTCTTTTATATTGTCATCAAGTTGTGCTAGTAATACTCTAAGAACATATTGTGTAATGGATATATATAGCAAAAATGGCCTACTGACTACTGGTGGCATCAAAAATGGTGGATTGGAAAGATATTGCTTGATAGTATTATATGCCTTTTCATAGTATTTTTTCCAAGTGAAAGTGACATATTTTTTCAACAAGAATGTAAATGGATGACATATATTTTCAAGCTATGAGATAAATCTTTTGATGACTTATATCTTTCCTTGTAAGCTATTTAGTTGTTTAAGATTTGTGGGTGGTGGCATATCCATGATATCTGAAACCTTAGGAGGGTCAACTTCAATACCACACTGTGAAATAATGAATCCTAACAAGTTTCCTAATGTAACACCTTATATAGACTTATTTGGATTAAACTGCATGTTATATTCTTGCATTATTTCAAAAATATGATGAATCACCTAAGGATGGTCTGCTTTAGATTTGGATTAGGCCGAAACTTCAACAACATATTCCTCCATAATATCACTCATCATGTCATAAAATATAACTATCATTGACCTCTAATATGTAACTCCTACATTTTTTAACCCAAAAGGCATTACTTGGTAGCAAAATGTTCCCCATGGAGTTGTAAAAGATGTTTTATGCTGATCTTCTTTGGAAATTTTAATTTGACTATATCCATAAAAATCCATCCATTAAGGATAGCATTTCATGTCTCGTAGGAGAGTCAACTATCATATTGATATTGGTAATAGGAAATCATCTTTTGGACATGATTTATTGATATCACGAAAGTCCATGCATACTATGATCCCTATTGGTTTCCTAGATACTGGAAAAATATTTGATATCCAATCTGAATATCAAAAGGGCATATAAAGCTTATGGCCAATTATTTATTTAACTCTTCTTTGACAAATAGTGCTATTTTATGATGCATTTTTATAAGTTTTTGCTTGACTGGTTTTGCATCTGGGTGCACCATAAGATGGTGAACTACTAATTCGAGATCTAGTCCTACAATATTTCCATAAGACCATGTGTACACATCAAAAAATTCATGAAGCAGTAATGTAAATATCCCCCTTTCTTCTACACTGAGTGAGATAACTAATTTTACAATTTTTGGGTCATCCTCACTACCAATGTTTATAAGAATTGTTTCCTCAATAAATAGACTAGATTCATCTTTGTAGGCTTGAAGTGGTATGGGAAGATGGAAATATTCATTTACCTCTTATTTCTTGGATGTTGATGCATAATTAATAGATTGATGCAATCTCTATTCTCCAAAATATGCTAAATCTGATAGCTGTATTAAGAAACCTTTCTTATGGTCACCTACAGGTATTTGATCTCTGATTCTTAGTAAATTAGTTAATGCTTCATCATTTTGAAAGTATTCAAGTTGAGGTGTGGATGTTTGGTCCTAATGGATTAAATAAGGATATGTGAGGTCAAGTGTTAAGATGACATGTTCATGGAAAAGATTAGTAAATGCTAGATCTTCAAAAAGGATAATGATGGAACCTATCTTGCTATCTGATGAATCATCTCTAGACTCACTAGAGGAACCACTTTGAGCATTTGTTAGATGTACATTAATTAGATTAAATCTTATAACATTATTCCCTTCATTGTATTTTATGTTTATTGGTTCAATGTTACCCTATTTACAGGTACCAAGATCCTTGCCTTTTTAGTCTATTATTTTACACATTATATATTTTGTAACAAGATATCGATTAGTGGAAAAACAAGTAGCTATTTCATTTGAATAAAGCCAAGAAGAATTTGAATCATCAATATGTTAGTGAAAAAGTAAACCTCCCTTCAAAAAATTTGTTTGCCCAAGGTTTTTGATCATTCTTTGATCCTTTAGGTAATTTGGCCTACCATACTCATTAGGATTTGCATGGATTATACTGGTATAAAAATATTGAATAATATACTCATTCATGCCTTGATTAATGATTTTGAAATGAGAAGAAGTGGAAGATGAAGGCTTATTGGATAATGGATTAGATGTGGATGGAGTTTGTTAAATAGAAGGAAACTTTGATATTTGTTCCAAAAATGGGTTATTGGAAGCTTGCTCAATGGATGGCTCATTGGTTAATGCTTTTTTAATAGATATGGATGGAGTTGGAGTGTTAATCCAACCACCAATGGGAGATATTTGAAATAAAATCTCAAGATTGACGTAATTTTTGAGTGAAGGGCAATCCTTAATAGGGGTGAAATTATCATCTATGATAGGGAGATAATTAGATTTTTGATATTTACCTTCCAATAATTTGTAGTATTGGAAGGGATGAGGATCCACTTGAATGGTTACTTCCATTCTTGCATGGGAAAACTTTAAACATTGGTGAAGGGTTGATGGGATGGCATTCATGGCATGGATCTATGGGCATCCAAGGAGTATATTATATGGTAAATCAAGATTGAGGACATGAACAAACATATCCTTAATAACTGTGCCTACCATTAAAGAAAGATGAATTGTGCTAATGGATTTCCTCTCATTATTTCATATGCTTTGATTTTTATGATATTTGCTTCTAATGTTGTTATTAGATATCCAAGATGCTTTATGAGTCTTAGTGTACATAGATTAAGGGCTGAACCATTATCTATAAAAACCCTTTTTACCTTGTGCTTAGAAATGGTAACCTCTATATACAAGGGTAGATTATGCTTTGAACCTAGAGGAGAAACAATAGAATGATCAAACATCACTTAGTTATTTATTACCAAAGAACCAATTAGAACTTGAAAGTTTGTAGGATCGATGTCTTTAGGTACATTATATTCTTGAAGGACTTTATACAATATGTTTTTATATACAGTAAAAGTTTTGAGAAGATCTAAAATGGATATATCTCTCAAGGTGATCTATGATGTTGTAATTTCATTTGACATTAGGTGGTGGTGTAATTTGTTGTATGAGATTTGCACATCTTTTAGTAACCACACATTCATACTTGGATGGGATTATAACATTAACATGATTGTGTACCATATCAATGTTATTAATGACATAATCAAATGGATGATTGGCTTGGTTGACATTACTTGACTCTAGTTGATCTTGATTTTGTTTACCTTTACCCTGCTCATGGTTAGGGAATGAGTCTTGATATATCCTCAGTTTTTGATTATTAGATTGTTTCACTGAGCTATTTTCTATTGCTATGTCACCTTTATCAATAAGATCCTGGACATAATTTTTGAGATGCATGCATTTGTTTGTAGAATGTCCTTGTCTCTGATGGTATTCATGATACTCATCTTCCTTATTTCAATCAGGTTTTATAACATTGTCTTTAAAAGGCTTTGTGTTGGGCCATACTATCATGTTTTCACAAGCTAACTTTCAAAAAATATTTTTGTGTCCCCTAGTTGAGTAAACTTGCACTTTGGTTTTCCTTGTTTTGGTCACCCCCTAGAATTGTTATGATATGGATTGAATTTTTAGGCATTTAGTTTTGTGTATTTTAAATTTGCTTTACTTCAGTTACACCATACCTAATAATATTCCTATTTTTAGTAAAGAACTTGATTTTATCTACTAGTTTAGAAAAATTGTTGTTGTCTAGTTTGGAGATTTTAATGATTCCTCTGTTAATTAAAGTTATCTCTATCTAAAATCCCTTTTCAATTATCTCATCAAAAGATCATGGGAAAAAGGAGTAAATGATGGCTTAAATCTAAATTTAAGTTGTTCATGAAAATGTCTACCAATTTAGTTTTTGGGAATGACCATGAAAAATAGCTTGCCATTGCTCTCCATCTTTGAAGAAATAAAGCAAATGCTTCACCCTATCACTATTTAGTGTTGTGAAAATCTAGAGTGGTCAAGTCTTTCTCAATGTCGTATGAAAAATGATGGATAAAAATTTTAGATAAATCAACGATAGTGAAGATAGATCTTTTTGTGAGTCTAGAGAACCATTCAAGGTCTTGATCTCTAAGGCTTTTTGGGAAGATATGTAACATGAACTCATTGTGATAAGAAACTTTCACACATGCATGATAAAAGCTTGTTAGGTGTTCCCTATGATCTCATTTTCCTTTGTATTTGTCAAACTTAGGAACTTCAAAATATTTAGGGAATGGTGTAGTCATCTTACTCACATCATAAGGATATGAAAAAAATTCCTCAAACTTTTATTTCTTTTATTGGTTGTATGACCCATCTTGTAAACCTTAAAACTAATCCCTGATGTTTTGAAATTCTTGCATTAGAAAGGGGATATTTGATCTATTTGACTAGAGGTTATAGGTGGTTGATTAGTTTATTAGGGCATGTTTTAAATTTTTTTAGGATTGGGATTGTTATAACCAATGTTTTAGAGTTGGGAAAACGTATTTTTGTTATATCCAAGATTTTGATTAGTGCCATAATTTGTTTGACTTGGATTTGGGTTGGATACAAAATTGTTCTGAGTTGGGTTTGGATTTTAGATTGATCCAAGATTAGGATTTGAGATAAATTGGTTGGAACTTATATTTGGGTTGAAATTAGTATTAGTATTGTGTTGCATTTGATTAGTGGTAGGATTTTGAAATTGAATGGTTGGATTAGTGCTTGATTGATTTTGATTTGGATTAAAATTCATAGGAGATGATACTAAAAACAATTGATTTGGCACATTTGAATATATAGCTGGGTTGTTGAATGTGCTTGAAATAAAATTCAAACCATGATTTGGTACTTGATTGGGCAAACTTAAATATGCATTCAATTTTTTATTAGGATTATTTATGATTGGTGAGTTTTTCAAACTCTAATTTTGATTAATTTGCAAGTGAGAGTAAGCATTCATACTTTGATTAGTTTGATCATAACCTTGCCAGCTTTTGGTCATAACCAAAGTGGGTATGGTCAAATTTTGTTTAGTTGGATTTTAATTTTATGTGAAACCCATACTCAAGTTAGGATGATTTTGATTTATGATAGGCAAATTTGAAATAGGGTTCAAGTTTTGATTAGCGGATTTCAAGATTTGGGAGTTTAAAATGGCTTTCAAAATCCAATTGGTAGGATGACGTTGTAAATTTTTATTTTCACTCATGGTAGGATTACCAAATGGGTTATTGAGTTGATGATATTAAAAATTCATCATCTCTTGATTTCATTTATTTGCATGGATTTTAGTAAAAAAACCATGGTTAGCTTGGGATGACTCTTCACATGAGATGGTTTTCCCTTTGTATTGGGAGACTTGGGGATGAGTATATGAAGAAATAATGAGGGTATTACTACCTTCTAAATATATTTGTAAATTTTTTTGATTAACATTGGTAGGAGGAAGATCTTTACTTGCAATAAGGTATTGCAAGTTATGCACATCAAAATCAAGAGGGAATTTGTAACCAAAACCCAAGACCCAATGTAGCAATTCATTTTTATTAGACATGATATAATCATTAAGGGATGGTGGAGTTTGGGTATCTATTGGGCTGCCTTCATCTTGATAGGGCTCTTCCTCCTCATCTTCATGTTCAGTGATTTCATGTATCTCTATGTGATGCTCTTGATTGGGAAATTAACAGGGGTCATTGACAAAAGGCTTTTCCCTTTCATGAGGATTTAACATGGCCATTTGACATGTAATAGGCATGGTTTTGGAAAGAAACAAAAAAATATTTTGAATAAAGAATGACAATCTGGAATTACAATAAACAAACAAGTTGACTAAAAAGCTTTAAACTCTAAACCAATTACTTTAAGGAAGTGATTTTTTTGAATGGAATTAGTTTTCAAAATAAGGATTTTCAGTACATGGTAAATAACAAGGAAATAACAATTAATTTCTATTATAAAGAAACAAGTAATTGCACAAAAAGGGTGAAAACTAGATAACAAGGGTGTTAAACAAATGTTGGGCTTTCTATTGTCACTTACTCATGCATGCTCGCAGCTACGGCCTAATGTTTTAAGGTGATAACCATGGAGGACACTACCATTCCCATGGCCCACTAAGTCTAGTTGTAAGGGTGTGGAGAAAGTAACTTCTTAGTGTTAACTGCTAACTAATACACCAAAGTTGAATGATAAAGAGGCAATCCTAGGATTAAGGTATACACAAGCTTATCTAGGGGAAATAAAATCATGGAAGAGATTGATATGTGGATGCACACTATTGGGTCTTGTTATAAAGATCCCAACATAGTTACAGGGGTTGCAGTATGTTAACAATTAATAATACCATATCTCAAGTCAGCTATTAAAACCCTAGGTATTGGAGCATGAAATCCCCTCATGTTACGGTGTGCTTAAAACACACAACCACATAGGCAATTGAAATAACTAGGTCTCAATTTATATACCCTACCAAAAAATGGGGTTTGGCCTATTGCATGGTGGTGAAATCCATGATTAATAGAGCCCTTAATAAAATAAAAACAAAGATTTAAAACCTGTTTTTGATTTCTAGGTATCATCACCAACATGACACCAAAGAAAGAGCATATGCAAGATCAATAAGGGTGATAGATAAGTTACAAGATTGCTTGTAATTTCTAGGTATCATCACCAGAGTGATGCCAAAGAAAGAACATATACAACATTTATAACCAAACAAGAAGACAAAAACAATAAATAGATTTACTTTGTATAAAATAAAGTGTGATTTATTTACTAAGGATACAAATTATTGAAAATAAGAGATGTTAGTAAAAACAAATGAAGAAAATTGGTTTGATTTTTTTGCTTTTTTTTTCAATTGTCTTTGGCTAGCATTCTGAAAACAAGGTGTTAGTTTATTTTGCTTAGGCTGAAGAATAAGATAACCTACAAAAATTAATGAAAAACCATAAAAAAATACACAAAAAATAAGCCTCTGTGATGAAATCACTATTACACAGTCAAGGCAGAAAAGTGAAATTTCAAAATGATCACATAGGAAAAAGATAATAAACAAAAAAATCTTAAGGAAACAATATCACTATTGTGCCTAATGAAATCACTGAATAGAAACACAAAATCATTGTATAGAAGAAAAAAATCACTGTTGAACAAACTCACTACAAAAAAGGACAATATCACTATAAAAAATGACAAAATCACTGTAGGAAAACATGAAATCACTACAAAGAAAGATAATATCACTGCAAGAGAACATGAAATCACCACAAAGTAGGACAATATCAATGTTCTATTAAAAAATTGTTGTTCACCTAAAAAAGATAGAAAATAGCACAAAAACACAAAAAAGGTGACAAAAATGTTGTTAAGTCTAATAAAATCATTGAAATGCACTCCAAAATCATTGTTACATATAAAAATGTACAATCAAACACAAAATCCAAGACAACAACCTATAGTCCATACTAGCTCAAAAATAAATGACATTAAATGCAAGAGATGAAAGAAAAGAAAACAAAAAGATTAGAAGATGTGGGAAAGTCCCATCAAGTGTGCCAAAAATGTATGAATTAAAAAGTGCAAAGACAAATAAAAAATCTATTCTAAGCTAAATTCTATCAAAGTTAGAGCAAAAAATGCAAGAAACAACAATTGAAACCTTCATATATTAGATACAATAATGTTCAATTGTGATTCAAATCTGATTTGCTCTATTAAAATGTGGTGCTCACTTCTCCAATGCAACGATGAAATAGGCAACATTTGGATGCAAAAATGGATGACTTTGATTTTCTTGATTTTGTTTGTGATCTCTCAGGATTGTGATTGATTTCAATATTTATGATTATGATGATATATTTGAATGAAAAATTTCAAGCTTATTTATAGAATCCTAAATTACGATTTGACAAGGAAAGATCAATTAGACTTTTTCAAGGTTCCAAATGATCAATGGTTGAGGATGAGTCCTCATCCATGAGGATAGGAACTATTTCAACTAGGTGGAGAAAAAAGAGGGTTTGGCTAGTAGACTTAGTCAAAATGGAATGACAACTCAGTGGAGGAGTCAAAGGAAGTGGAAATTTTCATGGATTTGGTTGGCATGAGGGAGAGAAAAGTGGGAATGTTTAAATTGGTAAATTAAGGAATTAAATAATTAAAATAAAGAATAAAAGGTTCACAATTGACTTTTTCAAAAGTATTTGAATAAATAAATTAATTAATTTGAGTAATAAATGTTAATTATTTAATTAAGAAGAATGATTAATAAACTTAGGAAAAATGATTAAATAAATTAAGGTGCATTTCAACACTAAATGAAATTTAGGTGTATACACATGGGTACCATTGTTATATAAAGTTTAAAAATGAGACATATCTAGGATGCATATGTTATCCAATGTGTGCCTATTATCTCAAAATAAAATCATCTTTAGATTTATAACACTTTTAGGGGCTATTAGAAACCACCAAGTTGGAATTTTATGGAATGTATTGAGCTAATCTAATGCAGTAACTAGTTTGATTTTTGGTATATTTGAGGTTGTGATTAAATCACTAAATCATTCTATGTTTATAAGTTGCAATTGATTGCATCATCCAACCTTCTAAGTTTTATAGTGTGATTTGAATTAATTTACCTACAATCACTAGGTTATAAGTATGATTGGGTTACACAATTGAGACAATCTTAATTACTGGGTAGAAACTCACATTGTTTTCAAGGTTGGGAGCATGTGTCCTCCAATATCTCTCTCTATATATTTATATATATGGACTTTAAATATTTATATTTATCCTAATATAATTTCTAATGATTCATAAAGATATGTCTTTGAATCAAATTTCCAAAAGGAAAGATGGTTACATCGATACACAGGTGTACTACTAAACCTTGATCTCTTTCAATTTCAATTATTTAAATCCTTTCAATATTAGATTATATGCATTGATTATATATTATAACTAGTATTCCCTTATCTTATGGCATGTCTAGGGATATGCATGGCTGACTTGTGACATGTCAAATTTCTCTATATTCTTATTAGGTCAGCGTATTGAATAACCATGGCTAAGTAGACCTTATGTAGTAGGTAGTAATTAGTCTTAGGGGATGATATTGTGAATTCTATTATTATTTCATTATTTTGGAGTTTTTCACCTCAACCTAACTCAGTCATAATATTCAAATATTTTTGTCTTTCACCAATTATTGTTGTAGATATCTTTATTTTGTTCTTAATTTAAAAAATTATTATTTTATTGTTATGAAACATCTAAGTAATTTCATTATAAGTTGTATCACAAATTTGATTTGGGAAAGTTTTTGCGATGCAAATTTTTTCAAATCTAAATCCTAATCATTAAAAGGTTGGAAATACATAACTTGTGGTTAAGGAATGAGTCTGGAAAATTTTCAACCTTGTGCAAATAGTAGTCATTGGATTCATCTCTATGAGATGATTACAAGAGTATATTCTACCAGTACAATTTTTTGGGCCAAAAATTTTCACCCCTATTCACATTATAAGTCATTAGAATCATCATGGAGAGGTGATCACAATAGTATCATATATAAATATATATATTTTTGGGGTTACAACCTTCCTAGCATTTGTGCATGAATGGGCTTAAAACTTATGAATGTGATAAAGGGAAAGCAATGATTAATCTCCTTGTTAGGATGACATGAAGTCCAAAACTTTGGTTATGAGTATTTTGGTGGTGGTTTAGCACCTTAAATCAAAGTTACATGGTATGGTGTGGAAAGATGATCTCCATTAATTTTAAGGGGAAGTCATGAGAATGAGATTGGAGATGAATGGCTTAAGGGATAAATTTCAACAACTCATTGGGAAATTGGCTCAACTTGTAGCTCAACCTTTGTAAAATAATTCTCCACCAATCAAATTTGTATCTCTCAATCAAAACAATTCTAGCACCAATTTAGGGATAAAGCCTATGTTTCTAAAAGTGAAGTTATAAAATTTTGATGGTAAGGATACACTCACATGGCTTACTCAAATTGAAAATTTATTTGATCTACATCAGACTCCTTATTCATAAAATGTGGTCATGGCCTTTCTATATCCTCAACCTGAGTAGTTCATTTTGTATCACTAGTTATATGCTTAAAATAAAAAGAATAGTGTCATAATTTCATGGTTAATATTTATTTAGGAATTATAGTTCCACTATTGTAATAATATTTCTGAAAACCACTTCAGTTAGCTATCCAAGATGCACCAAACCATGACTCTAAAGGATTACAGTTCATCAATATTAGAATCTCTCCTTACGTGTGGTGGACATCACTGAGGAAAATCTAACTGACCTTTTTTTGGGTGGCCTTAAAAATAGAATTCAATTAAAGGTTTACATGTTTCATCCCATTAATGTATTTTAATCCCTACCAAGTACACACATGGCTAAGGAAAAATAGATGATTATATGAAGACCACACACTAATGTCTATGAACACACTTTCCTAGTACCATCATTTTTGTAACTTATTATATTGACTCCTCAATAAATTGAACAAAATCATGTAAAAGGTTTATGATATGATTGTGATATAAAATGCAACAAAGGACATTTATGTGTTGAAAAGAAGTTTTACATTGGAGGCACTAATCAGGAGGAAGAAGATGATGAGGTTTCAAGGGTAGGTTTGGAATAGCCCAAGGATGAATTTGAATATTCTCAACCTATTATTTCATGTTATGCAATTTTAGGCATTGTTACTTCTCAAACGCTTGAGGTGGTGGGTTTACTAAATAAATAGAAGATGACTATGTTAATTGAATCTGGGAGTACACATAAATTCATCAAAGTAAACTATATACTCAATTGAATTATTTCATTTATCTAGCTCCAAAATTTTAGGTCATTATAATAAATGGTGGTACAATCAACTATTCTAAAAAATTCCATAGAATTAAGCTTGCCATGGGAGACTAAATATTAGACTCCCCTATGTTTTTTATCCCCATGGGAGGAGCTCAAATTGTTTTACGAGTGTAGTGTCTCACCACTTTGGGAATTATTGAGATGAACATCTAGGAATTATTCATGAGGTCCAATTAAAAAGGTAAGACATTTAAACTACTTTGGTTATGGGCTAAATCTCCATTACTACTTAGTTCCCATCAGATGATGAAAATTCTTTGAAAAGGTATTGAAGGATTTATATCACACTTATTTTCCATAGAGGTTCAGCCAACCAAGGAGTCTACACATCCTAATTTACTAAGGGTATTGGATGACCATATGATGTTTTTGGTGACATGCCAAATTGACTTCCTCTATGCTACGTGCATGATCATGCCATCAGGATCATTTTAAGAAGTATACCACACCTAACATCAGACCCTAAAAGTATCCAAATCCCTAGAAGAGTGAAATTTAAAATATGGTACATGATATGTTCAAGGCATGAATCATTTGACATAGTCAAAGTGAATATTCCTCCCCTATGTTCATGGTGCTAAAGACGGATGGAACTTGGTGGATTTGCCTAGATTACAAAAGAACACAATAAGTAAACCATAAAATATAAGTTTCATATTGTAGTAATTGATCACTTATTAGATACATTTCATGGTGTTGTTTATTTTATCAAGTTAAACCTTCACTTCGGGCATCATTAGATTTAAATCCGTGATGAGGACATACGTAAAACCACTTTCATAAATCATGAAGGCCATCATGAATTTATGGTCATGTTGTTTGGCCTCATAAATTCATAATATACATTTTATAGTTTGATGAATATTGTTCTCAATCCATTTTTGATAAAGTTTGTATTAGTGTTTTTTGATGATATCCTCATCTACAACAAAAATTAGAAATACTATTTAAATCATGTAAAATAGGTACTTTTAGTTTTGGAACAACATCAACTTTATGTCAAACCTTATAAATGTGTTTTTGGTGTACAAGAGGTGGAGTCCTTAGGTAATATTGTTTCACATGAAGGATTTAAAGTTTATCCTATAAAATCCAAGTGATGATGGAGTGGAAGGTTTTGAAGACATTGAATAACCTCTAAAAATTTTTGGGGCTAACTAGTTACTATAATAGGTTTGTAAAAAATTATGGTGGAATTGAAACCCCACTCACCTATTTGTTAAGGAAAGACTACTTATAGTGCACTGATTCATACCCCTAAACATTTGATCAATTGAAAATAGCTATGTGCATAAATCCAGTTTTGGCTACTCCTAATGTTTAAAAAAACTTTGTTTTGGAATGTGATGCATTTGGATATGGCATGGGCATTGTAATAATGAAATAAGGTAGATCACTTGCATTTGAAATTCATAAAATAAATGGAAAATATAGGTTAAAACTAATATATGAGAAAGAGATGATGGTTATTCTATATGAATTCAAGAAATAGAGACCTTATCTGATGGGTCATCACTTTTAGGTAAAGACTAATCATGATAACCTCAAATATTTTAAAAAAAAATGATTGTCATCTAAAGAAAAATAGAATAGGGTGACTAAAATTATAGGCTATGATTTTACAATAGTGTATAAGCAAAGAAAATATAATGTCATGGAATATGACCTCTCTTGACATGATGAATCAATTGAGACATTATTATGTGCCATGAGCATGTGGCATGGAGATTGTCTATAGTAAGCAAGATCAAAATGGGAGATTGATGTTGCTACCAAGCATTTGATTCAAAATATTTATCAAGGTTCTGATGAATATAAAAAAATTACATGGTAGGGGAATACATTATGGTATAAATATAAATTGTACCTATATAATCACTCTCTCCTAAAACATAAAATTATTCAAGAACTTCAGGCCTCTTCACTTAGAGGTCACTCTGCATTTTTGAAAACATATCATAGAATTAATAAATAATTATTTTTTGAAGGACTCAAGGGGGAAGCCCAAAAATATGTGGAATAATTCATGAAATTTCAATATAATAAAGGGTAAAACCATTAAGACACTAGGTATTTTTCAACCTGTATTCATCCCCAACAATCATTGGGAGGAGGTTTCCATGGATTTAATTATTACAGTTTGAGAGTAAAGATGTTATTATGGTAGTTTTGGATTGACTCACTAAGTATGCTTATTTTTTCCCTTATCATAACCTTTTATTTTAATTATAATAGATTTTTATTCTCTCAATATAATCCATAAATTGCATGGTACTCCAAGGATCATTGTAGTAATTTTGGAACTAAATTATTTGCATGTTTGGGTATGCAATTAGATCATCATTCATCATATCATCCTCAATCTAATGGACAAATATAGGTAGTCAACAAATGTCTATAAGGGTATTTATGTTGTTTTGTTTATGATAAATAGGAAAAATGGGTTTTTTGGCTGCCACTTATTGAATGGAGGTTGTAGACATCTAATTCCTAACACCATTGTGCTAAAATTGTCAATCTTACTTGAAATTCACTCAAACACAGAATTTGAACTAGAATCACTAAAAAACACTAAATGGCTTGAGCTTATCATATACAAGTGCCAACTTAGGATATTGTCTCCCTAAATGGGGCAATGTATTTTAAGTGATTATCAAATTTTCTCAAATAAGTTAGAGTCAAAATAATGAAAATGCAATTTGATGCTCTGAACCACTAAATTCTTCTAATTCAAAAGCACATTACACATGCATTTGTTATTTCATGTTCACGATGTTCTAAATGGGATATTGGCCCATACACAACTGCCACATTATTCTAATTATACTCCAATCAAATTATGACTTAGTAACTTAACATTTTGATTAGTTTGATTAAGTGTGTAACCAATTTCCAAAGAATTATGTAAAATTTAATTAATCTCACTTAGGAAAATTAATCCAAATCAAGGACTTATGTGTAAAATCCATAGAAGTTATTGAATATATTTTAATTGGAAATTAATTTATAATATCTACATCATCAGGTGACATCATTTTTGGGGTGGCATCCGTAATCCATAAAGAAAAAATATCAGGTTTAAGGCCTCCCATGCCTCTTTAGTGCCCCTTATTTCCAAATATTTATGAGGGTGTTTATGATTTGAGCCTCCAAAATTGAATGGATTCTTGGCCACACATCTTGATCTCAAGATGTATGGTTATGATTCAGTCTAATAATTTCAAAAAATATATAAACAAGAGGGAAAAAATCACCATTTTTAAGTTATTTTGGTTTAAAATTATTATGCAAAATTCTCTCCACAAGCCACTTTTGTCTAGTGTTATTATGCTTAATTTTCAATAAGAAAGCTTCACTATAGGCATAACATTGATCAAATATCATGAACCTAGTTTCATTGGTGCACTTGAGATGGAGGATCATTGCCAATCATCATTTATAAAGACTATTGGGTTATTATAGTTATTTCTATGTTGGTGTTGAAGCTTTTTCCCAACAGGCTAGTGCACTGGCCCTATCATGTGAGAGAAGAGTCTCACATATTCACACAAAGCATGTAGTGAAAGATCAGTTCTTTAAGGCTTTGAACCATAATGTGTTTTTACTCATCTTTCATAATAAATTTTTTAAAAGGTTATTCAAGACCATAAATACACCACTATTATCCTTAATGTTATAGATTTGATTATTACTTCTCCCACATCCTTTAAACTCTACTTCCCTTGTAATACCCTAGTCTTCTACTTATTGTTCTAAGTCTTATATTTTTGGGTCCCTCATGACATGTTCTCTCTTGACTAGGAAATCTTGTGCCAAGTCTCATACACCATTATCCTTCTATGCCCATCACCTCCCATTCCACAACACTTCTATGCTTGTCATCTATGCACCATGGTCTTCTCACATCGTGGTCTTCCTATGCTATGTTGGTACTTAAGTAAAAATGGATAATGGTCCCTTTGCACTATGAGATAAAAATGGAACATTACTTATTCAAAATTTAGGGGTCAATATCACTCAAAACTAATCCCTTAGTCCATCCCAGACTAAGTCATGCGATCATCCTCCAAAAATTTTGGCCCCTTCTACTCGAGTTCCTTATTCAGCCCATCTTAGTGGGGCAATGCATCAAGGACTTTAGAAATCATTTGTTTAATGGCCTCCTTTTATTCTTTAATATCTATGGGTTGAGTCAGTGTCTCAATATTTTTCACTTGTTCATTTAGGGCTACATTAGCTTCCTTCTGGATGTCTTCTAACTCAGAGACCTTTTTAACTTATCCTCAGAGTATGGAAAAACTTGTGTATACTTGTTTGTGATGGTTATTAATGGCATATTAAATCATTTAAACATCCTTAAATGCTTTCACACACTCAATGTGGTATTTTATTAAAAGGGAAACATTATCCACTTGTTGCCTTAGTACTTCCTCATCATGGAGTCAGGATTTCACTCTTTTATTTGGGCATGCTAGGCACACAAAAATGTCATCCAAAATGGGGATAAATTCCTAAAATATCTCCAAGGTGATTTAAAAAATGTTTTCCATCATGATGAATTGTTCAATTATTTCCTTGGCCTCATCTTTGGGTGTGGGGTGTTCCTTATTTTTCTTGAGCAATAGCACAACTAATGTTTCCAGCTTTCTATTGGCATCTCTATCTAATGGCATGCCATATACTAGGGCTAGTTTCTCATTCAAAATTGTTTTACAAAGGTTCAAAACCCTTACCTTATCCTCAGTGGCATCATGGATTTGTTACTTCAAGGAGGCCACTTCATCTGTGAGTACTTACTTTTTTTCATACACTTTCTTATACATCTCTACAACCCAGCCATGTTTCCTTTCTGTTGTGTATGCATCTAAATTTGAAAAAATGTTCTGATGCATCATTTCCATGGCCATATTAAAAAATGTGTCACTTTTCATTATTGGAGAGAGCCATTGTGGATCAATCTTCATGATTTCAAGTAGACTTGGAGCATCTAAGCCAAAAAAAAAGTCTAAAGGAATGTCAAATTAGGGTTCTTTATTTTACATTTTCAAAAAGAAGTACACCTAATTATTTTTTTTGGTGTCACTTATTTAGGGTGGAAGTGCTTTCAAAGATAGAGGTCCTTATAATGTACACTAAATTGGTAACATTCTCACATAGTGGATGGCCCTCTTTGTTCCTACTCCCCTTCAACTGGCCCCTTCCCCCTTTTTGGGTCTTGCTCAGGTTCCCCCTCTTGATGGATTTTTGAGGCCATCTCATTTTTTCCCATTCCATAAATATCAATTTGATCAGCAACTGGGGCCTCTTGTATTGGGTATGGAGGATTTTCTGAGTCTGATCCCAAATTATGAATCTGCTCCTGAGGGGGGTCCCTTTTGGGTGCTTGATGTTGAGGTTATTATGGTGCTAATTTGATGGTAGTCTTTGGAGATGGTGGAGCCAAAGGTTTTCATAGAGGTGAAGGTGGGGGAGTTGGATGATGAGATGAAGGGTTTAGGGTAGGTAAGTGGGAAGGAGTGGAATGAGAAGGTGAAAATGAAGAGGAAGTAGATGGTGATGAAGTGTGAGATGAAAATTGATAATCTAGTAAAGGTGAAGGATGAGGTGGAGAAGGTGAAGGGTGAGGTGGAGGTGGATGTGGCATGTAAGAGTGATAAATAGTGGGTCTTGGGGGATTCACCTCCATCATCATTTATCATTTTTAAGGGGCCTACTACATATTTATACTATCACTTAGTTATGGCTACTTCCTTCTTACTTATAGTGCCTGGGGGAGCCTTTCCTTAGGGTCTCTATCTTGAGGGTACTAGTGGGGGAATAACATGTAAAAAAATTTATGGACTTGCTCCTTGAATAGGATATTTTTTACCTTGTTATTAGTTAAGTATATTTCCCCTCTCTCCAAAATGGCATTTTTACCAGGATACACAAACATTTTTTGGAAGGTGTGGCATTCCACATCGATTCATTCTACCTACAAACTTATTTTCTATGCATCATAAATATAGTTGATATAATCAATGAAGTATCATGAATAAAATGAATATGGTAGTTTAAGCCATGCTAAAAGATCTCTTGAAGGTTTCATATGAATGTGCACCAAAGAGTAGTGCTACTTTCTAGTGAATTCTACTTGATCTATGATTAGGGGGAAATCCTTGGGAATATACCATTCATTCCCAAAATCTACCTTCATCTTGTCAAACCAATACCTCATATTCATCTTGAAAGATGGGGTAATGTGTTGGGGGAAAGTGAAGGCTTTTAAGTGCTCGGTAGGGGACCTATGAGTGGGGGGTACACCCACTTCAATGAACCTGTGTTATATTTAGGTACCCTAATCTCATAAAAAACTAGAAACAAAAGGATTACTCCCTAAGGAAAACTTTATTTAGGAATTTTGTGTACCTTCTTCATGTCTTCATCTATCTTTTGGGTAAAATAAATTGCTTAGTTGTACTATGTTCCCTGAATAACTTGGTGAGCAATGTGCAAGTGGGCCATGTCCACCTCCTTCCATTTTTTGATCCCTTTGACCTTGGTAGAAATGATCCATGTTGTAATTATGAGGGTGAGATCCTATAGGTTCCTTATATGTATTACATTCCCCTACTTTTGGTACATAAGCATATTGGTAATATACTAAATCTCCTATGTATCCACCGAGTCATCTAACACATTCACCCTTGAGCACTGAAGTCTTATGACTTTTCTTATCCTTTCCTTGGTGATCTTCATGTTTCACCCCACAAAGTGGATACATTCCTCATGGACATGCAAGAGGAAGAATTAAACCACCTCCATAGGCTTGCCAAAGTAGGGTATCTCAAAAATTTGAAAAAGGCCAACCTTATCTAGATGGTTCTTGATGGACATGTCATATACCACTTGATTCCTAGTGTTAGTGGTCTATAATTGATAATAATTTTTAAACTCTACTTTTTTTCCCAGTTGACAGTGGTTGTAGTCAAAAATTTTGGTAGTCAACACCTTAAATACCTAGTTCTCCATGCACAAGACTGACTCCATGTATTGCATCTCTTCAATTAAAAAATATGGATGGGGGGGTGTTAAGGAATTCTATGATGAAGAGGCATGTGCCTAATTTCCTTTCTTCACCATATTTACTTTTTCTATACTCTCTCTCACTTCTCCTTCCATGCTTACTCTCAAAAATCCCATTTACTACACTTGTTCTAGTTTCTCTTCTTGGTATCCTACATGCTTATCTCTTATAGGGAACCAAGCTCCTCTACTCACCTCTTCCTCCTTTGGTATGGTTAGAATATTTTCAAATATGTTGGAATTTTTATTTGACTGCATTACCCTTCATGGTACTTGAAGGTTAACTTGCATCCATCCCACATTTCCAAATGAGTACATGGTGGTGGTCCAAATTGCTTCAACTCTCAATCTTCATGCTCCAACAATGATAGATTTGTAACTTGTAACTTCAAAGATTTCATTTCCTATACCTCAATACAAAATATAAACCTCTCTTCTTTCCTTATAAATAGCCATCATGTCTTTGCCAACTTTTCAATCACTCTACTCTGCTCAAATTTGAAATAATTCAATTGTATCATGGTCACTGGTTTGCTAGTTCATCATTCACACATAACACTTAAAGATTTAAGCAAGGTAAAACTAAAAATGACTTCATAAAGTTTATTTATAGGCCCTTCAGGGGTCTTAACCTCCATTAATTCCTTCCCTCCCCTTTTCACCTCTATCCATAAATACATATCTTTTAACTACCTTCATACTTTGAATATTGTATCAAGCATTTAGTGTCTTAACCAATTTTTCCCATCATTCCACTCACATGCTTCTTGCCATAACTAACCTTGTCACATTAATGGTCCATCCCTTCCCATGCCTTTTTTGGAAGTGGATGACAATTGTGTCCCACCTTTTTAATGAAGTTGAAGATAATTATCCCCTGAATGGTAAGAATCTTTCAAAATGCTTTCAAGGTGAATTGAATGACTTACACACCCTTAATTACTTACATGTCATAGATGATTCTCATGCCTTATGGTATTTATGTGCCCACTTGTATTTCTTGTATTCATATTCATGATGCTTTACCCCACACTAAAAGGGTCCATGGTCCTCCATGAAAACAATCAAAGTACAAGAACTCACAACAATATTAAAGAGTCACACACCTCAAGGGTAGTAATTTTTATTGAAAGAAGGAAATTATAACCTAATGGACTTGAGACTTATTGATTACAAAATTTAATCTAAAAAAAATCATGATATAAAGGAACTAACCATATATTCATTTTAATTGACAAACTTTGGTAGGTCAAATACTATGTATTATGAAGGGACCATCCCAATGGATCTAGAGCTTCCTAGGGTGGCACCTAAGCTTAGAGTCATATAAAAGAACTTTCATTCCTAGAGAAAGGACTTTGTTCTTTAGATATAAATCATGCCATGCTTTCTATTTGCATTTCTCAACATCCTGACTCTAATGGGTGAGGAACCACATCTCATCTAGTTTCATTAAATCATCAAGATAAGATTTCAAAGAGACTTCATCATCTAAATTTTTCACATGAACTAGCTGAAGAGATGGAACCAAGAATTCCACTATCATGATTGCTTTCTTTCTATATACTAAGTTGAATGGTGTAATTTTTTTGAGGCACTTATATGTGGTTTAGTATGCCTAAAGTATTGTAGATACTCTATCATCCCAGTCAGTCCAACCAACATTGTAAATTTTTATCAAAGTGGTACCAAGGATCTTATTGAAGGATTTAGCTATTCCATTGGCTTTTGGATGGTATGGTGTTGTATTATGGTGTGCAATCATGAAATTGGCCAACAAGATGCGAATAATCTCATTCAATAATTGGATTCTATGATGAATGGTGAAGCTTAGGGGACATTAAGACCATGTTATAATATTCTCCTAGATTAATTTCATGACATTTGATACAGTACAATCTTTTGTTGGCATTGATTCAACCCAGTGAATGAGGTAGTTAGTTGTTATAATGATGTACCAAGAGCCCGTTCATCATCCTACAAGAGTGACAGGCCCTACAAAGTCAATAGCCCATTTTTTAAATGGTTCTTAAGAAGAAATAGGGAATAATAACATATCATCTCTTCTATTTAATTTTCCTACATGATGGCATACATCACATTGCCTAATATAATCCTTTGCATCTTTGAATAAAGTTGGCCACTAGAGTCTAGTGAGAAACACCTTGCATGCAATAGCCTCTCTAGTATAATGTCCTCTGATAATGCCTTCATAGGCTTCTCAGATCACTTCAAGGTGCTCATGTTTCATTACACAATGGTAAATAAGCTCATCATTATCCATCTTATAAATATTTCTTACTATGAGCTGATAAGGCGTGGCACAAACTACAAGTTTCTTTTTCTCTTGTGAAGTGAGGGAGTCAGGTATGCAACTAGTATTGAAAAATATTGCAGTATCTTATAGATCTTTAGTTACTCAAGAAAATCAAAAGAGATATACATCAGGAAGATCATTTTCTATGGCATTGGGGGTTATCTGTTTTTAATTTAGGATAAGTGATCATGTCCATAGTTGGTCTTCCTAGGCTTTACTATTACAAAAACCTAAAATTCTTAAAAGAGAACAATCCAACAATAAATCCTTCCATATAGTACTAGCTTGTTGCCAAGATACTTCAATGCCTCATGTTCTGTATAGAATATAAATGGAGTGGTTAGAAGGTATTGTCTAAAATTTTATAGAACATAAACCATAGACAAAGCTTCATGCTCAATGATGGTATAGTTCCTTTTAGTTGATGTTATCTTCCTCCTAGTAAAGTAAATCATGTGATCCAAATTTCCTTCACTTGGTTGTGTGAGTATCACTCCGACTTCCATCCCAAATGCATTAACATGGATATGAAAAAGATTTCTTCAATTAGGGAATTACAAGATAGGAGTAGTAGTTAACCTTTATTTGAGTGTTTAAAAGTATACTTTAAAATAATTCATCCATATAAACTATTTATTATTCTTTATAATCTTTTCTAGAGGCACAAAAATCTTATCATAACCCTAAATAAATTTTTTGTAGTAGCTTATGTGTCTTAGGATGGTGCACACCTTGCACTAAGTCTTGGGTGCTGGTAGATGATGAATAATAGAGACCTTGGCTAGATATACTAGGAGTCCTTCCTTACAAATGATATGCCCAAGAAGTACATGAAATAGTGTTGTGAATAGTAAATAAATTTGAAACACTCGCTAGTGCTCAATCATGAGTCTCAAATTGGTATAATGGTCCTTGATCAACCCATATACCATCCAGTCATCTAGGTAGACTTAGAGGAATTTATGAATAAAATATTTTAAAGCCTCAACTGCTATTTATGAAAACATTAGTAGGGCATTTTTCAACCTGAAAGGCATGATGGTATAGGCAAAAGATCCCCATTCAATAGTAAAATTAGTCTTGGATTGGTCTTCCTTAACTATCTCGACTTGGTGGTACCCTAAGAACCTATCGATAAAAGAGTATACTTCACAACCAATAACACCCTCTAATATTTCCTTTGTGAAAGGTGTTGAGGAAGGATAAATCACACATTATGCATTTAAAACATAGTAATCCACATAGAGCCAACTATGCCCATCGCTTTTGATATTGATTATCATGGGTATAACCCATTAAAATTCATCAATGAGATTAATTACATTAGTGTGGAACATGTTATTTATCTCTTCCTTCATTCATGCTCAGAGATTAGGGTTCATCCTATATGGATGTTTCTTCATGGGGAAATCACCATCGATTAGCTTTATATGCATCTTTCATAAAGAAGGGTAAAATCCTTTCATTTAACCATAATTATTTGGAAATACATCTTGATACTCTTTTAATAACTCAAAAATCTATTTGATTTCTATCTTAGTCCAATAATTTCTAATTCTCACCATCTTAGGTTCTTACTCCATGCCAATGTTACATTGAATAGTTTGAATGGGCCCATGATAAGGCTTGTTCATTGGAGAACTTATGTCCTAAATAGTTCATGAATTATTACTTGTAGGGAAATCTAGGTGGTTTGTCAAGGGGTTGAGTGAGGTAGATCCTTCACCTTCATCTAATTAAAAGATAATATTTTTCCTGCCCATGTAGATCTCTTCTCATCATTCTTCACTAAGAACTAGAGTAGGCATAAAAACTGATTGAGTGGGAAGCTTAGTGAATAAATGCAAGGGTTCTTCAAGTTCATGATGAATATGCTTAAAGTGATATTTGATGGGACTAGAATCCCCAATAATTGCTTCCTACATGGCATAAAGAGTTAGGCACAAGTCCATACTTGGTGATGAATAATATAACATCGACTTCATGTTTTCCTTTAGTAGTTGCTAGAAACTTATTCCCATGTGCCTTTGTTCTAAATTGTACCAAGCCCACACCCAAGTGTGCAAAGTCCCATATAATACATGGACCCAAAGGTACTCTAGTAAGAATGTTTCTTCAACTTTCCATATTGTCTCACAAGCATTAATGTGAGGTTTAGGTGCTTTCACACCATTATAACTAAGTGTGCCTCTAATCTTATTTTCATGATGAAATATATGATGTAGATCAACTCACACTTGATTCCAATATAAAAGGCACTCTTTATGAGTATACCACCATCTGGTAGTGGTACCATAAAAATGTGATCTAATGACCTCATCCGATCATTTTAGGTATCATAGAACTCTTCAAGGGATAGATAAAGTCTCATGCCTCCATTTATCTTTGGAACCATGGAGCTTCATCAAGTCTTTCCAATGTGGCCCCACTAGTGGTCCTCTTATTTCTAAACCCATGAGGTGCACAAAATTGTGACATTTAGGAAGCAAGTGTGAAATGCTTTATCCTCTATTTATAGTGTTACATGACCTTTTGATGAGATCATAATCACCATGGGCCCAATAGTTGAATGAATTAATTTTAGTATCTAAGATAGACTAGTTTTCCATCCACCAAAGAATACCATCTAGCATTGGATCATGATATTCATCATTTTGAATAGTCACATTATACAAGTTATTGATGTCTTCATTAATGCTCATAGGGTTGATATAGGGAGGTCCTTGTGTTTGGTCTAAAGGTATTACTATGTGTTGGTCAGTATTATCAAAGCTTATGTATCAATTTTTAAAGCTCAAGTCTTCATGATTCTCATAGCACCAAGGCCTTCCAAATAGGGATGGATAGTCATCATCTTCTACTAAATCTAAGACCTCAAAATCTACTTTGAAGGGAAACCCAAGTATATCAATGGTGGCATTCTTGAGAACCCAAAGAGGATGCACTCGAGCCTTATTTTCCATAAACAAGACATGAGGAGAGGAATGTAGGGATAGACTAGAATTTTTTTTCCAATCATCCTTAGTAAGAATATTAACTTATGTGCCAGTATCTACTAGAATATCCTAGATTACCCATCTGTTAATAGTAACATTAACCAATATCTCTCCATCATCTAGGGGAGTAGAGAAACTAGGATTTTCCTAACATCAAGCATGATTTAAATAGTGATATTCACTTTTCTAGCCTAAATGAGGGTGGTCTTCATTTGGTAAGCAGGCTTGACCTTTAATCCAAGTGTTGAGCTAGGGAACAATGTCCTCATCCAACATATATTTGTACAGTTCTTAAAAATTATACCTCACCACTGGTTGAGGTTTGACTTCTCTTTACACTGTAGTGTATTGTGTCACATCCTTATCTTTGAGGTATTGAATCTCACCATGGATCTCTCATACTAGTGCCATTATATCCTAAAGGACATTCTTTTATTGTTGTGCATCGGGGTACTTTATTTCCCATGGTTCTTCCCAATGTACCTTCTCAATTGAGTTAGCTATAAATTGAGTCTATCCCCCAATTAAAGTAGTGATATTAACTTTTTATACTATCATTATGGTTGGTCATGCATGTTATTGTGTTTTGTCTATTCAAATAATGATGGAACCTTTTTCATTTTAGTCCTTAGTGATGGCTGCATATACATCAAGACACTCTTCTAGTCGATGGTCCTTTTTTCAAAATACACAAGTCAAGTACTGTAGGCATTCCATTTGATATTGGTTTGACGACCCACATTTGTAGTAAGTCATTGGTGAAAACTAGCCACTACCTCATCCTCATCCTCTCCCTCATCCATAGTAGCCACCATTGTCTTGGGTATTGGTGACTGAATTTTGGTGCATGTCATGTGCTCGAGCTTCATGTATATCACTAATCAATAAATAATGATTGGTGTCATGGGTGTAAGCATCATAAATCTTACAATACTCAGACACCTTAGTGTTTTTAGTTCACTAAAAAAGTGGATAATAATGGACATCATGTTCCTTATGATAGATCTCACAAGTTTTTTGCATAGATGTTCTTGCATAGGTAGTTGTTCCTTGTATGGCCTCCAATTTCATAGTCAGTACACCAAACACCATTATGTGTCTCATGTGCATTGTTTTCCATTAAAATTTCAAGTTTTGATGCCATGGATGCTATATATGCCTCCATAAAGGGACTAATCTTGGTATCCATGATTTTAACTACTTCAATGCAAAGGGAAGCTTCTAGTGTCTCACACATGCTGGTGAAGGTTCTTTGTGATAGAGTCCAATGGAAAGGTAAAAATAAGCCTCCCATAAACCATTGTGCATGTTGAGTAGGATTTATTTCAAATGATAAATTAGAAAGCAAGGTTTTAAATTATGCAAAAGACTCACGTACATTATCTATAAGTCCTTTTTTTATATCCTTTAACACTATTATACTTTGTTGCTCAAACTTAGGGATGTAAAATTATTGTAGGATGGTTGCTTTAAGTTGGTCATATTCACCCACTGCTTGTTGAGGTTCAAAATTTCATTACCATTTATGCATACACTCTAAAATTATGGTTACAAACTGCATAGCCTTTCATTTAGAAGACATGATGTCATGCACTCTCCAAATCAATTCACACTTGTGGACATGTTCAACTACATTCCCTACCCCTCTGTATTTAGGAAAATGCAAGGTCATCTCATAGTAGACCATAATAGGTTAGTGAACAGGGGCTGCTAGAACCAAAATGTTGGGTTATTTTAGTTAGTTATATGTTGTCACTAAAACTTCTTCCAAATATTCTATCACATGAGAGATGAGTCTCACACACTCATCTGAAGTGCATAGAAAAAGACTAGTTCCTGAAGGATTTGAAGCACAATGTGTGTTTACTCATCATTCATAATCATAAGTTTTAAAAGGTCATTTAACACCATAAATACACTATTATTATCCATAATATTCTATATTTGATTATGATAATAACTAAGATCACCATTACTAACTAGTGATAAAAGAAAAAGAGACCTGTGACTTGGAAGTAAAACACATTCATCATTCAATACTTATAATATTTTATCATCCATAACACAATATGACAAACACTAAATTCTCAATAAATAGCTTATTGAATTACAAGACAAATTTTCTATCTCTATTCCCTAAAAAGACCATCATGCACATGTTTACAATAGGGTTTTTATACTTGTTTTACTCTGACCAAGTGTCACAATTCTAACTATCATGAACAAATGGCACATGGACTCCCAACAGGCTAAGAGTCATAGATCTTACAACTTTTTGTTCCTATATACTTGAGCCTCTACACCCTTAGGTACTTGCTCTATGCTATATTTTGGTGACCAAGTATTCCATTCCTCATAGGCTAGTACAAGACATTTCATCATTAGGGTCAAAGTGTCCTACTTGAATTGTTCTTCTAACTACTCCTACATCCCTCATGCTCCACTTCCCTTGCACTCCCCTAGTCTTCTTCTTCTTGTTCCAAGTCCTTTATTTTTGGGTCCTTCATGACATGTTCCCTCTTGACTGAGTCTTCTCATGCTAGGTCTCCTATACCATTATCCTTCTGCACCCATCACCTTCCATGCTAGAACACTTATGCACCTGTTAGGTATGGAACATGGTCTTCCCATGCCATGGTCTTCCTGTACCATGCTGATACTTGTATAAAAATGGACAATTTTTCCTCCATGTCATGTGCCAAAAATGAAACAATACTTATTCAAAATTTAGGGGTCAACAAAGACTTGAACACCAAATCAAGGCAAAACTCCCATTTTAAGCCACATTTGGAGGTGGGATGCTCTTTGGAAGGTTTGATGTATATTATTTCTTTCAATAGCTCTTAATTTTCATTCATCAAACCCCATTAATGGAATCATCTTAGTTAGTTATGTTCTTTATCCATTTATTGAGTTTTTTTTACTAATGCTTGATCTAACTCAATATGGATTCCATCTCTACATCTTGGCACATCCGATGGGACCATGCATCTCATACAAGCAAAGAGACTAATTTGACACTCTTAGATTTTCTAAAAAAAGCTTAAAAAACTCTAAAAATCAAGTTTTACCATTATTTTTCCCATGTTTTTATTATTTTATTGACACATGGTTTACATAGTGACTAGTATCATCATGTCCTAATCGACATCGGTCCATGTGTAGGGTAGAACATAGAAGAAAAACTTAAATTTTGAGTTTCTTGAAAGTAGCAGGGTGTTATTATTAATTTTATAAACTTGCATGTTCTTTATCTAAACATTTTATTGTAGGATCTAGAGACTTTTTCGATTTTTAATACTTATTTGGGCTAACAAATGTTTTTTGAAAGAAAAGTGTTTTTCCTATGGGTTTATAGGTAACCAAAATTAGTTTTTATGAATTGACATCGGTTTTATTATAATCAGCATTCATTTTATCATAACTCACATCAGTCACTACAAATTGACATTGATCTCTATGTAGAAAAATAGAAAAACTTGAGAGGAATTTTTCATATCTTACTTTTCTCATTGATATTTTTTCTTCAAGGCAAACATAAACCCTCTAAAAATTATTGGTCACATGTTGGAGAAAAGCATAAGTTTGAAATTATTTAAGTGTTGAACTTCTCATTTGGTGCTTAAAAATAATTTAGAGGTTTTTACACTTAGATGTTTTGTGAATTTTTTTACAAATTTTCAAGGCCAAGAGGCCGTAAATTTCACAAACACTTCTATTTGGTTCATTAAAGTAAAAAATTGCTTGTTTTATGCTAGATCTTTTATATTGGTTTATTTTTCACAAAATGAAGGATACATGTATGCTCTCCCCCCCCATCCCCTTTAAGGAAATAGGGTGACCAAAAGATCTCTTTCCTTATAAATTGTGCATTATCCAAGCCATGAAAATAATGTTGTTAAGTCTCTCTCCAAATCCATACGGTTTGGGTGATCTAAACATAACCTTTAAAGTCTTTTCACTTTATGTTTCATTTTTAAGCAACTTGGCTTATGAGGGGGAGTTCATAGCCTCCTCATAAGTTATTTAGGGGTGTGTTGACTTGGGATTTCATCTACTAGCATCGTACCAATGCCACTTTATGGTGGAGCATATAAATTAAAGCATGTATATTATGATTTCTAAGGGGCTGAGCGACTAGCCTCTCCAATCATAACAAAAACTAGAGTCAGGTCTAGCTCACCAAGGGATTACACTAGGAAGTACACAAATATAATTTATTTATAAAGGAATATACCCTTACATAATAATTTATCCAATATAAACTTGATTTACATGAGTCATATCTAGTGTTAACCACATTTTAGACCATTTAGATGTTCAAAAATTTAGTTTTAGAACAACCCCACTTGTCATGGACATATTATTGATGCAGGGCGAGTAGTTCAAAGTTCCATGTCACCATACATTCTCTTATGAGAAATGGGGTGTAAAAACCTTACTATTTCATGTTCTTTTATTTTTGGATTACCACTTAAAATCCTCCAAAGAGCATGTATATAGAAGAAATTCAATAGTACAAAGCAACCTTATCAGTTTTAATACTTTGGATGTTATAGTTAGTTGTATATCTCTTTTAATCCTTCATTTTCTTGGTCTTATTGAGTCTAAAAATTGTGTGAAAACTAAAAAACATCAACCAAACACCTTTTTTATCCACCTTTTTTTTTAACGAGGCATTACATTGACCAAATAAAAATCACCTTTTTCCTTGTTTAAATCATCATTTGAAACATTGTGTTTGTATTTGTCTAAACAACATTGTTATGTTTTTCCATTTGAGTATAGACCACTTGGAAAAAATATTTAAGTTCATTTTTAATTTAAATTTAGAATCTCACCTTTCTAAGTTCTAAGCTAAGGTATTAATCAGTTTGCCATTTGCACTTGGTTTGAGTTAACTTGGATTCAATTTCTTGTTTAGGTTGAAGGATACTTTATAAAATCATTATCATCCATTTTTATCATTCAAAATTTAGGTTAACTTATGTATCACTCACACTCTAAGTTCTAGAACCATTTTAATTCCTATCACCATGTGGAAACATTGTGCTGATCTTTTGGTTTTAGTTTATACTTAGGATTTCTTATGTGTTTTCACATCTTGAGCTTCTTAATTCACATTATTGCCTTCCTCATCAGAAAGACTCTTATAATTTTATAGTAACAACTCATCAAATTTGTACCTATATTTTATGGTGTTGATGTATCTTTAAACCTAAATTTTGTGTGTTATCTTGTACTTTAGGTTTTAGAGTTATCATACCCTCTTATAATTTGACTATTTTAACCCACAAATTGAGTAATTTCATGACAATAATGTGGTCCTATGCCACTTATATTTATTATAATTTATTTTTATATTATCACTTATTTATAAAAAATCAAGACACACCTTTTAACATTTACAAAAAAAAATTAAAAAATTAGTAAACATAGAGAACAATGTTCTATACATGATGCAAAGATATACATGTAGTGGGGTCTCTTACAGCCTTAGCTATGATTAAGATCACTTTTATGATGGGGAATAGAATTCCATGGTGTTTGAGGACATTCCCACGACTATAGGATCTAAGAAATACTATTTTGAACATCAATCCCTAAAGGGCAAGGATGAAATACTCTTAAGGTTGATTGAATCTAGCACTAGAATGCCATCAGAATTTCATATGGAATAATTGCATACCTTAGTTAGGGTATAAGAGAAATAATACAAATAATCCCTTGCTCATATTATAAAATCAAACATTTCATCATATATAAAAATAAATGAAGTGATCATAGAGTTAACACCTAATGATCAAGATCTTTCCACCAATATCAAGAAGATAAGTCAATGATATGTAGACCAACTTATTGTGGACTTGACTGACTATTTAGCTACCACTTAAATACATAACGATGCTTCCAAGGAATAAGGCAATGTGGTAGAACCAATGACACACACTTTAGTTAAGAACACACGGTGGATCATGATGTCTCAATTAAACAAAACAAGATTCAAGAGGTTCTCTAACATGCTTCATTAGACACAGAGCATACATTTTTCAATCATCAAGAACTTATTGTTCCTCCATAGGATCAAGGAATGAAACACTCAGTACATATTCAATAAATTCTTCAAAATAATATAGAAATTTATTCTCAACCAATGCATACTTTGGTGAATAGACCATGGACTTCTTAAAATCAACAAAACACTTAAAATTCAAAGTGGCCAAATTTAGGAAATGTTTATTAACCTAGAAATCAATGGTTCACTTACTCAACTCAATGATTAAATCAAAACAAATTTATAGATCATAGGGTGTATATCCCTAAAAAATCCATGAAATAAAGGCACATACCACCCAAATAAAACTATATTCCACCTACTAATACACCAAACATGCAAAAGTGGAATTCATTGAAAGAAATTATGTCACAATTGGAAATAGGAAACTGAATCAAGAAATACAAATTTGATGAGAAATGTCCATATCCATTCAATTTGAGTATTCTCCAAGTCCCCTTTCTACCTCATTTTAATGCACCCAAATTTGACAAATACAAAGGGAAGGGTGACCCTCATGAACACATTCAAGCATTTTTTGTATGATGCCAAGAAGTAGCTCACAATAGCATTTATTTACTTCCCTTATTTCCATACAATTTAGCAGGACAAGATTTAGACTAGATCCCTAAGTTATCCAAGGGATCAGTGATAGATTGGAATGATCTATCTAAACAATTTGTTAGCCATTTATTTTACAATATTGGACATGAGTTGACTATGGTTGAATTTTGAAAATCCAAATAATGAGATGGAGAAAGCTTCACAACATATCTACAGTAGTGGGGAGTATTATCTAGATGATTTCAACATAATTTCATATAACCTACACCTTGATGTGATGCACAATCTATGACTTGCTTGCACAAACACAATTAAATAAATTATAGACAAGGGTATGTAGATTGAGAAATCACTTATTATCAAAGGCCTTATCAAGATTTATTCACATGGTCAAATGTCAAATCATACCCAATAACCTATCCAAACTATTATAACAAAGAAACCAAAGGGGTTTAACAAGAACAAGAACATGGTTAAAAATGGAGTAACTAAATCAAGACATGTATAATTGGTGCAGGCTCTACTAGATCCAAATGTGTAATTAGTTCCACCTAATCCACAAACCACTTTGTAAAGAGTCCCTCCATGAAGGGTATTCAATTACAAATACAGAGTCTTTAGTAAATTGAGAGAACCTATTTAGGTAATTTTATAAAATATTTTAGGAACTAATTTGATTATGTGGCATATCCTAAAGCCATTTCCTAAATATAAACCCAAACCTAATTGGTATTGGGAAGACAAATTTTGCAAATTTTATCATGTTATGGGCCATGGTGCTTATCGATGTGTTTAATTACAACATATCATTGAAGATTTTGTTGAAATCAGAGAAGTTTATATCAAACTTGCCTCATAAAACACTAATCAACATATGGGTGTCTACAAAGATCCATTTCTTAGACAAAATCAATAACCAATAAGAAACAATCATAACTAAGGATAAAATCACTAATAAAATTAGAACTAAGGTTAGAATCATAATCATCATGATCATAATCAATATCATAATACCCATGCTAATTACATGGGTTATAATAACATTTTTTATGACCACAATAATACCATGGGGTGTATTTCTACAAACCACGTTGCCACTGTCACTGTCAAAACTTGTGAGCCATCCTATACTCCTTAAATTAATAGACCCATTTTTATAGGGTTAACACCATTTCCCTCAAATAAACCCACATCGAGTTTAAGAAATTATATTGCACCTCAATTTATACGGGTTACTATTTTTGGACCACCTTCCTCTAATTATAATGGCTCCTTGTTGACTCAAAATTCTGCCAACATAATTAGATGATCATGCATTACCCTCTAAGGTTCTTTTCCTTCATCTTATAATTATAATACCTCCTTAGCACCTATATATTGTGTAGTCACACCTAGATGCTTGTGAGTTACCCTTCAAGGCCCTTTACCCCTTTCTACCATTAGACCTAACATGAACATTGTGCCTTTAGATCTAAAATTGAATACTATGCTAGCCAAGGTTAAACCTTCTCTTGCTACTGTTGAAAAACCTTATAGTATCTTGAACCTACAGAGTAAAACCCCTACATAAATTTCTATTTTAGATCTTTTTTGTATGTCTAAAGTCCATAGAAATATTTTGAATGACCTACTTCAACAATCCATTATTCCTCAAAACATTAACCCTAAATAGTGCCAAACACTTGTAGGATATTTATCTTCATTTAGACAAGTTAAATTTGATCAAAAATACATTTCCACTCTTGGTCCTATCCATAGTAACCCCTTGTTTATTGAGGTCATCATTGTAAACCATAAAATTAAGTGGGTTCTTATAGAAAATGGTTTAGGACTGAACATAATGTCTCTCAAATTGGTACAATGATTGGGTTATCTTGCAAAGGACATTAAACTATAAATGATCACTATAAAGGCATATGATAATGCCAAAAGGGAATATTTTGGTACTATTTATTTGCTGATCATTATTGGGTCTATGCCCCATCATACCTTGTTACATATTATGGATATTGAGTTGCCTTATAACATAGTTCATGGTCATCCTTGGATCTATGGAGTACAAATTGTCCCATCCACTTTGCATTATTACCTCACATTTCCCCATGGTGGGATTGAAGTCATGATTCCTTTTGATCTGTAGCTTTATCAATATTGAAAACATCTAGAGGCTATATTTCATAATTATAAATATTTTTTTTGGTATTGAATTCATTGCAAAAAAGAACAAGGAAATAGTTTCACATCCACCCAAATCCAATTATATCAACCCTAGTGACCTTGATTCCACTTTAGTTTATCTATTTCTCATAACTCTTACAAAACACGTTATTATAGGAGACACAAGAATTTCCAAATACCATCTTAAAGATGCCTTCCACATTGCTAAACTACCTAAGTCTCCTAAATCATTTGGAAAACTAAAACCTTATGAAATCCCTTGTAGATACAACATGATTTGGAAAAATAAGAAAGAAACACAGAAACCACCAATGGTATTTGTACCTTCTACTTCTCCAAATCGGGGCTGAGAAAATTTCATTAAAGGAGACTGGTTATATTTTGACAACATTGCTGATTATTTTGAGAATCCAAAATATCAAATTTGTAATTATATTATGGATAATTTTGATTATATAAGAAAAGGATTTGGCCCACAAGATTAAGGAATCCTATAACTTTTATCAATTGGTAAACCAAACATGAAACAGGGTATCATATTTATACCACCTGGGGGTGACCTCATGACTTTTGATAGTGATTATTTTGAATTGACTAATGATGAGACTCCTAGTAGTTATGTAGCATCCCATTATAGTGCGTAAAATGAACTTACTGACATAAAATTATTTGATTCAAATTCCATTATGACCATAACACCCCATTGTTCCCTTTGTCTTTGCCATCCTAAACTCATTGATTAGGACCAGTAAAATTTGATCATATGCCTTGATGAATTCTGGAATGAAGAATCTATTGTAGAATAGATGGTCCTTAGAGATGGATAGCCAATTCATGATCATAATTAAGACTTTGATTTTTATTTGGACCCTTCTACCTATTTAGAGAGTAGAAAAACTTTCTTGGTCATGAAAAAGATAAAAAAAATTGAGATCCTCAGGTGAAAACCTATTTGAGGCACTCATTGGTTGGGTAAATAGTAAATAAAAATACAAGCCATTGAGTGAAAAACTATTTTAGGCACTCTTGGATGGGAATATTTTCTCATCCCTAAAATACTCTCAAGGTCCATCAAGTCCTAGCTCCATAGCTAGTGTCAGCATCATGTCAAAATAACAAGTTTTTGAGCATCTTGATCTTATTAACTTTCTTGAAATATTTGCTAGTTAGCCATTACTTGAATTAGTGGGTTTTGATTCATCACATTATCCAGAGCTTTGGGAGGAATAATAAGAAAGCATATCATAATAATAAGATCATAATCACACATTAACTATTATTCTAGAATATGGTTCTATACTCCTTGTAGAAAACACTGTTGAAGTGAACCTGGGAACATATGATGATCTCAAAATTGTTTACCTTGGATATTCCTTCACTAAGGAGGATAAAGATCATATTTTATCCATCTTGAAAGATTTTATTGATATTTTGTAGGGGCACACTCTAACATGCCAGGACTAGACCCTGACTTGGTTATGCATCAACTTATAGTCCATCCAAATGTCAAGCCAATCAAACACAAATTGAGTAAGATGCATCCATGAATCATTCTTTTAGTAAAAGTAGAACTAGATAAATTATTAGGAGTAGGATTAATTAGACCAATAAACTATTTTGAATGGATATCAAACATAGTTCCAGTCAATAAATAACCACATGGTATATGTCTTTGTACTAGTTTTAGATATATCAAGGCATGCCCCAAAGATGATTTTCCTCTACCTAAAATTGACATGATTGTTGATTCTAATTTTGGGTATGATATGTTGTCCCTTATGGATGGATTTTTTAGATACAATCAGATCAAGATAGCTTAAGATGACCAACACAAAACTACGTTCACCACACCATGAGGAAAATTCTATTATCAAGTCATGCCATTTAGGTTGAAGAACACTGGATCCACTTATCAGCATGCTATGACTATCATATTACATGACATGATGCACAATATTTTTGAAGACTATGTTGATGACATCCTAGCTAAATCAAGAACATTTGCCAAATATCCTAATGTTTTATAGAAAATATTTGAGAGACTTCATGAGTACAAGGTCTGTCTGAATCCTAAGAAGTGTGTCTTTGGTATCACTTCAAGAAAATTACTAGCATTTATTGTATCAAAAAGAGGGATTGAAGAAGACCCTGCTAAAGCCAAGACCATTGTTGAAATGCTTCCACCTTCAAATCTTAAATAGATTTGTAGCTTATAAAGAAAGATTTAGTCTATTCATAGGTTCATTTCACAAATGACAGATAAGTGCCATTAATTTACACATATCTTGAAGAAAGGGGTCACATTTTAATGGAATCATGAGTTTCTATTATCATTTGAATAGATCATAACATATTTGGATAACCCACTAGTTATGAGACCACCAACACCTAGACAACCATTGCCTCTCTATATTTTAGCAACTAAACATGCATGGGGGAAATTTTGGCCCAACATGTTGATTAGGACAAGGAAAATGTAGTTTATTATTTAAGTTGCACACTAGTGGATTATGAGCATAATTATACACCTATTGAGAAGGCATGTTTAGTTATGGTGCTCGTATCTTAGAAACTATGACACTATATGCTAAATAACAAAATTATTGTTATTGATAAAGTGAACCCCCTCAAATTTTAATTATCTAAAGCAAATCTCAAAGGATACATGGATAAATGGGTCATGTTCCTAAGTGAGTTTGATGTTGAGTATCAAAATCAGAATTTTTTCAAGGGGTAGGTTATTCCTAATCAACTTGAAGAAGCCCCTATTATAGACACTCAACCACTTAGATTCAACTTTTGAGATGATTGTATTATGATAATAGAATAAGTGTTTGACAAAACTAAACAATGGAATCTATATTTTGATGGTTCCTTAACTTTTTGTAGATCTAGAACTAACATTTTGTTGATTACACCACAAGGGGATCTAATTCCCATATCATTTCATATCAATTTTCATTGTACCAATAATATGCCCAAGTATGAATCACTTATTTTAGTACTTCATTTTAAAATACATTGGGATATATGCCACTTATTCATCTATGGAGATTCCAAATTAATTATTAATCAAACCACAAATCAGTATTAAACTAGAGATGACAAACTTATACACTACAAGTAGATTGTGGATAATCTCAAGGCTCATTTCAAATCACTATGGTTTGAATAGGTACCATAGGCCAGTAATAGATCTTATAATATAATATAAATAATTAGATCCATAATAAAAAAATGATATAAGTGCTAGAGAGTATCAATTTATCATTGAAAACCTTTTACAGCCTGATCATGTCTTCCTAGATTCAGAAAAGGTATGCACAATAGTTGGTCTCAATATCCCACCTAAATTACCTTGGTTTCAAGACATTTATAATTATTCTCACAATTAATTTTTTCCAATTAAACTTTCCAATAATCATTATAAACATTTCTTTCATCACATAACTCATTATACCCTCCTTTGAAACATGATTTATCTTAAAGGCTACGATGGAGTGTTACTTCATTTTTTATCTCTGAGAGAATCCAAGTTAGCGCTTATGGAGGTTCATGAAAGAATGTGTGGGGCCCACACCAATGGTGTAGTATTATCTAAAAATATCCTTAGAATAGGTTACTATTGGCCCAAAATGTAGACATATGCTAGAAATTATGTGAGGAACTGTATTTCTTGTCAACAACATGGTAGTTTGATACATGCACCTTCCTTGCCATTATAACCTATCACTACACTATGGACATTTTTTACATAAGGCCTTGATCTCATCTAGAAAATAAACCCAACATCTTCATATGGCTATAAACATATTCTCATTGCTACTGAGTATTTTACTAAGTGGATAAAGGCCATTCCTCTCACTTACATCAACGAGAAGTAGATTGCTAAGTTTATAAATTACCATACCATCTATAGATATGCTATCCAAGTGTGCATTATATCTGATAATCGAAGATCATTTTTGAACTAAGAATTTAAATATATTTCTACAAAATTCAAAATCAAACACAATAAATCCAAACCATACAACCTACAAGGAAATGAACAAGCTAAGGCATCAAATAAAACCATTATTACCATACTTAAGAAGATTGTCAATGGCATTGGTCATAATTGGCACTTGTAAATTTTTCCTACCCTTTGGGCTTATTGCACTAGTCATCAAACCCCCACAATATCCAATCCATACTCCCTTGTTTATGGTATAGAAGTTATTATCATGATTGAGATCGAGTTACCTTCATTGTGAGTATCTTTGGAGAATATTAAAGATGACAATGATTATAGAGTTTCCATATTACAAAAACTATAACACCTTGATGGCAAGAATTTGGCTTTCCTAGACAACTTATAAGCCTATGAGAGCAAATTGCATAAAATCTAAATAAGCACATTCTTCATCAAGAGTTTGAAATTGGTGATTTGGTCTTCAAATAGAATTAAAAGAACACTAATGTTGAATGAAATAAAAAGGGTAAGTTCCAACCCAAATAGCTTCACCCATATGTCATCACAACAAATTATGGATCGAGGGCATATTGACTTGCTACACTAGGTGGCAAAGAACTTTTAGACCCCATGAACGCCATACATCTCAAGCGGTTCTATGCTTGACAACTTTTGAACCATTATCTACAAGACCCCTTACTTAGGGACAACTTGTGCCAAAGTCATTTTACCCCACTATTATATCCTAGACCATCCTATATTTTACCACATTCATTGTGTTTTGACCTACCCTAGACCATTCTCATGAGAACCATTCTTTTATGACTAGTTGAAGCTTTGGACCATTGGCACTTTGGATCATTTATATTCCATCTTGAATTTTTTATCCCACCCTAGACCATCCTCTTTTGGACCCTATTCATTCTAGACCATTCTCATTAGACCCACATTATTTTTATATCCTGGACCATTTTAACCTAGATAATTCTATCCCTTGACCAATTATGATTCTAATTATGACTCATAGGCATTCGGGATACATTCAATGCCAGTTTTACACAATAATTCAACCTAAATAGTATTTTGTAACTTCCTCTTATATAAAAGTGAACACAATGACATCAACTCATGGTTTTTTACTAATGAATGGTTCTTTATATTTATCTCACATTGCATACTATTTTATTATTATTTTATTTGTATTTGGTAGGCATTGTTGCCTTAACAAGACCTTGCTCTCACTAATTTGTAGGTATTGGCCAATGCAACCAGTTTTATCTATTATTGGAACTTCTAATTTGGGATGTGCATCTCCTCAGTTAGGTATTTCTTTAGAGTTTTTGTGCATAGTTAATTTCTATTACTTATTCCAAAAACACAAAAACATTAGAAAATGATCAAGAAAACAAACAAAAACATTGTCTTGTATTTTATTTTATTCTGACCTCTCCATGCTCTTTTCATTTTGAAAGCATTAATTTGAATGCTTATACCATTTTTAAAGCCCATTTTACTTATTTCCTCTTTAACATCAATCATGTTTTCTTATCATCACTTTTATTCTATCCCATTTCCTAGGAGAATTACATTTGGCCTAAAGTTCATGTTGGATCTCACATTCATGGAACTATGTAGGTTGCATCCACTTGTATTGTAAATTTGGAGTTAGCTTGACCACCCCCTTCTTTTTTAATTTTTCCCCACATTTTATTTTGTCTTGTTGTTTTCTTATCACTTGGAGGAAAATTTTTGTCTTTTGTTCTTGTTATGTTATGGTAGAGAGTAATGCCTCTAATTTACATACACGAATAATTATTTTTTGCTTGCACTAAAATTGTGACTAAATCTTGTTTGTGTGTGTTTATTTGATTCTTATTATTTTTTTATGATGATTTATTGTCTCTCCTTTTGTTACACTTTTATTTCTCTCCTTTGATATTTATTTCTTAGTTATTTCTTCTTGGTCTTTTGAGTTCTTGTTTTATCTTGTTCTTTTGTTTTGTTTTCCATAAACATCTTGTAAGTACACATGGACCTTGATTATTCATATCTTGATTTCATGTTGTTTATTAAATTGTTCTTACTTTGATTTTATACATTCTTGTTCCTACTTAAATCCTAATTTTTCATATCTTGATTTTAATTTAGGTTATATTTATGTTTTCTTTTTCTTTTTATTTGTTTGTTTTTATTTAAATGTAAATAGTTGTAACTTTGGTATTGTTAATTTTTATCATTATCCTTAGTTATAAATATTTACATTTGAACTAGCTCATCACAATTAAAATACAATGTCATTATAAGTTACTCATACTTATGATGCATAATTTCATTTTGCTACAATAAGTACCAAGTGCTTTGGATTTTAAGTCAAAAAGTTAATGCATCTCTGAAGATCAAATCTCAATGCACTAATGAGTTAAATGCTAATGAACTCACCTAGACTCTATGTAATACATGCATCTCTTGGCATATACTATGAGTCTAATTGAATAGTGGTCTATTTTTATTCTATTCTTCATTCATCATTCCATCTTCTCCCACTTATGGGTGAACTACATTAGCTTGAGGTCCATCTGGACTATGTAGGTAATGCTTAGATACATGGCGTATCTCAAGCCACCTTCTTTCTTCTATTCATATCTTTCATCACTTTGTACATCCTCATATGCTGGGTTTGAGGTGGTTTATTCACTCATTAGACACTCATATCTACATTTTCACCCACTCATATTTAATCTATGCAATAGGTTATATCCTTGAGCTATGTTTGCCAATTTGCCCTATTGGAACACAACATTTAGACCAATCACTAAATCAAATTAGCTTTATTGGGGCAACATTAATTATCAGTGATCAAAATTCACCCTACTAGGGTAAATAGCTTTATCAACTGATTAAATACACTCTACTAGAACACATTATTATTTCCTTTATTTAGAGCCATGCTCTCCTTTTTCTTATAATTCCAAGATCTGTAGCTTTTACCCTTGTTCTGGCAGATTTTAAAGTATGAAACTTATCTCAAGATCAATCATTCTCTAAGTGCCTATCTTTCACCCTCTTGTGGGTTTGTTCAAAATATGTAACTTATATTTTTAGATTATGTCCTTCCCACTTACCCCCACCTTGGTGACCATTATTCTCTTTTATATTTTGATCATTGGGAATCAACACATGCAAGCATTAGCTCTTTTGGATATAATCTCATACATGGGCTAATTTAATTATTTATTTATCTTTTTGAGAGTCCATCCCTCTCTTTCATCCTCATATGTCCTCTCAATGGGGTATCATGGGTCGTTTACTTCTAGTTTCTTCTTGTCAACTCTTTTATTTGAAAATACATTACTTCATTTGAATCTCTTGCCATGACTTCTCAAACAAGGGCAAATTTTAGACATCCAATTCATAACACCATTGTGTTTAAATTGTCAATCTTATTTAAAATTCACCAAAATACACAATTTGAGCCAAAATCACTAAAAAATGTTAAATGGTTTGATCTTATCATATACAAGTGTTGATTTAGGCCAATGTATCCCTAAACGGGGTAATGAATTGTATATGATTATTAACTTTTCTTAAATCATTTAGATTCAAAATGATTAAAATGCAATTTGACATTTTGAACCACTCAATTTTTCTAATTTGAAAGCACACAACATGTGCATGTGTTATTTCATGTTCATGATGTCCTAAATGAGATATTGGACATATGTAACTGACACCTTCTTCTAATTATACTCTAGTCAAATTATGGCTCAGTAAATTGACATTTTGACCAGTGTGATTAAGTGTGCAACCAATTTCTAAAGAATTGTATAAAAATTAATTAATCTCACTTACGCAAATTAATCAAAATCAAGGGCTTAAGTGGAAAATCCATGGAAATTACTGAATACCTTTTAAGTGGAAACTGATTTATAATATTTTCATCATTAGGTGACATCATTTGTGGGGTGGCATCCATAAGCCATAAATAGAATAAATATCAGGTTTAAGGCTTTCCATGCCTCTTTAATGAGGGTATTTATGATTTGAGGCTCCAAAATTAAATGGATTCTTGGCCACACATCTTGATCTCAATATGGATGGTCATGGTTCATTCTGATCATTTCCAATAATCTATAAATAGGAGGTTCAAGCCTACTAGTTTTAAGCTCTTTTGGTTTACACTTATTATGTAGAATTCTCTCTACAAGCCACTTTTGTTTAGTGTTATTATGCTTAGTTTTCAATAATATAGCTTCACTATAGGCATAACATTGATAAAATATCACGAACCTAGTTTCATTCGTTCACTTGAGATGATGGAGGAGCATTGTCACTCATCATTGTTAAAGACTTTAACACCAAATCAATGGTAAAATTATGTTTTGCGCTACATTTGGATGTGGGATGTTCTAGGGAAGGTTTGATGTATATTCTTTCTTTCAATAGCTCTAAATTTTTATTTGTGAAACCCCATTGACAGAGTTGTCTTAGTTAGTTATATTATTTATGTATTTCTTAAGTTTTCTTGATTAATTATTGATTTAAATTGCTTTAGATTACATCTCTATAGAGGTATATTTTTTATATTCATAGTTCATCTAGAATGTCTCACTTTATGGCCTTATATGGATATCACCACCATCCATAAATTCAACATTTAAGGTCCATACAAAGGTTTGAGATGTTGATTAACACATTCACCATCAATAGGAGGTCCTCACCTATTTGTAAGAAAACTTAGCCATTGATCATTATCACATGAAACAACAAGTAGATCAACACCATAGTGAGCAGCATTTTGACATAGGTGAAGGGTATTTGTATGATTACATATGTATAGTAATGTGTATTTAAAGTAGCATAAAAAGGATTTTAAGTTGTCCCTAATTATTATGGCCCTTATCAAATCTTGAAAAAAATTGGTAGTGTCTCCTACACATTGGAATTCACTTAGTCTACTTGCATACATCTAATATTCTATGTATCTAGACTAAAGAATGTAGTTAGCCATAGAGTTTCTACTTAGAATGAGTTACCTAAATTAGATGAGGAAGGTCAGGTTATTATTGATCCTTAATCAATCCTTCAAACACACACTAAGAAACTATAGATTAGAGTAATTTAGTAGTATTTGATCAGATGGAAGAATCTATATTATGAAGATATAACATGGGAGGATGAATCTTTCCTAAAATAACATCTAGAGTTGAGTCAACATTGAAGACAATGTTTTTCTTAATGGGATGGTAATGTTATTCCCTTTTCCTATGGCATGTTTTAGGGATATGTAAGGCTAACTTGTGGCATATATTCTAGTCACATTTTTCTATGCTCTTATTAGGTCAACCTATAGAATAACCATGGATAAGTAGACTATATAAGAGGTATTAGCTAGTATTAGAGGATGATATTATGAACTCTATTCTTATTGAATTGTTTTTAAGGTTTCCCCTTTGAAGTAGCTCAGTCATAATATTCAATTATTCTACTCTTTTGTCAATTGTTATTATGGATCTGCTTATTCTATTCTTAATTCAGTGATACATTAAATTATTTTATTGTAAATCATCTAATAAATTTCATTACAGTAACATGCTCTTGGTTATAGGTTATTTACCAATAAATCACTCAATTTGGGCTTAAGAAAATATAAGGTGTGTTATACACAACCATGTATGTATTCTTTTTCCTTTAAACTAGCAATTTCATTACTAGATTGAAGTGGAGAGGGGGAGTACACACTATTTCTAAATTATATATCACCTTAGTCTTGTACACTTAATAAATTCATATCATGGATTTACCTTCATCTATTTTACATTTCCTATTGCCAAAAGTCCTGCATATACTATCTCTATGTGCCTAATTACTGATATCTTATTCTAACTAATGTTATTATGATGACTCAAGAATTCTATCTTTCCCATAATTTTATAAACATTCTTATCTCCATTATCTAAAATTTATGGACCTAAACCTATTTTATATCTTCCTATAAACTTTCAACCCAGTCAGATGCTTGCATCGACATAAGTGTCCTATCTTAATGCAAGTGTCTTGTGATCTAAAGTCATCCAATTTACATATGAAATGTATTTATATAGTCAACATAAGTGATTTAATGTAATATATTATCTAATATGATTGGTATAAATATAATATCAACCCTCATTCATTATGGACCTAAAAACTTCTTACCTATTCACTGGAGGCAACTTACCAAAATCATTAAATCAAGACTCGAGTGATAAAAACTTCCCTATTTTTTCCAATTTCCATACCATTCATAGGTAAAACATATCTATAGGTTTGAATTACTAAAATAGAAAACCGATACATACATATATATATATATATATATATATATATATATATATATATATTATAATTTACAAGCTAGGTCAATGTTTTACTTGCTTATCACACATTGCATGATTCACACACAAGTCAACAGGTAGAGGAGAACTACACAAGTCTAAGGCCCTATTAAGATTATTAGATATTTATGTAGTGTTAATTTATAGAGGGGTATTTAGGGAATATTAACACCATGTTCACACTAACTTATTATTCCCATATCTAATATGAAGATGAGGAACTAGGGTTTTGTTATTTGATAAGGAATGATTGTCCATGAATTAGATCTAAATACACCAAATAAAAGGTGACATATAACCCAATAACATCCATATGGTTACATATTATTTTATTAGATATTATATACTAGACACCTATGTCTAATTCAAATAGTAGCATTGATGGAACCTTCCTGGGTCAATGCAAGTGTCTAGGCTACAATGGCATAATTTACAAAATCAGGAAATTATTCCAAAATCCAAATCCAATCCACTTTATACATGTTCTAGATCGAGATCTATATTAACATTAGAATTAGATAAGTTTATTGTTTTCATTATTATATATAACATAATTTTACTTTATATTATTATCATCTTAATATAATTAATTCATTATATGTTTATATGAGTTTTGTAAACAACCATCATTATGCCCTAGGCTATCTCTTCCCCCTTTAACCCCAAATTCCCCATATCTATATTTTAGGGTTAAAAAATCACAAACATAATATTACATAGTTTATTATTAATGTACATATACTCAACATGGTATGTCACATGTTCAAGAACAACCTAAGATGTTACATTTATCCCATAATAATGATTACATTGATTATTATGATCCCAGTAACACAAAATATTGGTATGATATTTATGATACTTATTACACAATGTATAGATATGAAACACATGATACATGGCCTACATAGAGGCATTCCATTGATGAGCTCCTTAGATTCTAGTGGCACTTTTCCTTGTATATGTCTTCTTTGCAAAAACATTCCAAATATTCCAAAACATTTAAAAAATCCAAATTTATTTTCATAATTTACATGTTTTATTAGCTCCTTGACATCTATATTATTATTTTAATGTTGGTATATACCATATCATCTATTTATATATAAACTTGTTTCACACATTTATACACACATGTGTTTGAGCTTATATACTTAGACATGCCATTATCCATGTTTATATATTTTATAGTGTAATTGATATGTTATGTACTTAATGGTTTTTGCTAACACATTTATCCATAGACTAGTATGACATGTTTATGTTGGTTACTTATGTTCAATACTTTTTATTTATGCATTACCTTGAGTGTCTTGTATTTAATTGTATTTATTTTTTGAGCATTTGAATATGCTCAATTTATTATGACCCCCATGCCTTTGTTTGCCTATTGTGACATTTTAATATGTCCTAATTTTTTGTATATGGATATTTAAGCATGTCTTTATATGATATGTAGACATTTGAATAATTCTTGTACCTTAGATTATGTGGATTTTCAACATGCCCCTTGTTTGAGGTCGCCTTGGACCATTATCTTTTGATTTTATTTTGAGTGATCTTGTGTGGGTGCTTGATTACTTATTGAAATTATATTTTTAATATCTAGAAATTACCATGATTCACATCATGCATCTTAGTATTTACTATGATCACATACTATATATCTAACTATCATATTTACATACACATCGTACTCCTATATGTTACATGGTCCATACACATATTATATAATTATCTTATCCTTTTGAGGTAAGTTAACTAATAGTTTTTACTTCCCCTCACCTCAAAAGGGGGGACATATAAATAGGGTCATGTTATAGAGCCATTAATTTCACACCTTCACAATTTCATATTTTAGTGGGAGTATGCCAAAAAATGCATGACTTCCACACTTATTCAATATTCAATATTTTCAAACTAAAGTGGGGGCATTTTATGGAAATATATTTTCCACACTTATACTAGTTCTCAGTTTTATATTTCAGTGGGGGCATGTCATGGGAACATATTTTCCACACTTTAAAATTTTCAAATTGGATAAATTGTAGAGTTCTATGATTCAAGTACACATTTTTGGAAATATCTTATACATTGGTATCATTATTATACCCAAGTTTCAACTTGAAACACATATGAGATGAATATACCATGCAAAACAGAACCTTAAATTATAAAATCAGATCAATTTTTAGATTTTAAATACTTCTATGGACTTTAAAATACACTATGATGGATTTTTATTGAGCCAATCTACTCAGTAGTTGGTTCAATTTTGACAAGGTTGAGGTGATTACATCATTCAATCTTACCAATTTTATAGGATGGAATGATTAAATCATCCACCATCACCATATTTACAATGTGAGTTGACTTTGATCACTCACTCTCACTAGGTTATAACTATGATTGGTTTGTATGATTGAGCTAATTTCAATTGTTGGGGGGGAACTCACATTTTTTCCAAGGTTGATGATAATTTATCCTCTAATATATATATATATATATATATATATATATATATATATATATATATATATATATATATATATATATATATATGAGCTTTTTTGTTTTAAAATTATCCTAATCGTAACTCCAATAATTCATAGTATTCATATCTTCAAATAAAGTTTCCAAAAGGCAAGACGGTTGCATCAATATATGTGTACTCTTAACTTTGATCTCTTCCCTTTTAAGTATTTCAATCTATTTCAATTCTAGATTATATGCATTAACTATATACTATAACATTATATTATTTATAGGTTAGTCACCAAAAAGTCACTCCAATCCACCAACAAATCACTCCAATTGGACTCATGTAAAGACAAGGTGTGTTATACACACCCAAGTACACATTTCTTTTCCTTGAAACTAGAAATTTAATTACTAGATTAAAGGGGGGAATGTAGACACTAAATATGAATTCTATATAACCTCCATATTGTATACTTGGAAATTACTTTTTATGGTTATACCCCTTAGTTATATGACCTTTCAACTGTCGAAAGGCTAGTATCTACTTTCTTTTTTTCCTATTTGCTTATCCCTTAGCCTAACCATATGTTATTTTGATGACCAGGGCTTAGATGTTATGAAAAATTATATAATACTAATTATTATCATCCTTTATAAGTTTTGTACCTATACATTTTTCTAACTTTCTAGACACTTGTGTCCCAGTTAAACACTAATTTAAATTTTTAGGTTATGGAGTACAATCCCTAGGTTGTTAAAGGGGTCAAGTATAGTAAATCAGAGTGGAAATATGTAATAAATATAACCAGTGATTTGTAATAGAATTGACATAATTTTACCTTTATAAAAACAATAATAAATGATGTAAATAATTACTTAGCTATAAATTGATTGAAACATGAGATATAAAGGTTGAAAACTAAGATATGAGTTAATCTGAGTATTATAGATAGGATCTAGATGTCAAAACCCTTTCTAGATAGTAACACCCTAACTAGACAATAGAAACAATGGTGATATTGTACTCATTTTAACACTATTTTCCTCTATGCATAACTATTCTGAGATTCTAGGTGCACCTATTTTTGAGTCTGCCAAGCCTATTCCTACATGCATGAGTTTTGATTCCTTGTTAATGACCTATTTTGACTGATTTTATTTGTAAACCCTAGAATTTCATGTTGTTAAGGCATCTAATTAGAACAATTAATTTTTTTTGATGTTATTTGGTTAGGCTAGACATCTTCAACACATCTCTATGATGATAGTTTCCTACATACGAGTACTTTGAGGAGGGATTAATCCTGATGTAGTTTTTCCCAACTAAGTGCTGGTACAAGTTCAAGTGAAGCTAGTATGAATGCTAGTTTGAGTGATTTTGAGTGGTGCTTGAGACTAGAAATGTATGTATTTTGAACTTAAGATGGATGTATATGATTATATGAAAAATTAGGGAATAATAGGGATTGATAACCTTGATTGTGTATAACTTGTTTTGATTTAATTTGTGTTATTTGCATCTGATTTTCATCTAGTGAATTAACGGCCAAAAGTCATGTGTGTGTGTGTGTGTGTGTGTGTGTATATATATATACATACATATATATACAGATATATATATATACATATATATACATATATATATATATATACATATATATATATATATATATATATACATACATATATATATATATATACATATATATATACATATACATATATATATACATATACATATATATATATATATATATCTGTATATATATATGTATATGTATATGTATATATATATATATATATATATATATGTATGTATGTATATATTGTTATAGTAATTATACAGGTCTTGAAAGAGGTCTAGGATGACTTTAGGTGGTTGTTTATTTGAAAATATATCCATTAGTGTCCAAAGGTAGGAACAAGATAATAACACCCAAACTAGGAGACTAGTGCCATTGGTGCCACTATATAAATTATGGAGCTAGTGTCTAGGTAGCATAACTTTAAGCACTAGGGGCCATGGTGATAATGTGAGGATCTAGGATAGATTTATATATGTTTAGGTATGTGTGTGTACCTCATGAAGGTTAGATAAGTGTCTAAAAAGGCCCTAAAATAGGTATAGGTCTAAGCTAGGGATGGGTGTCTCAAGTAACACTCTTAGCACTCAAGTGTCATTATTAAATGATTACATTTACCCCCCTCTTTATTATAGAAATGTAGTAAAGTGAAATGACTAGGATAAAGGAAAAATAATCATACCTAGACTTACCTAAGAGGCAAATCCCATGAATCTAGGTCTGAGTGTGTGAAGCATGCTCCATTGCATGTACTATAAATGAAACATGGATAAACCAATCCTTACTTAAGGGATATCAAAATTAAAATACAAAAATGAGTAAAGAGATAAGAGAGATAAAAATAATGAGTACACCTAACTAGATACACAAAATAATGTATAAACTTGGTGACATCATGTATGTCCACATGTAAATAGTGATAAAATTGGTAAATAACTTAGATTGAAATAATGACAATAACTCCATATGATTTTGACTTCATCATTACCCACCCCTGCTTAGTGGATCATGACCTATGAATATCTTGGATTAGACTGATGGTGTGTCTAAACCTCTCATGTAGGTGGCTCAAGAACTCAAGTAGACTATGACTCCATCATTGCCTACCCATGTGTAGTATATTCATATGAAATTGAAACTATGTGATGTAACTATAAAATGTATAAGATGGCTTTGGGCCACTTAGAAACTCTAAAATGTAAAATAGTTTTGAGCCACTCATGAATATTATGTGGCTCTTGGACACTCAATAATGCTAATTATCATAGATAGAGTAAGGCATCAATTTATTTTATAACTTGGAACATGGTGTTTGGTGTAATCAACATAGATAAGACATGGATTTTGTCTTTCCATCTGATCAATTGGTGCATAAGTGAACATACATAAATAATGTACTGTGAACATGCCCCTAAATATGATATATGAGTATATGGATTTTGGATTAATTTATAATAATCTATATCTAAGTATCTAAAATTAAAATGAGAATGATCATGCCACACATGATTCCTCTAATCTAAGCAAACTAGTATGAATTTTTGTTAAACTAAGAAAAAACTAGTAATATGTAATTGAACCTATACAAACTTGGACTATACCTACTATAAGTTTTTGGAAAATCTATAATTTATTGAAATTGAGTCTACTAGATAGTAAGACCATATCTTAGATAGTAGTGATGGTGATACTAGTGTCCCAATTTAGGTGATAATGTCTAATTGTATTGAATTATGTATAATTTAAATTGGTCTCTATGTGACTGTTTCCTACTATGTTTTCCTTAAACTAGTTTTTGTATTTTTTGCCTATGTGTTGAAAAATATACTCTACATGTATTTAGATAGCCTGATCTCATTGAAAAACCTATGTGAATTCCACCTCATTAGAGGGGAGTTATTTAACCTATGTAATAACTATCCTCAACATAAAAAAACTCTATACATGATATGTGTTAGCCTGAACATTTATGATATCTATGTAATAAACCAATATAATGTGCATACATAACATTGTAATGTAAGATAGTCTGGGCATAAGTTTGTAATGTATGATATATGTTATTTCTAGCATTCACAAGGATATCAAGATAGATATAGTAATGTATATGAACAAAAAATATGAGTAATAACTAGGTAACTACATATTGGGATGGGGCATGATGTCCATCAAGGCACCCACGTAGGAAGGGGAGATGCATGAGATATTTTCTAACATCTAAGACTAGATTATGCAACAAGTAAAAGACAAACCTCATGTCCAAGATGCATAGACAAAAGCATACATACAACACACATAAGGCACACAAAGTAGGCCATGGGGACATAATATAAGTGACATAGGCACATGTGACTAAATCTAATAAATTAATACATACAAGTACATGTTCAAATGTCCACAGTAATAAAAAACAAGCAAGTTGGCTTAGATCCACATGGAAGAACATTTTTAAATGTCTTCATACATAATTAGGAATGCACACACAAATATATGGGAACATGTATAAAGTATACATATAAAAAAAATAAGCAAAGTAGAGATATAAAGTAATGACATATTCAAATGACCTCAAATAAATGTAAAGGCATAGAGATATAATCAAGTATAAATTATGAAAATTAAAAATGAAATTCTACATGAACATATGGTACAACTATGCATTAAGATATTAAAATGTTAAATATGTGATGTATAGTTTAGAAAGATGTAACTTAGAAAATATAATTGTGTATAAGATGCCCCTCAAATTGGAAAATGCATCAAGTGAAGAACCTGTGTATCTATGTATATGCCCCCAATGGGTAGATAGTAGAAAATATAGATCTATATGGTGGACCTGGGTCCTATAAGTAGATACTAACACTTGATAAGAATAAGTGAAGCATGTATGTGTGATAAAAACTAACTAAATTAAGATATCTAGTATATGTAGTTCCTAGAAAATATAAGAAATGTAAACATGGCAATGAATACAATCTATAATTTGTATTTTCTAATTAAATATTTGAATGCTTTTGTGTTCTGACATATTATATTATTTTTGTAATTTTGAGATATAATCTATGTATAAGTAACATGGTAATGAAACTAATTACAAGGATCAAGAATGAATAAAACTATATATAAGTAGGAAGGAACATACTAACCAATGATTCTCATGGGAGACTCACTATCAATATGACCTATGTCTGTATGCATTTAAATATGCTTGTTTCACTAATTTTATTAATTACCACTTATTTATCCTAATTACCATATCCCTAGCCCTATCTAACCTTTTATCCTAATACCCATACCCATTCTTATATCTCATGAAGCCTTTACATCATCCTAAAACCAATTAATACCACTATTAAACCCTTAACTAGGCCTATTACCTACTAGCCCAATCCTTAATCCCACTAGCAAATTTAAAATTTAGGAAAATCCTAACTACCCACCCACCACCCTACACTAGCCTTTCCTAAACCCCTAAAACCCTATGAAGAGATTTATAGAATTAGAGAATTCTAGAAATCTCTCCATTTTAGCCCTCTTCCCTAGAATCATCTATTCTAGAAGATTCCATGAAATTAAAAATTCCATGAAAAATCCTCCACCCTAGATCTTAATGGCCCAAATTTAAATTTGGACCATAAGATCTTCCTCCACCATTCTATAAAAAGAAGACTCTCTCCCTTGCTCAAGCTAATGATAAATTTAATGAATAATTGTATGCATGTTATAATGACTTCCATCAAGAAATCAAAGCTCTTATCAATCCATTACAACATCCAATTCCTCTTGAAGCCATTTTCAAGTCTTGAAGCAATCCAAAAAATAAAAAAATAAAGCAAAGAGCATACAAGTCTCAATCTTGGATCAAATTTGTGAAAAGGTAAAGGTGAAGGTAAGTGAATTCTAATCACTCTGATTTTCCTTTTTTATCCCTTCCTACTAGTGTCATTAATTTTGGGTTTTTTTATCATTTTGATAGTATTTGTGTGAATCCTAAATTTGGTGCACATTTTGGTGACCATGGTGGGACTAACCTCCCTTATTTAGGCTAATATACTTGATGGAAGATTTTAAAGTGATTGTATGACCAATTTGACATGGAATCAAAGCTAAATTTTTCATTTTCACATTATTCAAGAAAGTCATGATATTTCCCTATAAAAAGTGGTTTTGTCAGTCTGAATAGTAGCATTGTCATCCCAAGTTATGGTATTGTTGGTTAATTATTAGTAGTTAGGGGCCTTAGTAGGGTTTTAGGTTTGATAATACCATGAATTTGCAACTCATAGTATTACCCTACAACTCATGGTATTATCAATTCCAGTGGTGGTATTATGTCTTTTTGCTAATAATCTTGCATTTTTTACCACATCAAACTAACTGTGTGCTTGTTAGTAGGTGTGTTTGTTTACTATGTGCAAGTCAGGGTGGTATTTTGCTAAAAATAAGGTTGTTCAAACATTTTTGACAATCCCACCACTCTGTAAGTCACAGTATTATCCTACTAATAGAAGTAACATAGATTCAAATAGCGGTATTGCTAGAAATAATTATTAAATCCATATTATCAGTTGTCTTTGACCCCATTATGTTTTTGTAGCCTGCTTGTCTTCTATAGTCTAAACTATGTGTAAGAAAGATGTTAGGGACATCAATTTAGAGTAAGGGGTAGGTTTTGTTTATCTTCAACAATCCCATGACTCTGGGAATAGTGATATTGGCATGTAAGTAGTGGTATTGTCATTTACAATAGTGTTATTGTTTAATGATCAAAAAACTAGTAAGATTCTCCCCTTGTTAATATGTGGTAACTCATTAGTATTTAATCTAGTCTTTATTTAATAGATAGGGAAGGGTATTGGGTACAGTGAGTTTTGAAAACATCATATTTTAAGCCAAAACATTATTTTTTTTAAACCCCACCTTAAAAAACATTTCCCTTTGTATCTTAGTCACTATCATTTGTAAGTTTGAATATTAGCTTACAAGGAAATTCTATTTTGTAGGGTATAGCAAGACTAAAGGAGGCTACTAGAACCTCATTTTTGTTGATTGAGTAAAAATTGTAATACCACTACTCAGATAGTTGTGGGATTACCCTAAAAATAGAGATATTTCCACTTAGAATATTGGTATTGAAAGATATCATCTTTAGGGTCAACTTTGGATTTTAGAGTCCTCTGCCTTATCATTAATTGTATTAAAAATAAAGCCCTATAATTATTTTATAATCTGCAAACTTTTTTTTAGACTTATTAGGATAAGTTTGATATAGGTGGTTCAAGTTTTATAATACCACTATTTCAATATGATCTTAATTTATGGTTCTATAAATTCCATTAGTGGTATTGTAGATAATCCCACCATTCGTCATTAGCGGCATTGCATCCTAGTAGTGGTATTGCCTATTCTAGTTGTGGTATTTCCCTATGTACTTATAGGATTGTAGAATTCAATTAACTAAACCTTTTTACAAGTTTTGGAGGGATTTTTGAGGCACCCCTATTTATTTCTAACCCTCTATGTTTATAGGGAGGGGTGCCATTTTGATTAATTTTGCTTAACACTTATCATAGTTACAAAATTGTGATTTGAATACATGATTGTCTCCTTTCTTATAAATATTTGATTGTTATGTACATGTCTATTTTTTGTACATAATTTATCATAGCATGTGAATCTCACATAGGTAATTAAAAATCGTTAATTAATTTTATCATGAGCTTACTTGTGTGTCTAAGCCCTCCCTTCAGATAATAGGTGATGCAGATTTCATCACCACATACGTGGCTTAGTCTTTAGGGGTTAGTGCCATGAATTTCACCACCACATGCTAACCACACTCTATGTTATGGTGGAGTATAAAAATTAGGAGACCATTACCATTATGGCCTAAGTGAAATTCCCCATAAAGGGTTCTATGGAGTGAGGATGATTAAGTATATATACCTAGGGCATTCAAATAGCCTCCTACATGAATTTGGGTCCCAACGTACCATTATTTATATTAGGGAATCCCCTAGATCCTTTTATATAGCTTAGAGTAGGGGACTTTAGCTGTAATAGGTGTTCCACTATTGACATCAATATTAGCACCCAAGTGATCATCAGGTGTAAGCAGGTTGAGAGGGTTCAATCAATTCCATAATGGATCACCAGCCTACAGCCTCACTTGTGTAACTATTAGATGGTGTGGACATAGACTTACACTCCCATATGGTTTAGTAAATATGGTTTTACTTGTGCATGATTATTTACATGTTGTAAAAAATACTTGTTCTATTTGATAAGCTGAGTCAACCACACCTTTGAATTTTGGTGTACATAACCTTATAAAAATCATATAGGGTTCACTTTTCTCCATCCCACATCATCATCATCCCACACCTAGTATCATTCCATCACCATATTTTTGTATCTCCCCACTTAGCATCTATCTTTCCATCAGGATTCCATATACCTTTTGTTATTACCCCTTTCATCCACCCTCATAGGTCATAATCCTTAGAAAGACCCTATCTATCCATATTACTTTTGAGCATCAAATCACATCAATCCCATATCACTTAGGCACCACACCTTGTTCACATCTGAATCATCCCTATATTTATATTATATCCATATCATTGTCATAAATCCATATCATATTTTACCATACCATTTCCCAGATTACCTATACCCATATTTTGATACATATTATCCATCTCACATCCTTGAGTACCAATATATTTTTCCATATCAATTCACCCATCTATTATTGCCTTATCTTCCATTACATCTATGCTTCCCTCCACTAATTTTTACATACCATAACTTTTCCACATCAAAAATTTATCCTTGTGCCTATACATCATCTACTTTCCATTTTGATCTATCCCCCCTTTTTTCATCCTAAAATATCCACTCTACATTGCCCCATCCCATCACCATTCTAATATCCACCTATCACCTTCAATTAGATAGCTATCCCACCCACATCATTATCATGAAATTATATTCTTGCCCCATCCATATCATCTCTAAGTCATCTATATCCCATCTCTCTTTATTGTTTGATCCATAGTTCACCCATATAGTTCATTTTCCATTTAGCATTTTATATTTACTTATCCATCTCTCTTCCACCTTGTCAAATTCATAGATACTGAATCCATCTCACTTGATATCCATATCCATATCTATATCCTTTAGGATTTGCATTCTCTTGTTAAATAACCCATTTATATGCCCATATTTCTACTTCCCTCCATTCCCCTTGTAATCCATATTTTGCACCATCCCATAAATAGTCCATATAATCTTTATTTTGCATGTCAATAATCACCTCACTCATCCTGCCATATCCCCACTCAAATTTACATCACTCATAAACCATTTTTCATTTACATAATCCATCTATCTTATTTATACATATATCATACTCATCCACATCCACTTTATCTCATTCTTGTACTCATCCATCCATAAGTAAATAATTCTACATATTCTCCATTTTTTCCTCTTTGGCTCTTGTACATACCATCCATCTTAGCTTCTTTTGTCATACTCACTCTCTCTCCCATCCAATTATCTTGAGAAGTAGCCCTTTTCCACATCTTCTACACATCCTATATATATCACCCATATATTTATTCTTACCCCATCCCCATTTTGGATATTAGTTATTAATGAAAGATAAAACTATTGGTGGTCACCCATCCCTCACATATCATTGGTCATCTTCCTAACATATTTGGGAATTATTATTAAACATAGCCTTATAAGGTCTCAATATATCACCCATCTTTATTCTTTTATCTCTATCAAGCATCTTTGATCCATAACACCCATCCACTCGTCCACTTTCTAGTTGATAAATATATTTGATCCCATCACCTCCTTGTATTCTTTCTAGATTGATTCCTTAAAATACTCTTGTTTCTTGATAGTTTCTAGTTGTCCCATCCATCAACATTCTCAATCTTTAACGACTAGTAGTTTGATATTTTGATTAAGACAAAATATTCAAAACACCCATATCATATTTCATCACATTTCATCTTCTCACTATTTTATCATGGCCATCCAAACCTAAGCTCAACTCTACCTAAGACAAGGCTCAAATCAAGATAACAATACTAGGATCTAAGACGCAACTCAAGAATATGAGGAATTTCATAGTGGTATCCCCTCACCACAGGTTAAGAATGATATAAATAATCTCATCCATAATGATGACATCCATCACCTCATCATTTGATACTTATATGAAAATTTAGACGAATTATTATCCTAAACCATATAAATTGGGGGTACCTTGACTCCAAACTATAATCACACTCATCTAAATATTATCATCTACCCATTTGAGTCTCTATGCCATCACACTCACCAAGAGGTAGACCATGGGTTCTTAGAAGATAGAGAATAACAACCACCATTTTTTAATAGACATATTGAGGCTAATAGGAGACAAGCTACCATCAAAAAATACTTGGACCAACTCACAAAATAGATTAATCTCCTCCTCCATAACCAAAAACTGCTATCACCACAACACACTAACAACATTTCCAATAATGTCCATAACCCTGATGATGCCAATAATAATACCAATACATTCAACCATACCAACCATGCTACCACTAATAACCCCCCTACGCATATTCCACAAGGAAGCCAAAATCAACCCATCAATCTACTTGGGGATCCTACTTTTGCCCAAAAATGGAAGATGATGAAAGAAACCTTACAATAGGTGGATCCTCAGTCTCAATCCCTTAAATAAAAAATGAATATTTTTGTTCATCACCTTTAAACATCAAAATTCTATAGATCCCTCGCCCCCTGCATTTTGAAGTTCTAAAATTTGAAAAATACTGAGGAAAGGGGGATCCAAGGGACAATATACAAGAATTCCATGTTTCCTACCATGAGGTCACATATGAAGATGCTTACTTATTAAAGTTATTTCCCAAGAGTTTAAATTGACCATCATTATAATGGTTCATGCATCTACCTAAAGGGTTTATCTCAAGCTTTGTAGAACTAATCAAGCAATTTGTCAGACATTTATCCTTTAACATAGAGCATGACATATCTATCATCGACCTTTATAACACAAAATAGAGAAATGGGGAAATCCTTGTTTACTCTCTAAAATGATGGTAGCGATTGGCAACTCAACTAAGATGTAGTGTGCCTGAGAAGGAATTAGCTAAAATCTTTGTTGACAACCTCAACATAAAACTAAAGTATCATCTAAAATTATAATGTACAAAGACCTTTGATGAAATCATAGAGAAGGGAATGTAGATGAAAAAGGCCATTATTGACAAGGGAACTATCAAGTTATTTTATCATAATGAGAAAAATAAAAATATAGAAAACCCCTTCTCTAATAAACCTAAGGTCTTCAATAAAAACAAGAATGTCATAGGTGACAGAGTGATAGATTCCAAATAACAACATGTGTACATAATCCAAAGAAAAGAATTCACACAATCACCTAATGTCTACACCATCAAGGTTCTATGATGAAGGCTTAAAACTCATACATGGAAAAGACCCCTAACCAGTTTGGGGGTATCACTAGAAACCATCTTTGAATAATTAATTATAGAAAATATGATAACTCTACCATAAATTCAACCTGTGGATAGTCGATAACCTAAATCTAATTGGTACCATGAGGATGAATATTTCAAATTCTGTAGGGTAAAGGGGATGACACAAAGAATTACATGTAGTTGAAGAATTATATCCAAGACTTAATTAAGAAAGGAGACATAGAACTTGAAAGAGAACCTATTCGAAATGAATAAGGAAATGGACAACTTTGAATCTATAAAGATCCTCTCCCAAAACATGAGAAAATAAATTAGAGGCCACAGTGAGACCAAGGTTAGGCATCATCCTCTAATTATACTAATTATCATGTCATCCCCTATCATTACATTAATACCATAAAAATTTGGCAAATTTCTAGATCCACCCCATCTACTTCTCCCATCCTAAAAATTAATCAGGCCATCACTGATTGCACTATCACCACCCGGTGTAATAAAATAGTCATTCCTATAGTACCTCCACAACAACCTTATATGTAATCCCCTATGCCTAAGGGGAATACTTATAAGAAAACTACTAATGGGTTAGCAAAATCATATGATATCATTCAATAGTTGAAAAAGACCCCTACTCAGATTTCCCTCATGGAACTTTTTATGACATCCAATTTGCTTAGGGAAATATTAAAAAAAGTTCTTAATAATTTAAAAGTGTTAAGTGACCTAGATACAATTCAATTCTAGAAACTTATGTCACATTTATCTCCTTCCCCATATCTCACCTTCAATACCCAATATTTATCACTAGTTGGCCCCCACCATAATTATCTATTATACATCAAAGTCACCATTACACATCATCATGTCTCCCACTTCCTTATAGATGGAGGATCTATACTTAATCTATGTAATGTGGACTTTCTAAATAAGTTGGGGTACTCTTAATCATCTCTTGGACCCACCTTGATTATGATAAAGGCCTATGATGATAATGAAATACCATTAGTAGGGTTTATCTATCTCCCCATCATTGTGGTAACTATGGTGCATCAAGCTTTGGTACATGTAGTTAATGTAGATTTACCATATAATATGCTTCTTGAGAGAATTTGTATCCCTAAAATGCAAGTTGTTCCATCCACCCTACATCAATGTCTCAATTTTCCTCATTTAGGTATATAGGTAACTATTTTAGGGGTTATTGACCATCATAGCTATCAGATGGATCAATCTATCTCCCCATTACATCACACTAAAAATAATATCCTTATTCTAATGACTAAAAAATATATTTCTCCTAATCAAATAAAATCCACATCCACTCCCACACCAAGGCTTACCAAACTAAAAATCACATCTACGGGCTACAGATCATATGAATATAAAACCTTATGCATTTGATATCTTCTATTATATCCCTATAGCTACAAGTCCCCTGATAAGAAGGAAAATAGACCCATTTAATATCAATTTAGTCCAACATATTTTTAAAGTGAAATATTTTTATCTGATGAATATGTTGAATATGGTGATGATTCCTAACTTCTACCTGATGATGACATGGTTATCTCGTCCAAAAAACATTACCCCAAGGTCCACCGTATGATGAAAAATATGAACTATAAAGGCAAAGTGCTAGGCAAAGAATAATAAAGATGATTGGAACCAATTTAGGTCAAATAAAATTCATCCTATTATGGTCTAGGATACAAACCATATGGTAGTGAGTTGATCAATATCATCATGGATTCTATCTTGGATAATGAGCAGACTCTCCCCAATGAAGATATTGAAATATGATCTATTTATATTCATTTTGAATATTTGGCTACCATGAACCTCTTTATTGATACTACCATATCCACTATTATTGTCTCCCTTCATTACCCTACCCTAATATATTAGAACTCTAAACAAGAGCCTACCTTTGATATATTCCAATATGATGATGCCATCCTTGAATACATGGGGGCAAGAACTTTCATGCCATCTGGAGATCATAAGAAGCACTTGTCTATAAATTTATGTGAGTTAGCTTATTTTGGAGAAAGAGAATCATTACATATCTAAGAAGAAGAAGAATGTTTTGAAGATGAAAAGGAACCTTCTATAGAGATGTATGGCATCCCATTTAATTTTGTTCAATCAAAAGTTTACTTGGATATTGATACTAAGTTGCCCAAAATTTTTGCCTTAGACATGCTAAAAGTCAAAAATTCCCCTTATATCCAAGAACAATCACCCTCACTTATCAAGTAAGTGATAGAAATTAACATTGAAACTAAAGAAAATCCTAAAATAATCAAACTAGGGGCATTTCTTACTCACTCAAACTATGAAATTCTCATCACATTATTAAGAGAGTTCATTGATGTCTTTGCTTGGAGCTACATGGATATGCCTAGTTTGGATCCTTCATTAGTGGTCCACCACCTTGATGTTCATCCTAATGCCAAACCTATTAAACAAAAATTGTGTAAAATGCATCAAAAGGTGGCACTATTTGTTAAGGAAGAATTACAAAAGTTTTTGGAAGAAGGATTCATCTACCCCATAGATTACTCTGATTGGATATCCAACATTATTCTTGTTACTAAACCACAGGGTGGCATTAGGATATGTACAAATTTCTAAGACACAATTATGCATGCTTGAAAGATGACTTCTCACTCCCTAACATATATATAATCATGGACTCAACAACAAGATATGAAATGTTATCCCTCATGGATGGATTTTTGGGATATAAGAAAATCAAGATCACCCCTGAGGACTAGCATAAAATGGAATTCATCATGCCATGGGGTACATTCTGCTATCAAGTCATGCCATTTGGCCTCAAAACTACTAGGTCCACCTATCAATGAGTAATGACTATCATTTTTAATGAAATGATGAATGATATAGTGGAAGATTATGTGGATGATATCTTGGGAAAGTCATGATTGTGATATGAACATCCTACTATCCTTACAAGGATATTTGAAAGACAACAAGAATATAAGGTATGGCTATCCTAAGAAATGTGTTTTTGGCATGACATATATAAAATTGTTAGGATTCATTATTTCATGAAGAGGAAATAAAGTGGATCTATAAAAAGTCCAAGACATCACTAAAATTCCACCTCCATGCACACTCAAGCAACTGTGAAGCCTCTAAGGTAAGCTTCAGACAATCAAATGATTTATTTCTCAGCTCATTGACAAATGTCACCCCTTTACCCATCTTCTTAAAAAAGAGGCAAACTTTGATTGGAATGAAGAATGCCAAAAATATTTTGAAAGTCTTAAACAATACTTGGCAATCCAACCTATTTTATCACCTCTATTTCTGGGAAAACCTTTAGTCCTATACATATTTACTACACCATGTGCCATTGGTGCATTATTATCTCAACATAATGTTAAAAGAAAGGAATAGGAAATTTATTATCTCAGTCACACCCTCATATAATATGATTTAAATTATACGCTAGTAGAAAAGGCCTATTTAGCTATAGTATTTGCATCACAAAATCTTTGGCATTATATGCTCAATAACCAAGTATAACTAATAGCCAAAATTGATCCTCTTAAATACCTACTATCCAAAGTAGCATTAATAGGATGAGTAAAAAAATGGATCATGTTACTCAATGTAATTTTACATTTAATATGTCAATCAAAAACCTATCAAGGGGCAAGTCATCGTTGATCAACTTGCAACAACACCATTGGAATCAACTAAGCCAATTATAGCCACCTTTCCTGATGAGTCCATTATGCATACATCACAAGAAGAAGGCTAGAAATTATATTTTGATGGGTCATTAACTACTCATGGATCTAGGGTAGGTATCCTCTTGGTCACCCCATAAGGTTAAATCATTCAAAAAACATTTCACCTTGCTTTCCATTACCCCAATAATATCTTTGAGTACAAGGCCCTCATAACAGGACTACATCTTAATATCCAATGGAATATCTAACACTTGTAAGTATTTTGGGACTCATAATTAATCATAAAATAGGTCAATGAAGAGTTCTAAATGAAAGATGAGAAACTTCTTCCCTACAAATAATTAGTGGATTAGCTAAAAATAAGTTTCCAATTAATCACATTTGAGCAAGTGCCACAAGGAATAAACAAGGTGGTTGATTCTATGGCAACTCTTGACTAATTAATTGATCTTCCTAAAGATGTCCTAGAAGGAAATTTTTTTGATTGAACATTTACTCATTATGAATTATCAATCATTAACCCCCTTTCAAATTTATGCTATCGATAATCCTAATTTATCTTGGTACCGTGACATTTATCATTACCTTCATGACAATATCCTCCTACTTAACAAAAATTACCACCAACAAAATTCCTTCATCCATCACACTGCCTGTTATACCATTCTTGGTAGCACACTTTATCAACATGGCTATGAAAAAACCATACTACGATGTCTCACATCTAATGATTAAAATGAGGCCATTAAGTAGATCCATAATGGTATTTGTGGAGGGCACATTAGTGGGATGGTCCTAGATAAAAGGCTCCTCCACACTAGATATTATTGGTTAACCAGGGAATAAGATGCCTGTTAGTATGTTTGAAAGTATGTTGATTGTCAGAAGCATGGGAATATCATTCATGCACTAGCATAAGAACTACAACCTATCATGAGCCCATGGCCCTTCTCTATATGGGGTCTAGATGTAATTAGGAAAATTGATCCCACTTACTCAGATGGACATAAATTCATTATCATGACCATAGAATACTTCACTAAATGGGTAGAGGCAATGCCATTGACATATACAATAGGCCTCTATATCTTAAAATTTATCTTTAATCAAATCATTTTCCACTTTGGCATTCTTGCTAATATAATATCAGATAACAACAAATATTTCAAAAATCAAGATGTGGAAGCCTTATGTCAAAAATATCATATCACATAACATTTTTCTACTCCATATTACCCCTAAGGCAATGGTTAAGTAGAAGCAACAAATAAGACATTGATAAAAATATTGAAGAAGACTGTCAACCAAGAAGGGCATAACTAACACACCCAACTTTATCCCACCCTATGGGCCTATCACACCAATTTTCATATGCCTATAGGATCTAATCCCTACACCTTGGTCTATGGAGCCAAAGCTATACTCCCCATGGAAGTAGAAATCCCTTCAATTTGTTTTTCAATATGAGGTAGAATAATTGATCACAATCTCCAACAAGAATACCTACAAGAGTTAGAACTCCTTGATGATAAATGACAATGATCTATAAATCATTTAAGAACCTATCAAAACAAGCTCAAGAATCGATATCATAAAAAGCTCCAGGCTCAGCAATTTTAAGTAGGTGACATGGTTCTAAAAGAAAATAAAAAAATACTAACATAGACAGAGACAAGAAGGGAAAGTTTGAAGCTAATTGTCTTGGCCCTTATATCATCATTGCTAAGTTTGGATCATGAACTTACAAATTACCCATGTTAGAAGAAGACAAATTGGATGACCCCATGAATGCCATCTACAAGGTGCCTTCTTATCCATCCATTCCCATCCCTAATATAAATAAAAATAAAAATAAAATCATCCAATGTTGAAAACTAGATCCTTGGTGCCTTGGGCAAGCACTATGGTGAAAATTAGCTCTCGGTGCCATGGTAAAGATATATTGACCCTAGTCTCAAGAGTGGGAACCTATTAATAAAATTAGTAGTATGGTAGAATCATCATTTTGGTAGGTGGTGAAGAAAGGGCTATCCAAAGAACACTTGTTAAAGGAATCCTCCTAAAATTCACCTCTCCATACTTGGGAAACCATATCTGCTTTCCTTAAGTCCCATCTCTAATCTGCACTATCCCTATTATCTCTTTTCAAGTCTTCTTTGACAAATATGTCTCCTTTTTGCCTCAACTAATACTATAACATATTTTGTCAAAACCATCCTACCTATATGCCTAAAATTCAATCCTTCCCACTATCATTATGGAGGGTCATACTACCATACAATCATTCTCTACCTAGGGACCCTAAGCAAGTCTTTATGGTCTTGATTTTTGAAGGGTCATCTAGATCCCTACTCTTGTAATTTATGATTTGAGTCTTATCATGGGTACAAGTCCTCAAATATACTACACCTTCTAAATAACTTATTCACATCACTCATCCTCTACCTACTCATCATCCTCAAGCCTATCATCTATATCATACCCCATCATCACTAAATGCCTCATCATCATCCCTTTCTAATCACTAACCACCATCATCATCTATCCACTAGCCTGAACTACATTGGCGCGAGGTCTTTTTTGACTATGTAGGCAATAGTTGGCCACTTTTTAGTGACCAAGGATAGCTTAGCCACTATCATCCTGCCCCCTCATCTTCCCTATTGATATCCATTATACCCTATATCCATTCACCATCATCCTCATAACTACATGTTTTAAATACATGTTTTTTTATGAATAGTTGTGTATGATTGTATATATGAGTGTATTGTCTTGTTTCTAGCATAGTTTTTGTACCTATTTCTAGGGACAAGGATGGCTTAGATGACCATTGGGGATTCATCTCCAAATAGGTCATCCCTTAACATGGAGTCACTTTTCATTCATCATTATTCTAATTCCAAGGCCTTTCCATGAGCATTGGCATGTTTCACAAAGAGCAAAAACAAAAATGATTGCATAAATTGATGGCTTGACAACCTTCTAAAAGAGGCATTCCTAATCCTGACCTCACCCCTCTCTTACCCTTTAGCCAATATATAACCACCCATTTCCCCATCCTACCCTAAGATAATTGCCAAACCCCTCCCACCTACCCACTATACCTACAGGTGATGGAGCGTTCCTATTTGGACTACAACACTAATCAAGGGGATGAAACCTCTATTGACAAAAAGAGATAAAATAATCAAAATATAGACGTCATGTCTCACATACATCCATATATGCATCACCCATCAATAAAAACATGAAAAACTAACCATATAAAATTATCATGAGTTCATCATAAAATTCATTTAACATAAACATAATAATAAAAATCTATCATGTTCTATAAAACACATGCATCATCTATCCATATCAATATAAAATAGAAAAATATCACATCACTATATATCCATCATTAAATAAATCTAGTGTTAATCATAACATTCATCCCCTCCATAATCTAAATCATCTCACATAATCACCTACCATAACATATTCACAACATCTACAATCCATATCATCTATCATTGTAAAACATCAGATATGTATTAATAAATAATTAATATCAACCAACATGGCATCACATTGCATAATCACATTTTCCATTAATCACAAATAACATCACATCGCATCAACTAACATCATATAAGCATCAACTCATAGTGAATCACACACATCACATCATCATAATATTCATAATGCATGAATCAAAATAATAAACAACATCATCATGTATAATTATCATCATATCACAAAAATAACATTAGGAACATCACATCCTCATAATGCCATAACACATAATAATAAACATCATCATCATAAATGTAAAATCATCACATCACAATAATACATGTACCTTCTCATAATAATGTCATACATCCACATAATTATCAGAGTTGTTACTAGAACTGGATAATGCGAGTGCAATGGAGACATGATCACATGAGATGAAGTAAGTGCACACCACATAGATGCTAAAGCAATTTGAAAATAAAACAAGAAAAAATGGAGAAAACCAAAATTTGATTAACCTGAGATGGTCAAATTGAGGAATACAAATAAGAGAGTATGTAAGTAACTCCTCCACAAAAGGTGGACAAGGCACCCCAAGAATAGACTATAACTCCTCCATGAAAGGTGGTGACAAGGTGCTAGGAATAGAGAAGTGCACACCACATAGATGCTAAAGAAATTTGAAAATAACTCAAGAAGATAAATTGTACACGACAAAATGGAGAAAACCAAAATCTGATTAACCTGAGATGGCCAAGGTAAGGAATACAAATTGGAGAGTACATAAGTAACTCCTCTATAAAAGGTGGACAAGGCACCCCAAGAATAGACTGTAACTCCTCCATGAAAGGTGGTGACAAGGTGCTAAGAATAGAGAAGTAACTCCCATCAAGGGAGTTACTTATGACACCTATGACACATCTATGATACACACCTCCACATAAGCTAGCCTATCCCACAAATGTAGGAAAACTCCATGTATGCACAAGAAATACAATTTCCCTAATTAATAAATAGGGAAAAATAAAAATTGACACTAATACCCCCATAAGCACAACTTAGGTGGGTAGTGTGGAAATATAAAATGGGTCCCAGCAACTAGAACTGATGAGGTACCCATGTACAAATGCAATCTCTCATAAGATAGAGAAAAGGAGAAAACCCGTAGGAAAAAACTCCCCCCCCAAAAGAGAGACAAAAGAAAGAAGAGGCTAGAAGGCCCCCTAAAGATGATGTTGTTGTAGATGTAGACCGCACCCCAAGAAGAGCTCATAGATGAATGAACTTGCTCTCAGTGAAAGGTTTGGTGAAGATGTCTGCAACCTAATCCAAAGACTAGAAAAATATCAAGTCAATGACCTAACTATGAATAAGCTCCTAAATGAAGTGCTTGTGAATCTCTATGTGCTTGGTCCATTGGTGATGAACTAGATTCTTGCAAATCTAAATTATACTCTAGTTGTCACAATAAATGATGGTGGGCTACCTGATAGGAATGCCAAACTCAGAAAGAATCCCCTAAAGCCAAATAGCCTCAGTAGTTGCATTAATAGCTCCCCTGTACTCTGCCTCTGTGGATGATATAGCAATAACATTTTGCTTTTTTCTAGACCAACTGATAGGACCTGAACCTAGAGAGAAATTGTAACCAAAAGTGGACTTGTGAGTCTATGAATCACCACCCCAGTCTGAATCTATATATCCAACTAAGTCAACCTCTCTGCCAAATCTGTAATGAATCCCATATCTATGTGAACCCTGTATGTAATGCAAGATCATCTTAGCTACTTTCCAATGTAGCTCATGAGGTTCCTGCATGAATATGGAGACAAGTCCCACTATATATGATATGTTAGGCCTAGTGTGAGTCAAGTAGATGAGACTACCAACAAGTTGTCGATACTGAGTGGCATCAACCAATGGTGAAGAACAATCAGCCTCAAGCTTGACTCCTGATAGAAAGGGAGTTGGAGATGGATTGTAATCAGCCATGTGAAACTGAGCTAATAAGTCAAGAGCATACTTAGGTTGTGCAAGAGAAATCCCTAAATCTGAGTATGAGATCTTGATGCCAAGGAAGTAGTGCAACAAACCCAAGTATATCATGTCAAATCTATCCTAAAGAGATGCCTTCATCGCTACAATAGCTGATGAAGAACTCACGGTGATCAAAAGGTCATCAACATATAGAACCAAAATCAAGAGCGAATCATCCTACCATAAGAAGTAGACATTGGGATCAGAATGGCACTTAGTGAAACATGCTATGAGAAGGAAGGAATCCATCTTGACATACCAAGCTTGAGGGGCCTATTTGAGGCCATAGATAGACTTTCTAAGTCTACATACTAAGGAAGAATCCTGAACAAATCCTAGCAACTGCTCCACGTAGATCTCCTCCTCTAGGTCTCTGTGAAGAAAATCACTCTTCACATCCATTTGATGCACATCCTAACCATTTGTTTTGGTAATAGCCAAGGTGAGTCAGATAGAAGTCATCTTTGCAATGGGTGCAAAGGTCTCTGAGTAGTCAATGCCTACCACCTGTGAGAAACCCTTGGCAACCAATCATGCCTTGTACTTATCAACCAACCCATCTGCTGCAAACTTGGTCTGATATATCCACCTACATTGAACCATCTTTCTTCCCTTAGGAAGTGAAGTCAAATCCCAAGTGTGATTTTTTATTAAGGAAGAATATTCTTCCTCCATATCATTATCCCACTCAGGTGCCCCAGATGCCTCTTAAAAAGTCTATGGATCTAAAACTGAAGAAAAGAAGGCATGTGGATCTCTCGAAAAATCCCCCTAGTACGTCTATCATCTATGGGATCTCCTGCCCAAGTGCCAACACTCTCAAGTGTCTGTCTGGCCCAAAGTGGCCTAGAAGTGGGCGAGTCAGGTGCTAACTCCTCATCCTGTAATTGAATAGAGGTGGATGACCCTGCATCACTGTCCTCACTATCTAAACTCAAAGAAGAAGAAGATATCTCTGGCTCAATAACTTGTTGTGGTTGATCTGAATTTGATGAGGAATCATCATGAATAAGTAGATTTGATGAGGGAGAAGTGTCAAGTGTTGAGTCTTTAGGACTCTCCTGAAAATGGACACTTCTCTTGATGAACAACTCATGAGTGACTGGATCTAGAAGGTGATATCCCTTAATACCATCTAGATATCCTACAAAGATGCAAGGCTTGGACTGACATTCCATAGCTTTGTGTTTCTTCTTCAGAATGTGGGCCATGGCTGGGGATCCAAAAAATCTAAGGTGCTCAACATCAGGTTTCCTTTTATGCCAAGCTTCAAAGGGTGTTATCCCTTTTAAATCTTTGTGAGGAACCCTATTTTGAATGTAGCAAGAATAATTGATGGCTTCAGTCCAGTACTATGGTGCTAAGGATTTGGAGTGAATCATATAGCTACCCATCTTTTTCAAGAACCTATTCTTGCATTCTACAACTCTATTCTATGAAGGACTATAAGTGACTATGTGCTACAAATCAATCCCCTCTATGGTGCAAAATTGCTCAAATCTGATGCTAACATACTCCCCTCCATTATCAGTTCAAAGAACCTTGATGGGTTTCTCACTCTATTTCTCAACAAGAGCCTTGAAGTCTAGAAAATTTTCAAACACTTCAGACTTTTGTTTGAGAAAATATATCCAAGTGTACCTAGAGAAATCATCAATGAAAGTGAGGATGTACTTGGCCCTTGTGAAAGATGGTTTGGGAAAGGGTCCCGATACATCACTGTGGACTAACTCCAAAGGTTGTGAAGCCCTCCAAGCTTTGCTTTTGTCAAATTTTGCTTCAGGATGCTTCCCAAGGGAACACCCCTCACAAAGTCCTTTTGAGAATTGGACACAAGGCAAGCTAATGACCATGTCATGTTTGCAAAGTTGCTCAAGGTAGCGGTAGTTGAGGTGGCCAAACCACTCATGCCATAATTTTCTAACTCCATCTAAATGAGTCAGCAATGTTGTTGGCGAAGAATTTGATGCAAAATGTGAGGTGTATAACCTGGCTTGGTGATCTGCCCTACCCACTGCCACTGTAGTATCACTATGCAACTCCCTAATAACCACTAAATTTGGTGAAAACTCAACTCTCATGCCCTGACCAATGTGAGTGATTTGGTACAATGATAGGAGATTGGTTGAAAGAGAAGTAACACTTAGAACATTATTGAATGTTCCTCCTTCCATTTCAATTGACCCTCTCCCTAATTAAAGTCATGCTACAAGGCTCTAAAGATGAAAAGTCAACTAGTGAAGAGCCCATGCGGTGAGAAGCACCTGAGTCGATGACCCATGAAGATGTAGAAGCTATTGTAGCTAAAAGGGCCTTGCCCTTTTCTTTCTCCTTACCCTTGCCTTTTGCCTTGGTAGAATCTTGGGTAGATGAATTTTACTTGATGGACTCAGGAACACCTATGTTGTTCTTCTCTAGAAGCTGAGTTAGGTGATCTATTTGTTTCTTCATGCATTTATGTTCATCATGCCCTATCTTTTTACAATAGGCACACTTAACCTTCTCCTTCTTAGGTTTAGCATTGGAAGAGGAAGTCTCAGTGTTGTTTTTGGCAGGATTGTTGTTTTCTTTCTTCTTCTCTTGGTCCTTGTTCTTTTTCTTCTTCTCTTTTGTTGAAGTCTTATCCTTACCATTTCCAGCTATCAGAGCTTGGGGTTGAGTAGACTTCATTATGCCCATTTGAATTAGCTTATCTTGCTCCCTAGTCAAGTCGGCAATGAATGAATCCAAAGAAGGCATTTTCCATGTAGTGCCAAGGGCACTTTTTGTGGCATGGAAAGTGGAGACAAAGACTGAATAGCTTGGACCTAACTTTGTGAGAATAGAAAGTGTGAGTTGATCATCTTTCTTCTCTATCCCACATTGTTTCAATTTCAATCTAAGGGCCTTAAACTTAGTGAAGAAGTTTTGTAGGGTGTCAAAGTTGCTAGGACTTAGACTTATGAGTTCATTTTTGAGCTCATGACCTCTCATCTCATCAAGCTTCCCAAATAACTTTTCTAAGGTGTCCCATATGTCATTGGGAGTCTGGGAGGATTCTAGATGGAAGAGAATTTCTAGAGACATAGACAAGCTCAGTAATCCATAGGCTTCATCACTACAGTTGTACCACTTGACCTTTTAGCATCAGTGTTGGGTTCTACTTCAGTACCCATGGTGATCCTATACAACCCTTTGCTTCTAAGAATGATTGAAATTTTAACCTTACATTCATGATATTTGAAGGGTGTTAGGGGTTTAATTTGAAAATAATCTATTTTTAGCTAAATTTAGGTGAAGTTGTGTTGATTGCAACTTGTGAAATTATGCAGAAAGGAGAATGAAAGCAAAGATTTACAAGTTGTGAAAAGCAATCACACCCCCCAAAAAATATTGATCCCACCTAAATATGTAAGTTCATGCTCAAGATACATTGGGCTCAACCAAAAATGTGTCTTAGAGCAATCAGTGCAAGACTAAAGCAAATAGGACGTCGGACTCAGTCGAAAATGCGTCTCGAGAGACCCAAATTTTTGGCACTTTATAAACTAGTGAATTTTAAAAAAATAACAAGCCTACACTATAAATAATTGAATTACAAACACTTTTTCAAAAAATGGCACCCAAATCTGAGCTACTGTTTGCAAGATATTAAAGGTTCAATTTTCCCATAAACTAGTGTTCTTGCAAAAAAAAGCACTAAAACATTAAAAAATGCCTGTTATGAGAGAGAAAGTGGTCGTCCAACCACTCATTGGATTTGACATGAAATGAGAAATCCAAAGGAGGTTTGTGTGAGGGGGGATTGGCCTCCCACCAACTCGGGCCTCACCCTTCATCTTCAACAGGTGAAGATACAAGTTTTAAATGAAAACCCCCAAATTACAAAACTGTCTAAAAAATTAAATATTCAATCAAATTGACTGATTTTTTTTTTAAAAGTCAATTTTTAACTAAAAATAATGAAGCATAGATATAATAAAGGATTTCCAAGTGTCCAAGGGGTGCCACATGGGATGCCAAGTAAGGAAGGGGCGCCAAAAAGGCACAGTCCAGAATTTAACTAGTAGAAAAGACAAAAGAATAATTACAAACCTGTGCTAGACACCATACGGCCTACTTGGCACCTTTTTGGGCAAGAAAATATGATGAAATATGCTGACTTCAATGCACAGCAGGTCTAGACAAAAGAAGACAAGAAAAAAATGCCATATTCAAAAAAAGACAGACCTATTTTGGACGTTGCACAGCTGATGGCATGGCTGTAGAACTAAAGGCTTTACTAAAGTTGGCACAAACCAGAACTGATTGCAATAGAATGGACCTACAGACTTGTGTGTCGTACTGCTAAAACTGAAGGTGCCTTACTGGAAGGAGTGTGGCGCAAACTTGCAGAAGCTAGGTGTAGACTTGTAGAAGCTTGGTGTGGATTGAATGTTTCTCCTCCCTCTTCTTCTCCACACAACAATGGCACCCAAGCTAACTACTAAACTAGCCCCTGAAGTGAAGACAACCAAGACACCCAAAGGCTAAGGATTTCTAGGAAAATGATACCTGAAATGATATATATATATTTTTATTTTAGATCAGATCTAAAAAATAAAAAAACAAAGAAAACTCCACTCCTCTTGATTTCAAAATGAACTAAAATCATAACCAGACACACGATTATTATTCTTGCTTTGATACCATATTGGAGTTGTTTCCAGATTCAAATAATGTGAGTGCAATGGAGACGTGATCACACGAGATGAAACAAGTGCACACCACATAGATGCTAAAGAAATTTGAAAATAACTCAAGAAGATAAATTGCACAAGAAAAAATGGAGAAAACCAAAATCTGATTAACCTAAGATGGCCAAGGTGAGGAATACAAATTGGAGATTACATAAGTAACTCCTCTATTAAAGGTGGACAAGGCACCCCAAGAATAGATGAAAGGTGGTGACAAGGTGCTAAGAATAGAGAAGTAACTCCCATCAAGGGAGTTACTTATGACATTCTTATGACACCTATGACACATCTATGACACACACCTCCACATAAGCTAACCTATCTCACAAATATAGGAAAACTCCATGTATGCATAAGAAATACAATTTTCGTAATTAATAAATAGGGAAAAATAAAAACCTACACTAATAATAATACCATCAAGATAAATCATCATATGTAGCATGAATAAAATATATCCACATGAAATCCATGCCAAAAATATATGTATAAATTACATTATCCCATGGGGAAAAATGAGCTATAATACATCCCTGATACATATACATAAAAAGAATGTCCAAAAAAAATGTCAAGAATGGGGTGAAGGTGGTGGCCTTAATCCTTGACTCCTGGATGGTTGTCTCACTGATGACTAGCTGGCCTGAAAGGACCCTGCTCACCTCTTAGATGGAATAACTGCATCATATAGCATTTAGTAGTACTGAACCTCTTGAGTGATCTACATGATCTAGCTCATGACACAAACCATTCCTTATCCTTTTAATCCCTCATCTACTACATCTTAGGCCCTCTCTAAAATGGTAGGCTCACTCTATAATGCATGAATCCACAACTATAAAAGGGATATCTACCTAAGGATCCCATCTACCTACCACTATAATGAAATAATCTATGTTTGGGCCTACCCTAATTGGCTATCTCATTAATTGACCTATGCATGTAAAGAGGAAATTTGAGCATCCCCCTAGCTCACCTATGTGTGTATCATTGTTATTTGGCCATCCCTATACATCACCTACCCCTATAATAATCCTACCTATGTAGGCCTCTATCCCTCTGGGCAATATGGGTTTATAATAACTATATCTCCCCCATGCCTATGTCACCCTCTCATCCCCCTACATCTTCAAAACCTATAAGTGATCATGCAGTAGTCCCTCTATCTTGAGATCTTTGTAATATGGGCCTAGATATTTGCATGAAAATAGCAAATCAGGGCCTCATCCTCTGTAGATCTAGGAGAATGTGAGGGCCCTACTCCACCTATCACAATTGGCTTTATTGGTACTTGGGGGTTGTCACCTAAGGCATTATCTATACTACCACCTACCCCTACCCCTAACCATCATCCCCATCAATGTCCAAAGCATCCTCTCCCCCTCCCCATCCAATACCTCTTAAACTAACACTTATCTCCTCCACCACACATGATGGTGAATCTGTGCCTAGGCCTCTAATACCCATCTCACCACCTCCCTAACTACCACCAAAGTCTATGCCAATCATCTCAACACCCGAGTATACCACCATGACATAAATTTAGTAGTCACCCTAAGATATGGAATAACTATGGTGAAATCCCAATGCCATGGAACCACCTTATCATAATAAAAAAATGGCATCCCTCCTCTCCACCGACCTCCCCCAATGTAACCTCTCCCACTCATTACCTACAAAGGTATGCTCTAGAGGCAGCATGTCTTGAATAAACTTGAATTACCATTGCACCCAGTCTATTCTATATCTCTTAATGATATAATCACATCTCCCTATGATGGAACACGGTGTGAGTATGAACTACATATAATCTTCATCATCCCATCTAAATGATATTCCATGATACAACATCTAGGTAATGTGATTAGGGTGTATTGTGTTAAAAGCCTCTTGATAATATATTATGTCCCTTACATGGCCCAAATCAACCCCCATAATCACCCTCCATCTAAAAACTAAGGGTTGGATAGGCTCCAAATTTATGAGAGTACCTAAAGGCCACAAGATCATAATATGCTTATAGTTCCATATCTATAGTAACACTGATGGGAAAAAGATACATGCCCTGTGTATGCCCCAAAATGGAGTTCTTTATATAAGTGGGTCAAAACAACTAGACCCCAAGAAAAAAATCTATGATCCTAAACCATGTCAACAATCACATCTCCCAATCTTAGGTGAAACCATCTATCGCTCTTGTCGAAAAACAAAATACTTGACACTAGAGCCATCAACACTAGAGTTAATCAATCCAAGGTCCCCTCCTATCTACACTGATCAAGGTTGATGCTCCCATCATGTACCCCAATATGTAAACTATCATCAAGATGCTAAAATATCTATATCAACATCCATGATCTTCAATAGATCCACCTCCCCCTCATTACTAGGTGGAAAATATTATACACATCCTCAAGAGTGACTGTCATCTTCCTAGTCACAAAATGGAAGCTACTCATCTTTGAGTTCCATCACTCTACCAACACTATAATAAGGGCCTAATCAATTTGAATCGATATCATGGAACCATGTTATGTAGCCCCACTAACTCTAGCATGCCATAATCCAAAAGAATCATCCTCCACATATCATACATAATCTTTGGATGATGCAATTGAGATGCTAAAATCCCCAAATGATCCTGCACCATATAACATACAAAATCAATAAAACCATTATCCATTCCCTCACCCTGACTCATTACCCATCTAATCATCTAATCCTTACCCCTCCTCCTATCTCTCATAGCCTATTTAATTTACATAAGCCACATAAACCCACTACACCCCCTAACTAACTATCTCAATCCCTCCCCCTATCCTCTAGCAATAACCTAATCATTCCAAATGTCCTATTTTTTCCATCACCTAACCCCAAACTAGGCCAATCTACCCCATCCCATAATCCTACCACTCTTCTAACAATATCACCATTCCCTTGTAGTGGTATTGTAATACCATGACTTCTCAATCATGAGATTACAATACCACGATTCCCATTTCCATGATTGCAACCCCACCACTTTTAGTCATAGGATTACAATCCCTCCCTTTCCCTACTTGCAGGATTGTAATCCCGCTACTCCCCCAGTCATGGGATTACAATCCCACCATTATGTAGTCATGTGATTTCAACCTCACCATTATCCTTAGTGGTATCATAATCCTAATCCTTTTCCCTTATAATCTCATGACTCCTTTGATGATCCTACTACTTGTGTCTATAACCCCAGTTGTAGAATAATAGAACTATGATGGACTCCTTTCATTTTGGCCTATTTATCCCTAAAATTCTATCAAAATTTCACAAAAATCATAAAAATTACAAATTACAATGCTCACTTATCGATGGTCCAGCCTCTAGTGCCCTTTAGTATGCTCAAACTCTCTCTCCATGGTGTGTTAAATGTGAAAGGTAGTCCATAGTCTTTGGCTGGAGCTCTAGATCTCTCGGAGGCTCAATGTGCAAATGAGCCTCCCCATTGCCCCTTTGGCATATATCATCCCCCCTTTCTCCCCCTACCCTTCCCCCCAAATTTTTTCTATAAATCTAATCTCGTCCATGTCCCTAATCTCGTTACCAATATCCCAGTGCATGTTATGCCCATGCCTGTCAACTTTTTTGATTTTCTTGTCTATGGACTTGGACCCCTTTTTAACCCCTAAAAACATCTTTAGCCCCACTATCACTATCCTACAATAATCATTATCATCTCGAACATTGATTTAAATCCCCTATTTTTACAAAACCCAAATTTAATAGAAAATGGCTCTATTTTGTCAAACTATTAATTATAACCTCTATCCTCTTTTTCAAGCCTCATGTAGCATGTGTCCTTGCTACCAGACCTATCATTTTATTAAACCCATCCAATCTTATTCAATCACATCATTTTATAGGTAAGAATTTCAATTGCCTAGACCCATTACTTGAGCCATCTTTTTATTCCACTTCAGGCCTCATTCCCTCCATCAACATCAATATCTAAATCCCACATTGAAATATTTAATCAAATAACCATCCGAGTCCATTGGTCTCCCCACATGCTCCCTCGAGTGCCATCAACATCATATCCCATATTATGAATTTTATTTGAAAGATTGTTACTTCACTTTGCTCACAACACCCTTTCAAAGAAGGGGAAAATGTATGTATTTAAATATGCTCACCTTGTTAATTTTATTAATTACCACTAATTTAGCCTAATTACCATATCCCTATCCATATCTAACCTTTTAGCCTAATTCCCATACCCATTCCTATATCCCATGAAGCCTTTGCATCATCCTAAAACTAATTAATCCCACTATTAAACCCCTAACAAGGCCTATTACCTACTAACCCACTCCTTAATCCCACTAGCCAATTTAAAATTCAAGAAAATCCTAACTACCCACCCACCACCCTACACTAGCCTTTCCTAAACCCCTAAAATACTATGAAGAGATTTTTAGAATTGGAAACTTATATAAATCTCTCCATTTGATCCCTCTTCCTCTAGAATCCTCTATTCTAGAGGATTTCATGGAATTAAAAATTCCATGAAAAATCCTCCACCCTAAATCTTAATGGCCTAAATTCAAATTTAGACCATAAGATCTTCCTCCACCATTATATAAAACCAAGACTCCCTCCCTTGCTCAAGCTAATGAGAAATTGAATGAACAATTACATGCATGCTATAATGACTTCTATCAAGTAATCCAATCTTTTATCAAGCCATTATAAATATCCATAGCCTTTTGAAGCCACTATCAAGTCTTGAAGCAATCCAACAAATCAAAAAATCAAGTAAAGAGCATACAAGTCTCAATCTTGGATCAGAGTTGTGTAAAGGTAAAGGTGATGGTAATTAAATTCTAATCACTCTGATTTGCCTTTTCTTTTCTTTCCTTTCTTATTAGTGTTATTAATTTTGGGTTTTTTTCATTTTGATAATATTTATGTGAATCCCATAATGCCATCACTAAAATTCCACCTCCACGTACACTTAAGCAACTATGAAACCTCCAAAGTAAGCTTCAGGTAATCAAGGGATTTATTTCTTAGCTTGTTGACAAATGTCACCCCTTTATTTATCTACTTTATAAAGGGGCTAGCTTCTATTAGAATAAAGAATGCCAAAAAGATTTTGAAACTCTTAAATAATACTTGGCAAACCCACCTATTTTATCACCTCTAATTATGGGAAAACATTTACTCCTATACATATTTGCTACACCATGTGCCATTGATGCATTATTGGCTCAACATAATGATAAAAGCAATGAA